>VXBT01013162.1:176957-244782 GCA_013400235.1 Oriolus oriolus
TTTTTTTTTGCTGTAGGGCCCTGAGGCATTTTTGGGTTAGGTTGTAACATTAAAGACAAAAAGAAAGAAAGAAGGGGGGAAGGGAGAGGCTTTTAACATCAAGGTGACAACAGCTATGTGTTAATTGGGCCTTTGTTGTTTGATTAATAGCCACTTTGGTGTAGAATATTAAGACAGTTGTTTGGACAACTTTCTAAAAATGACATGTCCTTTCAGTAAACTGGGATTAAGCGATGTTCTCTGGTCTGCACATTTTAACTCCTTATTGTTATTGCATTTAGTCCTAAGCTTGCTGCTCTTTTGGAGCGAGCATTCCATCCAACACTCCTGGCACCATCCTCGGCTGGCATGGAATGCCACAGCTCTCTCCAGGGGCACTCCAGGGAGTTGCTCTGGGACTGGTGTTATTGAGGGTCAAGGTGATGAAGATACCTCTACAGTGTGGTTGAGCTCTTGTGTTGGGCTGTATTTTAGAATTGAATAATGCTCCGAGAAATGCAGTTGAGTGGGAAAAAGGAAACAGCCATTTCATTGGGCTGGCACTGTGATACAGAAGAACAGGAAAACTAAATGCCACGTTCCCATCTTTTTCAGTAAACTGAGTCAGTGAAGGAGAGGATGACATTTCTTCCTTAGATCAGGTTTTCTCTTCTTGATTTTCTTATTTACTATGCAGTGCTTCACTGTGGGTCCAATCCAAAGCTCTTTGAAGTCACTATAAAGACTGCTTTGTCTTTAATAGGCTTTGGATCAAGGCCCACATGACCTTAGGCAAATTATTGCAAATCAGTGTTATGAAGTGCTTAGAAACTTGCAAGCATACATGTCCAAAGTATTAATTTCTGATATACTTTTAAAAAACAGTTGGGAGGGCAGGTGAAGTCAGGTTGGCCAGCTTGGCCTTGGAGATACCCATATGTGCTGAGAATGGGAATGTTATGGGTGCATGTTTGGGTTAAGGAGGCTTTCCCTACCTCTTCCTGTGCTGACTAATGAGTGTTTAACAGGTTCTTTTTCTATGCTGTTCGGATTGCCAGTTGACAAGAGAAAATGCTTTCACTTCAAAAACTCAGCACTTACTCTGGGATGCCATAGGACTTTGGCTACTTCAGTCATATGAAGGTGGCTGTAGAAATTTAATGATATGAGATGGAAAAGGATTTGGAGATGATCTATCTTGGATTTTTCCCTGCTGGAGACAATTGTTCCTAACTGTGAATTTCTTGAGCTGCCACCTACACAAAGATTCATGCAAAATTCTGTGCGTTTTGTGTGTAACATTTTCAGAGGCAAGCTTTTATTCACTTCCCTGGGATGCCAGCACAGCTAATTTTTGCAGCAGAATATTTGCCATTTCAGATGCAATGTATCTGTGAACACTGATGTTATCATTGTTTTCTTTGGTTGAATTTTGAAGGCCATTGAGCTAAGCATTTATACTTGAGATATGGAAAGGACTGACTTCCTGATTTATTATTTGTAGAAATCAATCCGTTTGATAATTTATGTACAGCTTACAGAAGCCATGTAAGTGGCTCATGAATCGATCAGCAGCCAGCAAAAATGAAAGCTAACGAGCTCGTCTCAATAGCAAGTTGCTCATTAGCAGGTAGGCTCACTGATCTTTCAGGTTTTCCAGTTCAAAGTCACATGCTTTTTCCATGTTCTCAGAAAAGTAGTTTCCTTGCAAAGAACAGAAACAGAAAAAGAAAGCGTGGCAAGGTTTTGAACATTTTCTCATCGCTTTGACATAAATGTTTGCAGTAAATGCTTGATGCTGGGCTAGAGGGGCAGCAATGTAATGGTCTTGGCCTGTGCCTATCACTGTAGTGACATCAACTTCCAGCCTCTGAAGTTTAGTTTACTAGAGAATTAACAGTATATATGAGAAGAGGATAGAGGCCTTTTCTGTGTTTCTGCATAGAAATCTCTACATTCCCAGCAGAGCATTTTCAGTCCAGATTTTCTCCAGCTCAGAGGCCATGTGTGGGGTGCTAGCCAGTAGGCAGGATGTCCTTTCCTCCATTCTCAGTCAACACTGGGACCCATCCTGGTTAGATAACACAAGGCCTGTGTCTTCCTCTCTCCTGGTAATATTTGATGCCTTGTTTGAAACACTTTGGTGCTTCCAGGAGGATTTTTGTGGGGTGTACACAAAAATGAGCTTGTTTAGCTAAGTTGTTATCCTTCTTGGTAGAGATACCAAGCACTGAAAGAACATGGGAATTAACCTCCCCCTAGGAAGTACTCTGAGAGTCAGTACTGAGAAGTATTGTAGATTTTATATAAACGTGCCTGAGAGCAGGAAACTGTTTTTAGCTTTGTGCGTTAGTAGAGTGCATTGGTGTCCAGCCCTACAATTTTTTTTCTTGTAGTAAAGAAGCAAATTCACTTTTAGTCTTTTTGACAAGTAAACCCACTGCTTTAATTACCAAACTTCTGATAGAATGTTCTTGAATCCTTATGTTGCTTGTATATATAAGTATATATGTAAAAATGTTTAGATGTATATATACAAACACATGTATTTCAGCTATCTCCTTTAGACATGAGGAATACACCACTCCTAATCAGACTGAAAAAAAACAGAAAACCAGTTTCTTGACAGAGTTGCCTGAGGCTCCTGCAAAAGAGGGACTCTCGAAACATATTTTTAAAAACATATTTTCCAAATCTCAGGAATAGATTTTCAACTGCCTGATTTGGCTTGAAATGAGTTGGCTGAATCAGTTTCTCTTTCTTTTAAGTAAGTCTATAAAGCTTTGATGAATCTGGCTCATTGTTTAGCACTTATCTCATGAGTAAAGCTTGAGAGGTTTGGCTTGAAACTTACCAAATCACATCTTTGGAAAATGGCCCAAGCCTATTGATTTATCTGAAAAAAAAAAAAAAATCCAGAGCAAAACACAACTAAAAAACCCTGATCCAGCTTAGTGAGTAAGTCCCTCACAGATCTATAGAGCCCCTACTGAATGAGCACATCTATTTCGCACCATTTGTCAGCCTTGCACTTCATGGAACTGTAGGGCTGAGAGGGATTGGGAGAGGTCATCCAGTCCCAGCTTCAATCCAGGGATCAGCTGTACCAATGTAATTTCTTTCAGATAATAGTCTGACTTCTTGAAGTTACTCAAGACAAGAGACTTAGAACCTCCCAGTCTGTCTGGCCCAGGGTATTGCTGTCGCAGCCTTTAGAAAATAACTCCTGTGTAATCTTTCTGCATCAGTTTTCTCTCATTAAGTCTTGTCCTAGCCACTGCAAGCAAAAGAAAATACGCTCTTTTCTACAGTAAGTGTTTTTATATTTGAAGACTGATACCACATTCCCTTGTCTCAAACTTTTCTTTCAGTATATGGAGCTTGTCTCCACCATTTTTTTCTAAAAATGTTTTACTGTTTTGTTGCTTCTCTGGAACTACTTACAGTAGAATCGTTCACATAAGCTATGTCTCTTGCTTAAAAACAGATGCTTTTCCATTAACAACAGTGATGTCTGCAGCAGGTGCATCTGAGATGCTACTGAAAAGCTCTAATCCCAAGTGAAAACAGACTCTGGGTGGCTCAGACACCATTTTAGAAATGGTGCTGTGTAGATTTGTTCAATTAACTTGCAGTTAAATCCTCTCCCATGCATTTTCTGATGGAAGGAAGGCTTTGTGTGCTGCTCTCCTTTACGCAGGTACCTGGCAGAGGACAAATTTTGGGGCTGCTTAGCTTTGCTGAGCTTTGAGTGCAGAGCTGTCGAATATAAAATGGATTATAGTGTCTCTTGCATATCCAAAGAATTGCCAGTAAAGTCTGACTACAGAATATTTTCTTAGCAGGAGGAGGAAAAGGAAACGTTGAGTTTCCAAGACAAGGAATTGGCTGGGAGGAAGTCTTCAAAATTTAAGGCATTTGACTGGGAAATCAATGGGAAAAAATAAACAGTAGACCTCATGGTATCAATTTTATGAGTCATGTTTAAAAAGTATTCAGTCTCCTAAACATGATTATTTTAATATGTATAAGGTAAAGTGTGCAAAAGATTTAAGATCATAATCCATTTCCTTTTATTATCTTTTAGGAATAAATTGTTCGTACAAGCTTAAATAAGGAGGATTTTGCTTTTCTGTATGTTGTGAATGTAATAAATCTGCTGTTAAAAAGGAGTTCTCAAGTCAATCTTTCTGCTTTATTAGATGACATTTAGTAGAAATTGACCTAGATGTCAGTCAACACTTGTGTTCCTTTTACTGTGTTTTGGGCTACATGATAAGAGAAAAGCCTCTTCTCCTTAAAATAATTTTTTCTCCCTTGTCTCTTCATTTTTACATTTTGGGGTTCTTGCCATGTTACCATCAGAAAGAAGGTATGAGCCAGCTGGGTGAGCTGTTTGTGTTCATGAACTTGATGCATTTTTACAAAGTAGTGAAGTAATCTGAGAGGGAGAGCAAAGACAAGGAAGGTGGTTCATTTGCTGCACACCACTGCTTTTTTTGGAGCTCTGCTGTAATAACTGCAGCTCCAGTGGTGAATACCTGGTGATTCTTGCCACCTGTGCATCTGAGAGAGGCTGGAGATCAGTCTAGGATACAGTGCAATAGACAAGTGTGCTGTACTGCCAAAGGAAAACCAGTATGCAAACGAGATGGCACTGATGGACAAAATTTCGAGTTGATCCTGAGAAGATCTTCACATGGTAAAGCTGTTTTCTTTTCACTCTCCCTCCTGACCCTTTCCAGTATAGGATTTTGAACAAACTTTCCTATCTTTGGAAGTGCAAAGTGCTTCTGCAGTCAAAAAGTCAAAGTAGTTGATGGCAGATGACAGCTGCTGATGAGCAGCTCAACCCCATGCTGCAGTGTGGAATTTGGGTAGAATGTCACAACATGAAGATGTTATAGAAATTTTACCGAATTAACAACCACCACATGTCCTGTAGTGAAAGAATTAAAGTTCATGTGGTGGTAGGAAAATGATGGTCACCTCAGCAAATAGGAATTTTGGGAACAGGTGTCATCCTTGGGCTGTAAGTGCAAAAGAGTAGATAGGGCCAAACATGTCAGAACTCTTCTGAATTTTCTGCATGCATTTGTGAGGGAAGTCTTTGAAGATTCCTGTAAATACAGGATATTAGCATGTATTATTTCTGAGAAAGAAGATGGAAATTTAAAAAAGGAACTAAAAAATAAAAAACCGAAAGCTCTGAGATTTTGTCAAAGCCAATGTGAATTAAGGGACAGTCCTTTAAAATGGATGGCTGTGTTAAAACTGACTTGAGGACTTGCTCCAGGAATTGTGGTAGGAAATAGCTCTTCATCACTGGCAAAAGATCAGTTTGTACTGTTGCAGTTTCCTTTTTTGCTTCCAGATTTATCAGTTCTCTGTCGGATAGTCTTTTGAACTGTTTTGATAAATAATTGTACTTGTGAAGGTTAATGGAGTGTCAGTCCCTTATTTACTCTCAAGTCAAATGTAGTGCACGCTAGTCAGAAGTGTAGCTCATGCTTCATGACCAGCTGACCTTAATGCTTTAAAGTGTGGTTATAGTCAGATAAATGACTGTGAAAATGACATTAAAGGGTCCTATGTTTTCTGTCGTGCTTTGGCTTTCGAGGTCAAATTTAGTTGCATAAAAATATGATATTTCTATTAATTGCCTATAATGCTATAACTTCACCCAGGGTTTGAAAATATGCTGTCTTTTTTTGCTTCACATCATCCCTAGTAATAAACACTTTGCAAATGGTACTTAACTATTTTGTTGATAATATATCTGCAAAGCAGAAAACAGTTCCTTCTTTGTAGCTGTATTGAATCTTCAGTGCTAAGGGCAGTTAAAAAAAACAGTCAATAAAGCAAGCAGATAGACATGACTCAGAAAATACATGGGGAACAAATATTTTGAATATAGGTGACATTTTAAAGTCACTGGTCTGTTTATCCGCCTACACAGTTGGACATTGTCCTGTTACAGAAGCAGAACACAGATACTTTAATCTAAACTTCTACTAATCTGTGCCAATCTCAAATTAATTCATCCTTGCAGTCAGAAGAACAACCAGCAATTTCCAAAGGTGTTTGTTGCTGTCTGTTTTCCAGTTCATTTTCATTAGTGTCTTCACTGGGTATTGTATGTGTTTCTTTTCAGTAGTGCTTAAGCCCTAAAGCGAAATTTAGGATTAACTACTAAAATTTGAGGCATTTTAACAGCTAATTCAGGCTGTATTTTATTTATCACTGTGCATAATCTGAACTCTTAATTTACTCTGTTACTTCCAAGGAAGAAAGTTGTACTTTGTATTGAAGTAAATAATAGATGACATGAAAATTAATAAACACAAGGGCTTGAAATCAAACATGTTCAGAAAGTGAGATTTTCAGTTTAGTCTTCTGAAAATGTGATCCCATTGTTCACTGAAAATAACTTGTGGAGTAAAATGCAGTTTGCTCATGAGGATCTTCTGAAACTCTTACTGAGTTGTTCAGTGTTCTGGCCAGCTCCTGTAGAAAACAAATGTGCTGAAATCTGGAGAAGCATGTTGATAATCAATATCTTAATGGAAAAAAATTTGCAAAAATATTGGGTATTTTAGGTAGTCCTGAGAAGTTCTCCGTTTGGTCACTGGAAATATAACTTAGATACCGCTATTTGACTCCATGGGCCTTCCTATTGCCAGATTTTCTCCTTTGAAGGGGATGTTTTGGCTGATTTGGGTAACTGATGTATGTACCACCAGTCTGGATGAGCATGGGGCCAGGTTCGGACCGGTTCTGAATCGTTCAAAGCAGATCCAACCACATCAGACTGATTCAGACTGGTTCTGGCCAGTTTGAACAAGATCCCACCAGTTCAGCCCGGTTCTGACTGGTTCAAACTGATTCAGACCTGTTTGGACCAGTTTGAACCAGTTGGACCCAGTTTAGATCAGAAACTGAGGCATAGTGTCATTGTAACATCTTTTGATGCTTTGTTTTTGAAAGTTTCTCTGAACCTGCAGTTACAAGACACTCTGTAACGTTTTAATAACAAATCAAATACATCAAAGTATATTGAGGAGAGTATTATATGCATGTGCGAGTGCAGCCTCCAGTACTGTCAGAGGTGCTGTAAGGAGGATTGGGTGCCTTTCAGAGGGATCATTCTTCATGTGTCTTACTTTTGCCTCCTTGTACTGTACAAATAAGCTCTCAGCATAGTTCCCCTTTATAATGCCGTGTGCATGTGATTTTCACTCTTCCTTCACATAATTAGATCTGTCCAGGCAATTTATTTTTCAAAGTTTATTTGAAAATTTTTTTTTCAAGTCATCCCCACATACTTGTACATCTGAAGATTAAAAAAACTGAAATCATGAAATTTTATGTAACTCTTTTGAATATGCTTAAATACATATGCTGAAACTCATAGACCAGAACAGAAAGGAAAAGGAAAATAAGAAAACCCTTCAAAATGTACTGTAATTTCTTTTAATATGTATGAATACATATACATATATATGTGTGTGTTTGTGTATATATAGAGAGAGATAGATATATAAAAAGTGTGATTCTCACAACCAAATACCCTGTCTTTGTGTTCACCCCCTGTCTGTGCTCAAGGTCTCTAGGTGCTCAATAGGAGCTTTTTAATTATTTTTCCCTGTTTGATGTTGCTGGGTATAATGAATGCATTGCAGAGAACTTTTTGTTAGAAACCGTCAGTACATCAGCTTTAGTGCTGGTAGGCACAGTGATACCTGGTTGGATCACATCGTGAGACCCAATTTTAGTAAATTTAAGAGAAGAAAGGGAGAGATTTTGTAAAACCATGCTCTGTTAGTCAAGCAGTGCTTCCTCACCATAAAGCAGCCTTACATTCTTTCCAGTCAAAGTGGAGAAAATTGTGCCTTTCTTATTTGGGTTGGGCAATTCTGTGGGTTTTTCAGCATCACTTCATGATGACTGAAAACTACAGGGAATACTCAGAAATCAGTGATTCAAAGAGGAACTTGGAGAAGAAAGGCTATTTCCAGCAAAAGTTATTCATTCTCTGCTGATGGTGGGTAGTTGGCTGTGACTGTAGAAGAATTGATGTTCCTTGGGGTTTTTTTGGTTTGTTTGTGAACGTGACGTACATCAGTGCACAAAACTAATTGTGAAGGAAAATACATTGTGCACTTAGTCATCTACAGGAATTTGATTTCTTTAGTGAAATGGTATAAGAGAATGAGAATGAACCGCTTTAAAGCTAATAAAGATCATTTCTATTACTCAGAATAATTTAGGTAAGTGATGAGAAAGGGGAGGGAAATTAGCATTTCTGTACCGTTTGCTTACTGTGTAATTCTTAATCAGGAATGTCACAACATCCCTTGATATCATCTTATCACAAAGGTCTCTTCATAGTAGGCAATGTGTGCTGCTGACTGCAGTTTACAGAAACAGAAGAAAGAATAACTCATCTGCGGAGTGAGAACAACTGTGAATTTGTCATAAATTAGAATTTATTAGGGTTTTTTTGCATCACTCAACCACAGTCTAAACTGGTGAGGTCTGTGTGCATTTTAAATCTTGTTTAAGCTCTGCTTGGGTGAGCTTTAGAATGGGACTTAAATGATAAAATGACATCATGCTGCTCTCTGGAGTAGAACGTAATGTTACCATTTGAGGTGTAGTAAGACCCAGAAGAGTGAACAGGGAATTAGTTCTTGTTAACCCTTGGATGCTGAATGTGCTCTGCCTTTCCTGTGCTTTGGAACCTGGCAGGTCAGCTCATGCCATTTCCTGACTTGCTCTATGTACAATACCACAAAGGCATTTTGTGGCTATTAATTTAAAAAATTCTGAATGGCTCTAACCCATATTATGTTTATATATCAGTGTTACATTGATTGACTTTTGTCATATTAATTTTTATTAATTATCCTGATATATTTGGCGTTCTCTGATCAAATACTGCCCTTTGAAGTGCGCAAGATCCAAATAAGTTTGATTCCTACTCTGTAAAAATGTTCTGTGGAACTCTCTTTCTGTGAAAGGATTTACTCTCTGTTTATAAGCACAAAATATATATATTCCTTTTCTTTTTATGTCCTGTGCAATCCTTCCTCCAAACTACTTTGGTTTACACCAGAATTCTAAATTCCATTTCACTAAAATTGTGTAATGGTTGTAGATAGGAAGAAAATCAAGTTACAAAAGAGCAGAACAGGTGAAATGAATTTGGGAGGGGAAACAAGTCTGTTAATAACTGTTAAAGAAGATTAAACCAGTTACTGCTTGGAAAAATCCTGTAAATTACTGTTTGTGTAGTCATCACTTAAGAAGTTTAAGAGAGTTGGTAGTAGACAAAGTAATCCAAATCTGTGAAAAGCAGGTAGAATAGAGAACTTAGATGAAAGCAGATCCATGAGTCCCTTGGGCTGGATGATATTCATTGCAAAAATAAATGAGACGAACATCCTGAACCAAATTTTTTTTTTTTAATTCCTATTCTTATTCTGTATTAAACTCCAGTGGAGACAGTGAAGCTATTTCTCAAGTAGCATTCCATTTTAATAAAGTTATGTTTTGTGGCAATTCTTGAAAGTGAAGACTTCCAGAAGATTGCTTGTAGAAGAAAGAAATAGTGTGATGCTCATCTCTGTGGAGGCAAAGACTATTTTGGTGGTTATTATCCTGTAAGTCTGGCTGTAATCTTTTGAAAAGCGGGAGAACAAATGCAAGGTAAAAGTAGGTAAATAGCTGTGAATTGAGAAGACTCATGAAAAATACACAACCTATATAAAGCAGAACATGATTATTTAAAAAGTGTAGTGGATTCAGCCGCATACCTAGCCTTCACAGAATCATAGAATGTCTTGGGTTGGAAGGGACTTTAAAGACTGTTGTGTTCCAAGCTGCTGCCATGGGTAGGGACAGGACGCCTTCCACTAGACCAGGTTGCTCCAAGCCCCATCTAACCTGGCTGTGAACACTTCCACAGCCTCTCTGGGCAACCTGTGCCAGTGCCTCACCACCATCACAGTAAAGAATTTCTTCTGTATATCTAAGCTAAATTTCCCCTCTGTCAGTTTGAAGCCATTAGTCCTTGTCCTGTCACTACAGTTCCTGATGTAGAGCCCCTTCAGATACTGAAGGTGCTTTGAGGTCTCCACAAAACCTTCTCTCTATGGCCTAAACACCCGCAACTCTCTCAGCCCGTCTCCATAGGGGATGTGCTCTAGTGCCCCTATCAACTTCATGACCCTCCTCTATGCAGGGTGTGTGTAATATTCCTTATAATACATGAGTGGGCTAAGATCTTCAAAAGTATAAAGAACAAGTGATTCCCAAGAAAATTATTATTGCAAGTTGCGTGGATTTCAGTCCGGAAGTATGCATGCATTGAGCTCTGCTTCCTTCACAGAGTCTTTCAAGCATCTCATTTGAATGTTCCAGGTAAAGTAACTATAAAAAAAAGAAAACAAGTAATGCATTACAGTTACAAATTGATGCAGCTGGAGCAAGTAATCCAAAATACAACAAAAATCTAGATCATCAATGAGAGAAAGGCACTTGGCAAACAGTAATGCTGAAAAATGCTTAGGTGTGTTAAAACATGTTAGATATGAGCTTGTCTTGTAGCAACACAACAAAAAGGGCAGTAACAAGGTAATCGTCCTTCTCATAACTGCTAAGATTGTGTGGGAACTAATGTGTTCAGTTCTGGCCATGTTAGAGAAAGAAACAACAAATTATTAAAGAGCTGTAGGAGCTGACTTGTGAGGGAAGATTGAGAGAGTAAAGCCTAAATATGGTCAGTAATAACAAAGTAAATATATGCTGACTGTTCAAAAAAGACCTGGATGGTACAAGCTCTTAACAGGGATGAAGAACAGTCCAGTGCCCTGGAAGAAGCAGCTGTATAAGAAGAGTTGTAGTTTGAACAGAAGTGAACATGAGGCAGTGTTTCAGAGCAATGAAAATCTGTAGAATTCATAGGGAGAATGGGAAGCCTCACTGTCTCTCTGAGACATTTTGCTAGCCAAATTAAAACATCTGGGACCCCACCAAAAGTGGGGTACAAACCTGCTTTTGGTATTTGCAGTATCACCCTGCCTTAATATGAACATGAGCACAGGCCTTTGCAGGATGTTCACTTTTTTTGTTGTTCCCCAGTTTGGAGGGTTGTCCTTTCCAGACAAGATATCCTCCAAATGAGCTTCAACACAGAGAAGGCAGTTTTAACTATTTCATACGTGGCTTTTCTTTACTTTCTTCTCAGCCACCCAGCCAAAGGAATGAAGTGAAATAATCTGTCTGGTACAAATTTTTGTAGGCTACCAGAGAAGAGATGAAGTAATCTGACAACCCTTTCCATCTGAAAACTGCAGTGAATTGAAGTATGAAAGCTGGGAGCAGTCCAGGAGCCACTACTGGCCTGTGGCATTCCTTTTATCCTATCACTGAGTTCTGTTCAGATACTCCTCTCCCCTCCTTTCAAGGAATTAGCACAGACAATGGGTTTGTTTCATAGTAACAAAGCTGGTGATCAAACTGGCTTTGACACTCAACATAGGTTTTATTACACTCACAAGCCAGAGTTGTTGTGTCTGGTTAGTAAGCTTGTATTTTTACAAAGATAATCGTTTTATACTGCATGATTTCCAAACTATTAGAAGGATTTAATATATGCTGAAGCCTCTACCAAGCTGTTTTGATAAGCAGTCTTATTTTTTGTTTAGCAAGGTCTTACGGGTGATCTTTAGTCCCTCAGGGAAGAGCTCATAAAAGTCTTAAAAGTGCTTTTGCAGAGCTTTATTTATTATTTTTAAGCATGAAGATTACTAGCACAAAGATAACAAGGCTCTTATAGTACAACATGTTCTTTGTTTTTGCAGGTTATAGCTAACATATTAGGAGTTCTCAGAATGCCAGTTTTGTTTGTTAAGTGTTTTGAGAGCAAATAGATGTAATCCTATATTGCGTTATTTTCTTAAAATGAGTTTAGCTGGAGAAAGAGGCAGTAGGAGAGATCTGGTCTGAGTATGGGTGTCAGGAATCATGTCACTAACCACATTTACCCATTACAAAGTAGTTGTTGCAATTTTACTGTATTTAATATCTAAAGATTCGCAAATTACTTTTATATATGGGGGACCACTTCGTTGCAAGAAATGGGACGAAGAGGTGGGCTAAAAATAAAACCTAAATATAGAACACAGAAGAAAATAATTTTTAAAAACCCATGTTTGACATTCAATATAAAAAAGTTCTAAAATTTCACTCATGACATTTTCTCATATATTTTTGCTACAAACAGATCCACAGTTTGCATATGATTCTTTGATTTTTGATAAATCAAGTAGAAGTGATGGGATAAGCAGTAAGAAATACTAAACTTGTGCTGTATGTTTGGGGATGGGCTGGAATGCAGAACAGCCAGAGGAGAAATGTTTGTCTTAAAGCATCAGTTATCAGATTGTGCTCTGTGCTAGAGATAGTCTGATAATGGTCTGGTGAAGAGGCACAGGGAGTCACCCAGTCACACTATACTGGTTCCACCTCTTGAATTTCAGGCACCTATAATGAAGTCAGTGAGAATTAAATGAATGCATATATTATTGTGTATTTTCAGAAATCCCACTAGGCACCTCCTTCTATCTGTAGATACTTAAATCCTTGAAAAATCTATTGCTATGCTCTCTAAATCTCAGAGGATAAAGTTAGAAATCAGTGCAAAACGGATTATAAATTATTCCTTTTGTGTGATTGCAACTGAACAGTTTCTTGCAACTCATCTCTAAACTTTGGAAATGTTTGAAATTGTCTCTCGCTCATGCAGTTGTGGCAGCAGTCTGAGTATCATGGTATTTGGAAAAAATCAAGATACATTTCAGTGTTCTGTGAGATATTGTGGGGTGGCACTTGATATATAAGAGAATTCCCAGTTTCGGTTTTAGGTGATTGGGCTGTAGTGCCCCACAGAGTAGTGTAAGAGTAATATTAGGGTTGAGTATTTATTGCATCAATAAAAATGAAAACACAACTGCTGTGAGGCTTTTGGCCAATAATCTCTAGGCTTTTTATATCAATTATCTAAAATGCCCCAAGCTGCAGGAAATATTTATTACTGTCTCAGTTTACATATGGAGGAAAAAGGTAAAAGAAAGGAAAGTGTCTGATGTAGCAGAGTTCCTATGGCAGATGGTTGTCTTTTTGAGCTTTGAACTGTTTTCAGCCAGGTTCATGGATATCAAACACTGAAAATACCTGTTAGTCTTCCCACTGAAACCTCTGCCAGTGTATCTTCTGCTTCATCAAAAAGAGGTTAATTAGAGACAGCACTTGATGTCAAATAAATGCAACCTGAAGGACAAGAGATAGTAATGACTGCTAAAAATAAATAAAATTCCATTACCAAGCAAAATTTTAACATTTTAGGGGGAGATCAAGATGTCATCAGGATTCTGTAAGTCTAATAATTGGTAGTACCTCCAAGATATGGATCATGGAGTTGCAAATACATTGTGTCAGTAAAGCCAAATCACTATTTGACTTGAATGTATTTCTCTTGATGGTAGCATGGTCACAGTAACAAGGAAAAAAACGTGCATCTCTATTCACTGTGTTTACTTCACCTAATTCAGGTGAAATTCGTAGCTCTCTGCCACAACGGCCTCTTCAGCTGACTCTTCTGATCCATTCACTGACTTCTTCACTCTATTGCATTTCATTTCCTTCTCATCATTAAAACCACAGTCCTAGGAAAAGAAACAGTCGGTATAAGGATAGTGGTTGGTTTGTGTGGATCTAATTGCAGACCCGTAGCCTTTGGATGAGCATCTTTCCAGGTTTGTTTATATGATGCCCTTCACCACTTTCATCCCTCTTTGGGTTGTGTGTCAGTTCTTACTTCCTGTATTTATCCTCTCCCACCTGTTTTTCCCTTCTATGACCTTCTATACAGTCTCCTATTGGCTTACTGTATCCTCCACTGTTCCCTTTGAAATCTCCATGGGATCATTCCTTTCCACCACTGATGAGCAACTTTACTACATGAAGGAGACTTACAGACAAAAGACCTATTTAAATATAAGATAGATGGAAGGAAATTCTAACGTGTAAAACACAGTGCCCACTGGGAAGCCTTACGGAGTATGTGCTTGACCTTCCTGAAGGTGCCAGGTTGACAGCCACCATAAACCAGACAGGTTTGTGGTAATACATTCTCTGCAGCCCCTGCGACAAAGAATGTAGAAGGAGAGACTTTTCCAAATCACTTAAATGATTTGAAAATACGATTCCCATTGAAAGGGGATGGCACTTAGGCTCCTGAAGTAAGTTAATGACATTAATTAAGGCAAAGATGGTAAATGGAAGGTTAAGAAAACATTAAAGATCATTCTTGCTTTGTGAATATTGTGTGTCTGTTTTGTTTCTTTTAAACCTTAACAAATACTGGAAATGTCAAGTTGAGTTTTCTCGTAATTGCTAGTGGGCCTCCTGTGGGCAATGGAAGTGTTTCTACAGCTTCCAGATTTTCACTTGAAGTAGCTTTGCTGTTGAATCTTACACATAGATACTCATTTCCTAAAATATTGTTAGAGAAAATAAATTTTAAAAAATAGGAAACAGTACTAAGTTGCTGGAGAATCATTTGTCTTCAGAAGTGTGAAGTATTCTGTTTTCTGATTATCTCTTATGTCATACTGTTACCAGCTTCCTGGTCACTATGGAGACTATAAAATAGATAGGCCTACATGTCTAATGTAGAAAACAGAGGAAAAAAAAACCTTCCTTTGGTCTTCTTTACACATTCTAAAAGAGTGAAGTATGGGCAAAATTCCAGCTTTGAAAAAAAGAACCTTTTTGGTTGCTTTTAGGATCATAGGCTTCTTAAAATCAGGCAATATCTGTGCTTGTTTTAAAGACACAGGTATTTTATTCCAGGTGTTTTTGGCTGAAAAACCAGCAGCTTGATTCTCATGATATATCTTTTTTTTTTTTTTTTCTGCAGATGCAGACTTCTTGCATACCATATGGTGGTAATTAACAGTTTCAGACTTAGTTCTCAGTTTTCTTCTGCTTCAATTCTTGGTTGGTTTGGGACAAAATTTTAATGTCACAGAAGCAGAGTTTTCTGTCTGAGTTTAATTGCAGACAGGGAATAATGTGCATCTCTAGATGAGGAAGGAGTAGATGAGATCTATTTAGAGAACTAAGAGATATTTTGGAAATCTCACCGAGTACAACCTGTTTCTTTTCATTAAGCCTTTAAATGTTCCTCTGTAGAACTGAAATAGACCTCCCTTGGATCCTGGAAACAGAGAGAGACAATTTGAAAGATACAGCTGGAATGAAGAGTTTCTTTTAACAGCACAATGTTTGCACTTTTTATGAGAGCAAGGGTAACATTGTGTAATCTTTAAGAAAGATATTGCTCAGTGAGGACAAGTCCATTGTCCAGTGACGTGACTTTTCCTGTCAATCACAAAGGTGACAAGGGGGCTAGATTAAGTAAAGCTTGCCCAAGATTAACAAAGGAAGATTATTGACCTCATCCTGAAAGGGCAGAAGCCTGTGGTTATCATTAAACCTTGGAAGAGGTATTTCCTCCATAGGTGGAAAGCTGTTCGGCAATATCGAGGCAACTTTCTTGTAAATGAACAAGTCTTCCTGTGGATTCTAGCTTGGAACAGAAGCAGAAGACACGAAACGTGGGCCGGTCCCATTTTTTGTTGCTGTTACTGGGGGGGAAAGAAGGGCCTTGAGTGTTTGCTTCAGCAAGATCTGTGTAGGTCCTTGTCTGCCTTTCCGAAGTGGGAAAAGCAAGAATCAGCAGCATCAGGTGTTGGTGAGTATGATCCCAGCTCAGAGCTGGAGGAAATGTTGGGCCCCCACACGTTAGCAGAGCAGTTTGCAATGCAAATGAACAATAGAGCCCCATCCACCAAGCAGCTGCTGACTGCATAAAACTGTTACCAGGATTAACAGTGCCAGAGGCTGGAATGTAATCAAACTTGAACAGGTGAAATGGTTATGCAGCTGAGAGAGATTGTTCTCTAGGAAAAGAGTGTCCACTGTTTTGGTGGCTGAGAGATGGGTCTTGTGCGTGGCTTGATGGACTTAATTTTAAAACATCAGTTGTAGATATTGATGGTCCTTAACACCATGTTACAGTTTGTTACTTTTCTCTCAGTTAAACTGAAGAAGGTTGTGTTGATTTGTCCTTTTAAAAAAAGAACCTGCTACATCTCACTTGTTGGGAGGGAAGTTCTTCTCAGGGGATTAATTTTGTGTTTTCAGGGGGATAGTTAAATTCTTGTGTGCAATATCAGAGGATTTTCTTTACTAGAAGTTTTTAGCTTTATGCAACCATTGACACGAGCAGGTTTAATGTGGTGGAAGTATCCTTTCCTTTTACATGCTAGAAGAAAAAATCCAGACCCATTGAGAGCTTTTTCAGTTCTCCCAGTAATGGCATAAGAAAGAGTGAAATAAAAGAGAGGAGCATGAAGTGAAAGCCAAGATAACTGTTGCATGTTTCCCGTTGTTGTTGTGGATGACAGAATAAAAGGATCCTGGGCTTGTGGGAAAGCCGATTCTGGAGCTGGTATGCTGCAGGATACAAGCTGAAGTGTCATCAGCAGCAGAAGCTGGGGTGTGCTCTCATTGACCAGTACAGAAAGGAGAGGATTCCTCTTGGATTGCAAATCACGCAATGGATGTGTGATTGCTACAGATCTTTCTGAATGAATAATTCACTGGTGTACTGTAATTTAGCCCACTGAGATGTGATTGCAGCTGTTCCCCTACTGTATATGTGTTTTGATTGAGTGTCTTAAATCCCAGAAGTGTATAAATAGCCACGTATGTGATATGCAAACACTGCACACATGCACACCTAACCAGAGTGGTCTAAGGAAACTTTTTTTAGGGGATAGTTTCTTGGTTGTATATTTTAGTATATGATTTACCTTTTAAAAAAATCTAAAAAAGGGATTTTTTAGAATGATTTGCTCTCCTTTTTTATCCAGCTATGAAGTCTTCCTAACTGCAGTGTTACAAATGCTTTTAACCAGCATTGTACTAGGAGGATATCTCTGTTATCAATGAATTTATCATTCCAAGACCTTTATAATAAGAGATTATTTGTGCCTGTTTTACAGGTAGGAAACTGAAATGCAGTAAAAAATGTGATTTTTTCCATGGTTTCACGGTGCCTTTGAAAGAACTAGGAACTGAGTATCCAGAGTCCTTTCATGATGCTTTACTCACAGACTACTGCATTGTCCCCCTCACAATTCTTTTCCCCAGAAAGCGAGGCAGAGTTTTAAAAATACTTTTGAGTTTCATTTGAAAGCCAAGCAATTTATGATTTTGAAAACCATCTTATATTACTTTACGTAATCATTCAATCCTTGGGTTCTTTTGCTTCTTCTCTTATAACAAACTGGTTTTATAGTCAGAATATATTTGTACATAAAAAACCCCACTTGCATGTACCCAAAATGTGTGTGAAAACAGCAGTGGTGATACCTGAGGTTTAGGCAACTTTCACAAGTACTTTGTGTCTGTGACCAATGTGTGACACACAGAAACGGGAGTGAAAGTCTTTGGGACCTGCTTTGGATTAAAACAAGAAACTAGTTCCTGGTAAAATGAAGAAACACTGTTCCTATACGTAACTGGTGGCATAGGTGGATTTAAGAACTGTAACTAAGGATGATATTTGGCTTATCTGTCTCAAAGTGTGAATAAGAAGGCAGCTTTCAAGATATTTCCTCTTTTAGCCTTCTGCGTAGGAAAAAATTGCCACTCGGTGATAATGGTTTAGAATTTTAGATAAAACCTGAACTGATGCTGAAGTTAACCATTTTGCTTGTTTAGGTTGATGTTAAAAAATCAGGTTATTCCAGTCTTTATACGTGAAAAAAATCTCATTTGGCTTCAACTAAGTTTGGAAGTCTGGTGTTAGCAACTAGGAATTTTCCAAGTGCAGAATAAAAATGGAGAGAGTTGCTAGAAAAAGGAGCATTTCTGTTGATTGGAGTCGGAAAATTTTTTAGGGCTTGGTCAAAAGCTCATTGACGTCAGTAGAAAGTCTCTCATTAACATCACTGGGTTTGGTTTTTGGGGCATATGATGGCCCAGATTGTAATCTCAGTTAAATCCGATTCTGTTAGGGAATTTATTTGCTAGTGTAACACATTCAAGCTGCTCGAAACTGTTTGCATTAAAAGTTTTCTTAGCCATAGCTAATCTTTTTGCCACAACAAAGTAGCCTGTGAAAACAAATACATTTTCTTCATTGCCTGTCTTCCATGTAGCTTTACTCAAATTTTATTGAAATTATTTTTAGCAATTTGTTCTATTTATAAAAATATTTTTTTCTGAAATACTGTGGTTTATTAGAGCAAAGACATCAAAATTACTCAAAAAGATAGAAAATTATAACACAAATCACTAAAACCAGTGTGTGCATATTTATAGATGCATGTATCACCTTCATACCTTCTGAAATGAAATGAACAAATGAAAACAATTTAAAAATTATTAGGACTTTTTCAACCAAGTCTGTAACTCATATCACAAGACAATCTAGTGGCTTTTTAAAGAAATAATATTCATTAAACAGCTGGAGTACAAAAATGTAAGGTAATAGGATAGTGAAAAAGAAATCACATAAAAAGAAAAACTATACATGTTTGCAGCATTGTATTTTATGCAGTGTATTAATCTGCAGCAAGCTTTGTTTGGAGACATTGACGTAAGTTTTTCAGGTACAGATGGCATATATTAGCAGAGGAAAAAATGGGTTTGGGAGATGTGTACAGAAGGGTAGAGTATAACAGACATGAAAGGAGAAGGAATATGTGCAGAGAACGTTGCTTTATGTTGGAGGAGATGTGGAGGAGAAGGCTCTCACCTTAATGAAGGCAAGTCTGAAGATGCTGGAACCAGTTTTGCTTTCCATTAAAATTAATGAGTAGACCTCTGTGGACTCTCACGTGAGGAGGGTTGTATGCATGTTCCAGGAAGTCACAGAGTTTTGCCATTGTGCTGCCAGGGAAAGTCATTAGGACCACCTTTGTGAAAAATAGTGTTTCTACAAGAAATGAAGGTTTAAGACAGAAGAGAATAGAATTAGAAAACAGAAAGCAATTTCTTCATCATTTATAGATGGGAGAACTGCTTGAACTGGGAGTAAAAATATGTCATATTGTGAAGGACATTTAATGTTTGGTTGCTATTTTATTTCTTACAACAACTAGCAAATCAAGGCATTAAGCACTTTATAAAGTCAGGAAATTAATGGTCCTTCTAAAAATTGAAGGTTTTTTTAGAAACAGAGCTGTAAAAGAACAAACAATTAAAGGTAATCAATACCATTGTTATTAGGAAACCTATGAGAACGACACTTCTTCTCAATTAGGGAAAAACTGTATTTTATGTTTCTCTCTTGCAAGCTGATCTTTGTTCACTCCAGCCTGTAATCTTGGTTTATGCTTTATGGATAAGCTTTGTTCTGGGTGTTTTTGAAGCATTGCATGCCTTTTTTAAAGGTTTCAACAGAAGAACAAATAGCAATGAACTCAAAGAACAAAGGATTGTTCTTTCTTTCTTTCAGTCTTTTTTTTTTTCCCCTTCTTTGAGAAAAGAAAGAAATGTTTCATCTTGTTTTCTCCCCTTTCAGGAAGTTGATGGCAATAAAGTGATGTCTTCATTTGCCCCGCACAACTCATCTACCTCACCCTTGAAGGCAGAAGAAGGTGGGCGTCAGAGTGGAGAGTCCTTGTCCAGCACAGCCCTGGGAACCCCAGAGAGGCGCAAGGGGAGCCTCGCGGATGTTGTGGACACCCTGAAGCAAAGGAAAATGGAAGAGCTCATCAAAAATGAGCCAGAAGGTAAGGCCTGGGAATCTGGCCAAAATTTTCTGTGTTCTTTTCTTTTCTCCAGATCCTTTGGATACATAACTTTTTAATCTTGCCATTTTCTGCTCTGTTTGCTTTTCCGGGCTAGCAGAATTAAAGATCTTACAGTTCTTGTCTACATTAGAGGTAGATTTTATCAGTGTCCCATAATAGCTAATGTTTTTAGCTTTTCCCAAAAAAGAGAGACTAGTGGTCTTTTTTTTACAGTTGCAACATCTCAGTATGCTTGCATTGAGCTAATTTTAATCACCTGGGGGCTTTTACACCACTACTCCCCTCTCCCCATTTCTAGAGCTGAAAGAAATATTATCATCAATATCAATGTTTCTGCGACATGATCTAGTGTTCATGTCATTATGTGAAAGGTAAGAAGTTAAATTGGGAATTCATGAAAGCTTTTGTGTGGGACACATCATCCCCTATTTATCTGTAGTGCAGGTGCCATACAGAGAGAGAGAATGCAGGTGTTCCCTGCATTATGTGTGGCCAGCAAGTTTCAGCTTTGGCTTGTAGGATTCATTTCTGGGGAACTGGTGTCTTTTTGAGACCATCTCTCCCGTTGGTGGTGATAGCACTTGTGCTCTGTGGGCTGAGAATAAGACCAAAGATTAAGATTTTTTATTTTTCCCTGTTTGGGGCAGAGTCAAAGTCCTGCCTGGAAGATGAAGTTCTCATTATGCTCTCCTTAGGTATCCACGTGCATATTTACAGCCACCTTTTCGGGGCACTGCGAGCCGATTGTGTGAACATACCGAGCCTTGTTCCTAGTCCACAGTAATGAGACTCCGTTTTCATTTACACTCACCTATCCTGTTGTGGAAATCTATTTCAAATGTTTAAAAGCAGGGCTCTCAGGGCCCACCTCAGTGCTGAAGCAAGAAGTGATAGCACCTACAAGAAAATCTTAGGACAAACTGCATACTTGAATGAAAGTATGGATACAAACACACTGGCACATACACGAGCATGACAGGATTTTAAATTAGGCTTTTCTTGACTGGAGCATGGAGTAAGGGTCTGCTGGGAAACAAATTCTTTGTCTAAGCATTTTTTTAATATTACTTACAGCATTTCTTTTGCATTTAGGTTGACATAATGGTCAGTGCCATAACATACCTTGTGCCTTTGGATGGAAAAGACTGGGGGGAAATGGGTGGGAAGGAGACTAGGCTTTTATCCGAGAGAGGAAAGAACAGGGAGTTCTGGGCAATGTATAAATACTCTGTTGAGTATGAGGTTGTACAAGCTGCACAAACTCCATTAAGGAAAGGCCGCAGATAGACATGAGAATGGATACAGAGCTTGTGCATTATCTCAGCTCTACTAAAATGAAAATATACAGTACAAACAAAAGATCTACAGCTTTGTGAAGAGATTGGGAGAGAGAGGAGGGGGAGCAACTGAATGTTGGGCTTTGCAAATGCATGCAACAAAAAATCTTTTCTTCCCTCTAGCCATTGTTCTATTGTCTTTCAAAGGCCATTAAATTGAACAGCAGGTTGTGATGAAAATTTCATTAAGCCCTAGTTAAATCATTATGAGGGTGCCATATTCATGTCTCTGCTTACTCCCCATCCAGGAAAAAATGAATAGGAAAGAGTTGAGCTTTTTTTCCCTTTCTCCTTAAAAGCGAACTAACAAAAGTTCAGAAGTTAGAAGAGAATGGGAAATGGGACATGAAACAAAAGGAGGCCAGAGAGGTGAGCTGGCTAGGAAGAAAATTAGACTTGCATAAGAGCATTGAAAGGTGGTGAGGGACAAATACATCATTTTGACAAGCCTCCCTCCCCCTTCCCTTCAGCCAACATGGTTGTTTTTAGAGTGGCTAATTAAAAAATATATATTTCGGGGTGCAGATGGCAAGACTGTTCTTAAAGGTCCTCTACAAATATGAGTCTTTTTCCCTAAGTGAGTTATATACTGATACAACACAGTGTGTTCTCTGTTTGAACTCCAGCAGAAAATTATTGTCATGTCTTCTTCATGTAGTGCTAAAGTAAAATTGTCAGTCATCACTGGTTGCTAGTCAGGTAATTAGCATATTAATGAATTTCCCTGTGAATAAGATGTTACAAGTGGGAATCTTTGATAGTACATGTAGGTAAAAATGCAGCAATTTGTGATAAATGGGTATTTCAGTAATGATTTTTAGTCTCACTAGTTTGTAAAGCTTTGTGGGATGAAGATCAAGAATCTTGGTTAAGCTTTGCTGCATTATGTCAACAAGAATAATATAATACTTTATTTCCCTTTGGGAAGAAAGGGAAACATTTGCACCAGTAGTTGAGGTTTAATTAAATCAATTTCCTGTGAATCTTCCGAAGACCAGATATGAGCCAGATTCCCATTTCTCTGTGTACTCAAAAGTTTATATATTATTTAACTTGTACAATGGGCTGTGTTTGCTCTCTTTTTATTGTTTGAAATAGTCTTCGGAATTACTGTGGGAAACGTGCTTTTGAAGCATTCTCTCGAACGGCCTGTTTCTTCAAAATCAGAAAAAAGAGAAGGGCTGGATAGACAACTTTAGGTCTCAATTCAAACCTCCTATCAGTCAGGGAAAAGGCTTCTCTTTTCTGAAATGGGCTTTACGGACAAGTGAGATATGGCAAAATATTGATAACAGGTTTGACTGCTTCTAAGAAACTTTATAGATACAAGGTAAGCGGTTTTCTTAAATTATGTTTGTTAGAAAATAAAAGTAAAACTTAGTAAATTTTGTCAGTAAAGGACAAGAATTTTTACATTTTAAACATACGGCTCAGAGTGCACCAATGCACATGTACACATGCACATATGTAAACACATCCCTGTACTCACACATGAGCTGATAAGGGAAGCATCACTCTTTGTGTAAATGGTTTTCATGTAGATTTATTGTATATATGCCCTTGCTTAATGTGCCCTGTAGGAAGCTACCTAATTTTCCAAGTGCTCGTCACTTCCTTTTCCTCCTTGGATCTGAGCTGGGAGGGGAAGGAGGAGGTTGTTTTTATAGGGGTTTATACTTAGCTCTAAAGCTCCATGCTCTTTTTCTTTTCTCCCTAATTTTGCTGTTTTCCTGCTGCTGGATGAAAGTATGTGATTGACAATGAGTCATGCTGACACAGAGACAAAAGTGTTTCAGTGAATCTAAAACTTGTGGAATTTTACTCATTACTAACACAGTGCTCATTTTTCTTCTCTCAAATCCTGTGGAAAATCCTTATATGCAGCTTTAGTATTAGGCCCCCAAAGGCATAAACCTATTACTGAAGTCACACAATGTTATTTTACATGAAACATTCTGTCCTTTCTAACTTAAGCTTCAGAAGAGGAGTCAGTCCCCTTTTATTCCTGGTATACAATAATGAAGATAATGGAGTGGGTTTGGAGAAGCCTTATACACTGTGACAGACCTCAAGCCCTTGCCCCGAGGGTCGTCTGCCGACCATGGGATTCCTTTTGCAGCTAAAATCATTAGGAGAATGAGATACAGGCATGTTTTTCTTCTGTTTTCTTCAGGCATCAGAGGATGGCAGAGTCTCTCTGTCTGTCTCTTCTCCTCATTTGTAGAAATGAAATGGAAATCTCTTTGAAGTCACTGAGCTTGACACAAGTTTGTGAAAGAAAAGACCAAAGCAACCACTTAGCTTTTCCTTGCACTATTAATGGGATTGGATTGCTGTATTTTAATTTATGGCCTGTGCTTGTGGAAAATTAAATCTCTGAAATCTCTGTAGCCTTTCGCCTAAACGTATGGCTTGGCTTCTGGAAAAGAAAGAGGCAAACAAGTAAATTCCTTCCTATTTTTAGACTAAGCTGGAGTACTCTTTGGTTCTTTACATCTCCTAAGTTTTCATTAAGAGTCAATCTTCTTTTTCCATTTTGGCAGTATATGTTTGTAACAGGTTATGTATCTGTTCATCTTTAAAACCTTTGTAGTGGGTCTTCTGAGGCCCAATCCGTGTTGTTGTATGGAATTAGTAGGAATTCTGTGTAAAGAAGGATCATGTGAACAGCTACCTGACAACAGACTGAACACATGAGCTGAACACATGCTGTGTTGCATGAGCTTGTGTGGGTACAGTCATTCACCTGCATGGCTCGTTCTTCCTTGGTAAGGACCTCTGAAACTCAGTTCAGTTGGGCTGTTTAAATGAATAATTTGAATTTTCTATAAAGACATGTACACAGATACGCATACATACATACACACTCATGCACACACACATATGTATAAAGTATATTACATATATTTATGTAATAAATATAAATATATAAATATATTTATTTCCTTTTTCACACAAATTATTCATTTATTGTGTTTCATATTTTTCCTGCTCCAGAATTTTGATCTTATAGTCCTTAGGTCTTCAGAGGGGGAGCAATTAATCTCAGCTGTTTAGTAAGAAGGGAATATGTGTGTTTGCAGAGCTTTAACAGGCAATGTGAGTACTAGATCTTCATGTATTATAGTAGGCAGCAATACTGTAAGTAATTACTTGTCGTGAAAAAAGGAATGAGAAGAGCCTCTTGGGCATGATTTTTGTCTTCTGAACATCCCCCAAAGGCTATTTGTATTTGATGTTTAAGTTTACATTATAAATCACAACACCTGTTAATGTGGTAATTTAAATGACTGTTGTTCAAGCAGTTCTGTAATCTATAAAAGTGAGGCATACTGAATTCAGGCTCTGTAGCTGAAGTATCTCCTAACACTATCAAACTTTTAATCAGCAAATCTTCTAAAAAAATCAAGAGGTCTCCCTCTTTTTAAGCCATAAATTCCAACACAGGCCATTCATGGGCACCAGAAGGGTGGCCTTTGAAATGCAGACTCTTGTTTTTAAATCACATCTGATGAGATGGGAAGAAATAAAGTGCACAGATTCAGGAAAGGCCTAAGGATACTGTAATTGGTTGAGGTTTAAAATTCTTTTATTTGGTTCTTCACTGCCCCTTTGACAGAGTACGTGTTGAAGAGGCTTTGTAATGCTTTTCCACTGAAGGACAAGCAAGGGTGCTTTGCAGTTGAGTACTTTCAAGTTTTGTTCATACACTCCTGCTGCTGTGGAAGGATGCTTCAGGTGCCTTGTGGTTCCATGTTCATCTCTGCAGTCTGTCACCAGAAAATGTGTCTTTTCTTGTAGAGCAGGCCAGCATCAAACTTCCATGCGCTTCTTTCAAAGACCCTGCCATATGGAAATATGCCTTCATATACTGCTGATACAAATAAAAAACAATTAAAACATTTGAAAGATTAGGTTTGTGAAATAGGCTTATGTGAAGAGAAGGCCCTGTTAAATACTGTAGATTAAATCTTTATTAACAAGTGCTTTAACTCTAGAACAGAGGTAGCCTAGTTTGAAGCCTTGCCAGCTCTGACTTGCTCAAAGTGAAGTTTATTCATTTGTTGCCTTCAGTCTTTAAGTGTTTTCCTTCCCAGCAGTTCAGCCTGATAGTCACGGTTTATCTCAATGGATGTTTTCAAAATTTGCTTAGATTCCCTTCCAACTTTCTCTTCTTATATCCTCAAAGGTTTTTAGCTTTTGGATTTTTCTTCTTTCTTTTGATAAAGGCATCTGAGGTGCTGATACAGCATCTTAAATATAGAAGAAAGCATTATGGTCAAGCGAGATACAGAGAACTTGTGTTTTTGGAGAGAAGATGCAGTCCCTCTCCCCCTCCCTGGTTCAGAATGAAAGTCTTCTCTGATGAATCTCTACAATTAAGATTTCTTTCTAGGTTATGTTCACTCCATAATATTGAACAAGCAGGAGCCAAAGCAAAATGCTTTCTCTTTTCACTTCCCATCTTTAACAACACAACATGTAAGTGGTTCAGCAAGGCAAAAATAATTATTTGGGTTCCTGTCTGCCCTTATTCCCCAGGTAGCCAGACTCCTCACCAGCTGTGATTCATTTCAGTAGGGGTTTTCAAAACTTGCTGTCACTTTTGCCCCCACATCATTTTGCTGTGTGTTTTCCCTGTTGTATTCCACCTAGATCAGCTTGCAGTTTGCCTTTGTTTTTTGTGTGCTCTTGTTCTTTTTAAATTTTTTTTATTATTATTATTTTATTTCCATTTCCCCCTCCCCTGGAAAAGCCATTAGCTTTCTGACCTTCATTTCAGTCCTTGGATAACTGCTGGAGAAACCTCTGCCCCAGACTGTAATACCCAGATGCACATGGGGGAGTGTGCCAGCTTTTTCTGTGTGCTCGTGTGCCGCAGCTTTCGGGGATGTCATTTATTCAAGAGTGAAGAGCAAGCCACCTGTTTCTCAGGCCTCTTGTCCCTCATATTAAAGGTTCAAGCCCTTGCTGAATAGTAACATCTTAATCTGGGCAACATACACATCATTTAGCTGAAACCTATTTGTCGAGCTAGCAGGATTTGTGGGATTTTTTTTCCCCTTTCTCTTACCCCTGAGGCACTTGTCACGATCGTGCATTTTAAAATTAATCAGACCTCCCAGGCTTGTGTGACTGTGTGGTTTAACATGAAGAAGTGGATATCAAGCATTTGCCCTAATTAAATAGGCCTGCTTGGTTTTGTTCTAGTGGATGCTTGGTCTTTTTTTTAATAAGAGCTGCTTACGGAGGAGGCACGGCCATCTCTAGAGTTAGTGGAGAGCTCACTTCAAAGTTTTCCCTACCACCTGCGCCCGGGATGCTGAGACCTGAAGGGCTCCCTGCGTTCTTTCTTAACAGCACAATTTGTGGGAAGTGAGTGGAGGGGGAAGGGGGAAATACGGCCAAATGAGCGCGAGAGCAATGCGGGAAGGAGAGGTGAGGAGCTGGGACGAGCATGTGGATTGGCTTTTGAAGTTGATTAAGATGACCTGTCATCCTGTCTGATTAGCTTTAGATCTCAGTCTGTGCCATGAGCTATTCACAAGGCTGTCTTGTGTCTTCTGTTTACCAGAAGCAAGGGAAAGCCTCTAGTACGGCAAGGAGCAACATTTGCAGCAACTCCCACTTGCTTGTTTAGCTAATGAAGTAGCCTTGTAAAAACACTCTGAAGTTTGGAGCTGTTGCTTACTTTTATTAGATACGTGTCTGTTTAACACAGACATTTTTAAGGTGGTTTGAGGGTTGCCAGCTTTACACGTCTGTATACATCTCCTGCATTGTACATAAGCTGTACGGGGAAGATAGAATTCCTTTCAGCATCTTTCCTTCTCATACAGTTTAATTGTATTGTGGTTTCTGCATTGCCTCAGGAGAAAATGTGCTATATGTGTATTACTCCTGTAATTTATGGATTCAAAAAGTGCTTAAAAACCAAATAAAGGAGAGTTGGGCGCAACTCTCCGCCCTAAGCACCCTAAAACCTGTTACACAGTAATTAAGGACTGATAGCATTTAGCAATTCAGCAAGTTAACTTTAGCCAAAAAATAGTAGAAAATTTGGAACAGTCAACATTTTTAGACAAAATGTTTCTTTGGAAATGAAAATGTTTAAGATGATTAATCTGAAAGAGAAATGAAAACATTTCAATTAGGATTAAATAAAACACTTTGGGTCAGGTGGAAACAGCTTTTGGTTTTGCCAAACCCTGACTTGGTTTGGCAGCTGAAATGAAAAAGTGCGAACTAGTCAAACAAAAATGAGTTGCAAAACCTGGTGAGGTTTTGGGGCTGTTTTTGTATCTAATGACCTGAGAAGGACAAATGAACAGTTGTTATAAAGACACTTAAATATATCTGAATGTTACACACTGTGGTTTTGAGGGCAATCTGTAATATTAGTCAGAAAAGCTTTCAAAATTTGATTTCCTCCAAACATGCAAATTTCTGTGCCTTTTGAAGCCTCAAGTCGGCAAAGTTTTGCAGCACCTAGGGCATTTTATTTTGGAGCAGATTTTGCAAGGTTGTCATACATTAGATGTACTTGGCCTGTCTTTGCACCAGAAACCTCGGAGTCTGTTCTAGAGGGCCTAGAAATCTGCAGTTGGTACGCCCCAGAATTTTATGTTGCTTTCTGTTAAAATTCTTGCAGTCCAGTACACAGCAAAAAGAAAAGCTGCATTTGTTTATTTCCGTAACAGTTCAAATTGCTGAAGTAAAACCCAGCAGGTGGGATGATATTCCATTGATTTAAAAGTTTATTGTACATCCATGCACTAACTCACTACCATCTTTCTCTTCCTCTCCCAGTATTATTATTCCTATTTTATTTTTAATTCCAAACCTTGGCACAACCCAAAGGTAAAGAACATACTGACACTGCCAAGCATCTGTCTGGTGCTTGACAGCATCACAGAAACCCTTCCAGTGTTTCCTCTGGGTTGCTATTGGTTATTTAACAACACAATGCAAACGGTGCAGTGTGGGTGTATGTGAAAAGGAAAGAAAGGTTGAGGTGGGGGGAAGGAGCCCTGCACGGGTAAATATGTCTTTCATCATATCTTTTGTTTGGTCTGTTTGCTGTGTGCTATTCAGTAGTCAATAGAAGTTGTTTGACGGTTCTGCAAAAGGGTAAGAAACCTTTTCTTAAACTTTTATTCTCCTGCTTTTGTCTCAGTCCATAAAGTTTTCTGCTTTTGTTTTTCTTGCCGCACTTTGTTGTCACCTGTCTGTTGTTGAAGGGGTTTTGTCGGTGCTGTTTGGCTGACGTGAGGTAAGCTGATACGTACGAAATGCTCCTGATTGGGGAGCTTTCTCGTACAGGTGAAGTGGACTTTAGAGAGCTTGTGAAAGATTTGCTGCGCTGGTCTTTGGGGCAATAGAGCTTTTTCAAGCTTGTGTTTTAATTTATTTATTTAGCCAGAGGATGAAGGTGAAAAGTGAATGAAGAGAAAAATCAGGCTGTGCTTTCTGCTGAAGAATGCCCTGTTAGCAGTTGTGTGACTTGGTAAGGCTTTCTGAGATGTTTAGCCTTGATTTAATTCTTAAATAAGATCTCTCCTCCCAGCACATTAATATAATGTCAATGTAGAATGCATTGCATGGTGTAATTACTGGAGAGAGCAGTAGTTGGGAAAACAGACGGTAATTGAACACATGGCTGTTTATTACAACAGGACAGTGCTCCTACGCTGGTATTTAGGGCATTAATAGGGAAGAATTGATTTGTTGTTTTAAGATGAATTCAATCACTGTTGCTTAGGCCTTTGTTTGTTCAGGCCGAGTTATGCTTTGTTTGTGTTATGTGCCCAAGAGGTTTACACACCACAGTGTGGCATTAGTCAGGCAGAGGGCTTGGGAGCAGAGAGCCATTTAAATGAACAAAGGACATTTTTCTTTTTGGCTTTGTTTATCTTCCTCTCCAGTTTTGTTACCCTCTAATCTATCTCCATCTCTCTCTCTCCCTCCTTTCCCCCTCTCTCCTTCCCACCCCAAACATTTCTAATCAATGCAGAGGTCCACCCACTTTCTTCCTTCCCCCTCCTCTTTATTCACCCTCCTGAAGACAAATGGAGCTGTGACTGACAGGTGGCAACACAGGGTTGTGGCATGGGGTAAAAGGTGTAAATAGGAGTGGTGGCTTCAAGGTTTTGCAAGGAAGAGCTGGGCTTGGGGGCTGGGGGGAGCAAGGACTGCGTCCAAAGTGAGCAGAGAGGAATGAGCTGTACCGTGCGCGTCTCCACTCTGGGAGTTTTGTATGAGGGAATGTGTGCACCTTTTGTGGGTCCTGCTGGCTCGTGCTCTGGTTGATCCCTGTGCAGGACACATCCTGGGACTGAATGAGCATCCAGCCCTCTTCTCACTGATGCAGGTTGGAGGGAGGAAGAGAAAACCATCTGACTGAAGTTGAATTCCTGGTCTCCCTGTTGTGAGCAGCATGGTTTATATTTTAGGCTCATTGTGCTTGAGAGGAATCTCATCTTGATTTATTTCTGAGTGTGGGAGAGTTAATGGACACTTCAGGGCGATGTGGGCCAAATTCTGCTCTCAGATGCAAGTTCATCACTCCCACTGAATATGCAAGGGCTTTAGGAAGGCAGCATTTGACCCAGTACAGGATTTGTAAAGAGCCCAACGTGACTTGTTTTTTTATCCCTCTGCAGACAGGGATTAGGCCTGTTCCTAGAAGGTGCAGTATTAAAAGAACTGAAAGGTAACAACAGCATCGAAGTCCATGTGGTCACTGATTGGTGGAAACTTTTATTGCCTGACTGGTAAGATACTTGTATCTAAGCACAATAGTGCAGGATGAATTAGCCCCCAGACTTGCCTTTTGGGGGTACAGCAAATACTGGCTTAGACAGCACAAGGAAGGAGAAGCACAGGTGTGTGACACAGAGAGCCAGATTCTTCCTGACAGGGAGAAATAGCAATTTCATACAATGCAATGTGCAAGGAACCTCCATTGTTCATCTGAGCCTTTTAGCTGTAATTAATTAAATTACTGAATCTTCAGATAAATAATAGACACACAGGAGATGAGATCTATGGATATGAAGTCCAGCAGGGACTGTTGGTTGTGTATGGGACTTGCTACTTGGCTAACTAATTATAAATTTTTTCTAAATATCTGGGAATTGCAGTTGCAAAGGCCAGCCCATATGCCCAAAGGAAAATACCATTCCCATCTCAAAAAAACCCCCAAACAATTATTGTATTGCACTGCCAATAAACAAGAATGATAACAGCCGAAGGTTTAAAAGCCTCAAAGTTACAACTGGTGTCCAAGTGCTTTATCAGAAAGGAAAGTCTCTCCTGACTTGGAAGTGGTTATCCGAGTGTCCTGTTTTTCCAGTACAGTTTGGAATGTTGCATTAGTCTTGTACTGTTGATTAGCCCACACAATCTTAAGGTAAATAGTCTAGAGACAAAGATCACATGGAAGAAGGCGGCCTCTTGGGTTTTTTATGCACCCTGATGTTTTTATGTTAAACTTTTTTTTTTCTTTTCTGTTTTGCCCACAGCACATATCCCATTTCGGTAACTGAGCATCTTATCTCCCACAGAGTCAGGCACCAGGGGAAAAAAAATGGAGAAGCAAAAAAGTCAACAACTGACCAGAAAAATGGTTTCAACTGTAGTGATTACTGTGTATTCATTTGATCCTGTAGGTTTGCTGGCTTGTTGGAAAGTGTGAAGCATGTTAATGTATTTTTGCTGAGATACCTATACACAAGACTTAAATAAAACCATGTATTTCCAAATAGTTATATTTCCTTGTATATGAAATTAATATATGAAGATTAAACTAGAGGACAGCAGGCTCTTGCTAATGATTGTCAGCTGCAACAGTTCTGGATTCCACACTGTGCTCATGTACAGCCTTAATCAGCAATGGTGTTTAACTAAATATGGAGACATTTCACTGAAGATTATTTTATTTTAAGTCCTTTTTTTAATGCATTTCCTCTTGCTGTGTCATCTAATTGATTCACGGCTCCTGTGAAGCTTTCGTGTATGGGATGTATGGGGTGCATAGCCAGGCAAAATGCATTCTTCTCTTACTAGTTTGGCCAAGTCAGTCCTGCCTGAGTTCAGGATGAATTAGGGAGCTTTCATTGGTAGTCATTCTGTAACTAAACACAAAATTATTAGATGAATAATATACATGACATAGCGGTTTAGGACCTTGTTCTTTCTCCTGAAAAACAGATGCAGTCTTTTTGAGACAATCATGGGGCTTTTTATTATTATTACTTTATTGCTAGAGAGGTTACTGGATGGGGGAACACCGTAGCCAGTGGATGCTACACAGTATGCATGACCCAATATTTTAAAGTAATGGGGGTCACAAAGACAAAATAATGAGAGGTGCTTTCTTACATTGCCAGACTGCAAAATTTTCCTAATATTTCTGTGTAAACTCATTTTGTGGGTTGTTGCTTTTGTTCTGGCCTTATGCCATAAAAATATAGCATGGAGCAAACTGCCATTAAAATGCTGGAGAGAGTTCAGCTGCCAGTTCCATTTCATCATTGGTTTTTTGCAAGTTGGTGCTAACAGTTGATTTGCTTATATTGGGCATTGTAAATGTTCACCAGAAATGAGACTGTAGCTACTAACCATCACACTCCTGAGTGTTTTCAGGAGCACACAAGATGCAGCATGCCTGTTTTTAACTCATCTGCTTCAGCTATGTTAGCAGACAAGTCCCTGTAGACATAAAGGCAGGTGAAAAAGCACCAAGAAGAGAAGAATGGAGATGCCTTCTGTATTTGCATAGACAGGCAGCGTTGTGGGAAAATGGAAGCTTTTCAGTATAAGGAGGTTAAAAGTTGTGCTATAACATTCTTCAGACGTTCCTTTCTCCCTTAGAATCCTCCTTTGCAATCTGATTAATCTTGGGATAGGAAAAATGCTAGTGGGGATTTATTTGTTTGCTTTCTTTTTTTTTTTTTTTTTTTAAATCTCGTTCCTACTAGGAGTGAGCGCTGGGATTGTTTAGGCAATGCCAGGTAGCTTTCCTCCGAGGCTGAATGCAGTCCATAAAGCTGTCAGTTCTTTAGCTTAATACTGGGTTTTAGTGTATTAATTCAAGGCTTTCAGGGATCTAGGACACAACATTGTGCCAGTAGTAGGAACTAAAATTAGAGGCAGACTTTTGGCTGTGAGAGCTGCTTGAGGCTACTTGGGGTGAAAGAGGAGGGAAGAGACCTGATGTCAGTCACAGCCCAAGGACTGCGAGATGTCCAAAGCATCCCCCAAAAGCAGATACAGGTTTTTCTGCAACACACACTGTGGTGAATGACCCTTCCTTTTTTTGTCTTATCCCACTCACTGATACAGCACTCAGTGGTTCATTTCACACTCCAAATCCATGTTGAAAGCTGTCTTAGTTCACTTGTTATACCAAGAACTGGACTTTGCTGAACTGGGATTGTGATTCCCACACCCCCCTTCCTCCCACCCCCCTTCCCCTTTAAATAGTAGCTAATCTTCTATAAAATGCACCTTAAAAAGGTGAAAACATTGTGAAATGTGAAACAAAGTTAAATTCTTATGAAGGATTCTAAGTTTTCATTCACAGAAAGCAGCTCCTGATGATGTAAAAAAAAAAGATGAAGCAAAATAGGGCTGAGCAACAGGAAAATTGTTTCGTCCGCCTTCATTGGATGTATTTTATTGTGTAAAATTTTATGCTCTTGGCTGTATGCGGGAATCATTTCCCAGTAGTTTTTTTATATATCATAATTCTGTTAAGGACTATGAATGAGGAATAATTAGGCACCATTGTTTGGTTATGTAGATTCTCCTGTGATTCTTTCTTGTTTACTTCATTTAAACTGTCGATACTGTTCTTGCCATGTAGAAATAATGACTGTGTTATTTCATGAATATGAGATTACAGGGACCTTGTTTTAGATTGCTGTGGCACTTGTTCCTCCTCTGTGATTATTTCAGGCTATCTGAAACATATTCTTTCTTTTTGAATAGAGAAATACTCAGAAGCACAAGTTCATAGACATTTCATCTTTACTAAAACATCTTCGGTCTTTACCTTATACTGGCTTGTTTCTTTCTAATAAAATGAAGGCTGCACTTTGGCACTGCTGTGGGATTCACAGAAACATAAGAGGGGGGCCTAATTTAAATGAGATATGTAGAGATAATTCTGCAATATGAAAAATTTGCCATATATTCAAACAAAGAAAGATTTGTAAGTTTTTATTGTTAGGGAAAAAGCACTTCTCTGAAATCTGTACTGTGAATCTAAACTCTGATATTTTGCTTCTATTCTTGTACAGCACTTTCTTTGATGACTGCTGGAGTTCTGATCTCACAGAGAGAGGAGAATATTGGAGTTGAGATTTCTTGAGCAGAGCTTAGGGGGTAATACTGTGTTTAGTTTGTTTCACTAGATGCAAGCTAATCAGAGAATAATTAACAGTCAAAATGCCAAGGTCCTTGTTCATGTAAAGGATCTGGTATTGATGTCTTCAATAGAGTAACACTCATATTGAATTCAATGAGACTTTAAACTGAGCAAATGTTTCAGGATTTGTCCCCAGCTTTTTTCTCCCTGTCAGTTTTTAATGAGCATCCCATAAAAGTGTTTAACAATTGTACTGACTTTGATTTTTCAAGGTTTGGGAGAAAATTGCTTTCTCAGGTTGAGAAAAAAATGTTGAAACAAAAAAAGCACATTTTCTCATCATGTTATCTAACATAGTGTAAGCAGATTCAAAGACTGTCTCACATCATGCTTTCTGATAGTTAAGGATGTTATAAAGAGTATTGTAGAGAAAATGCTGGGAGGAAGAATTACAGCTGATAGATGGAGATATTTTAGACTTCATCCTAAATTCTTGGGATTGAGATAAAATTTAGATAGCAAGGCAGTTACTGATGCAAGTTATTTGCTTGTTTTATAAATGAAAGGGGAAAAAAATGCCACTGCTAAGATCACCATTTAGAGACAGTGGTGTTTGAATCCCATGGTTTTGTGTCAGAGGAAGCAGCCTAGTGTATCTGGATTCATACTTTGCCTTGCTTTCCTCGGTTGTCACTGAGAGCTCCCAGGCTGAGACAGATGGCTGCTGGTTTAGTTGTGTGCGTGGGAGACAGGAACTTCCACATGTGATTTTTTACCATTTGGTAGTAATTAGTTTGTTGTATAAATTAACATTAACTGAACCATTCTTCAGGCATTGTTTGTAATTATTCTTTGAGCCTCTGAGTTGCATAAAGAAAAGCGGGGAAGAAACTGCTTCTTATTTTGTGCAGGGAAAGGACTCTATCATTAAGCAGAACAGAGCAGCAATTATCATCGCATGCCCAGTAGACTGAAAACTTTGAAAAAGCCCTTTAAAAAGCGAGATTTTTTTTCCTCTGGAAATATTAATGGAAATTAATGATTTAAATGTGCAGATAGGCTTTATAAAATTTGTAAGAATAAAGTATGGATATAAGCAAGGGTAATCAGGCCTTCCTGACATCATCATTATTTCGGCTAGTACAGCTACCACTGCTGCTACTTTGATGTGTGTTTATAAGGAGTAGAGGATTTATTTATTTTTTTAAATAGATGTTCTCTTAATATTATTCCATTTTCCCCCCATTTTTGAAACATTTCCTGATTTATTTGTGGTAGGCAGTAGGGATCTTGTGCTGCGTATCAGGAAATGAACTATCGTTAGTGCTGGTTTTCTCTGGGGATTTCTGTCATTTCCAGCAACCAGCCAAATTGGAATTGTCAGGAGAACAGCCTCTCGCATGTTCCTTGGCACTTCTGCTTCCAGACTTGGCCAGAATCCAGACATGCAGAGGTTCGTGAACATGAAAAATAACAGGGAAAATGCCCTCTGGTATTAGCCCAATATTTTAGGAACATATTGGGAATCTGTAGGTTCATTTGCTGGAAAAGTAAGTAAGAAAGCAAGTAAAGTTTTATATCTCATTATACTGAAGTTTTTCCCCTTCCTACGCAGGAGTAGGTAAGAACTGGTGTTGGTGTCTGTCTTTTAATAGAGCTCTCCTACCCTGAATACAAAGCTGGCAAGATGGGCAGTGTGGCCCTGTGCATTAAATTCTGTCACATATAGACTGGGTTGCAGAAGTAAAACTCAAGTACAGTCCATCACACAGTAATTTGGTGGCCAAAGTATACCCTCCAGAGAAAGGTTCATGTGACTTGAGTTTAAAAGTGTCCTGGTACTTTCTTGTGAAACAAAATGAAGGCAGTTTTACACCCAGACTTGAAACTGGTCTAGGTAAATTGGTATTTATTGTGGTTTTACTTCTGTTTGTTGCATACAGGGCTCACACACAAGAGGTGAGTTTGGGTCTTATTTCTTCTCTCAGTATTGCCGTTAATTTTAATTTGTCCAGATAAGTACTTTTGCCTGGACAATAAATGCTAAAAGAGGACTTGAAATTCTGAAATAAGTAAATAAATGCAGCTTAGTTAAGAATTGTTCTGTTTTTCTTGGCACAGTGATTTAGCCTATATGAAGCTTTGTGCTGTTTGGGGAAGAGGAAGGTGGGAGGGAGTGAGTGGGAGTTTTGGTGGCTGGAAATGTAAAGACAGTGCAAGCTGAGTACGCTGAAACCTGCAGCTAAGGGACAGCTACCATGGATGGTTTTCTTTCTGGCTTGCTTTCTGGCAGTGGTTCATGCTGTAACCAAAGGTGTCTGTGATTCTCCAACTTTTGATATCAATGAATCACACGTTTTCTGACCCATTCTATTGAACGCTTTTTTTTTTTTTCCTTCAACTGCAAAAACTGAAGGTGCCAGCTGTGCTTTGATATTGGTGTGGCAGCGTGGTGGATGGGTTTGCAGTCAGCTGAAGTCAGCACATGAGCTTTTCAGTTCACTTTTGCCCTGCTGAAGGGCTGTGGGGCACGAAGGAAGAGCTGAAGGCTTTGTTGTAAGAAATGTACAGCTACAGCATCATTGTACCAACTGTAGGGCTGGGGTTCTTTCATCCCTGGAGGAAGACAAGCAGAAAAGATCAGTCCTGTGGCAAAAAGCACAGAGCAGACTCAGAAAACACAAATTCTTCTGGGTTTTGTTCTATGTGGTGTTTTTGCACAGATTTGCCACATGAACTTCATTCTCTGTGTCCATTTTCTGTGGTTTTGAAGGATGTTTGATAGCGATAGTAGCTGTGTGCTTCTTCACAGTGGTGAAGTTTGGCTACTCCTTGGGAGACGCAGCCTCCCAAGGACGATGGTTCTGCTTTACAAGAAGCGACTAGATGTAGATCTGAGAAAGCAAGCTCCCTGGAAACACTTGCCTTTTACAACTCAGCTCCATTTGCATAACCAGAAATGGGATTGCAGGTTGAGTTTGGGAGCCTTTGGCCTGGATTCAGTAGCAGAGCTCACTTTTGCCTCAATGGAAATGCTGCAAGTGGAGCAGCTGCAGAGTCAGGCCCGTAGGGTTCTTGTGCCGTGGGAAGTTGGCACAGTGGCCTTGTGTGGTAGCTACACTGCTAGGAAAAGAGGTGGTTCCCATAGACTGTCCTAGATTCTCCTTTCTTGGACCAGACAGTTCTCCTTGCTGGATCTCTTGGAGCTCGTACCCAGAGCAAGGGCTGTGCTGGGACATCCAGCTGTGGTCCTGGGGGCGTGCAGCCCTCATGACACAGAACACTGTACAGGATGATAGCCTGAGAAGCAAAGATAAAATCAGACCCTCCTTGCCTGTCATGTAAAAAATTTCGTGCTGTTTCACATGCTTTTCCTCACACACCTCATAGAATTTATTTATTTATTTTGTGGACATGCGAGTTACGTGCTGTGGCATGGCAAGAAGGTGAGGAATTTTCTGTTTTGTTTTTAGTTTGGGGAAGAAGCGGGTGGGAGGGAGCGTGTGGGAGTTCCAGTGACTTGGAGCTCAAAGAGAATGCATTAATTAACCCAGGGGGATTGCTGGGATGCAGAAGTGAGGAACTGCAGCTTTAAACCCAGTGATCTTTATCCATTGCTGGGCTTGGGTCACAGACCTTGGATAAGAGAAGGGGGAAGAAGGGTGAGCAGGAGGGTGGGCACAATGGGAACCAGATGTTTCAAGCTGGCGGGGGTTGGCCTCTCTGTTATTATGTGACAAGCCACCGATCTCCCTTACACTCCCAGCCTTCAAAAGTGTGTCATTCTTCTCCGGAGTCCTTCTGTCCTCTGCTCAGGGAGGGGGAGAAGAAAGCAGGGAGAGGCTCACACATGTGTGCACGCACACACATGCAGACATGCACACATACATGGTGCACACATGCCCGCACAGACAGCCCTGGCTCTGCTTTTTTCCTTTGGCCTACCTTGTCGAATGGCCCTGGAAGACTAAACAGGTGTTATCTACTTTTGATTTCAGTGCATTTAAATTAATCCTGTCAGCTCAGCTGTTAAAACAACTGTCATCTCCAGCTGTTAGTAATTTTCGACTGGGCACTTTTACAGGTTGCCAAGTTCTGAGCCTGCATTGTGAATCTCTCGCTCCCTTTCTCTCAAAGCGCTATAGTAACAATTCGTATTTTTTTTAAAGGGGACTTGCATTGCACTGTTTTTACAGCTAACCCTGTTTATTATATATTGAAATAATATCATCACAAAACCCAACATCGTCATGCCAGACTTTGGAATAAAGAGCTGAACCATGTGTGGAGTGTGGTGCATATCAATCTTCTGTGGGTTTGTTGCAGCCTCTCTGCGCATTTTAAATTTGAATGAGAGATGAATCAACCTGAGGGTTTGGGAGGGAGGAAGAGGAGGGGCTCTCAATTTTTATTGCCAAAAATAAAGATTTCGGTTTAGAAGCACTGGTCTCTCTTTTCCCTTTTGTCTTAATGTATATTTAATTTTCATAACTAAATTAACAGGAGGTACCTTGAACTGAAAACATTTTAAATACCTTTCAGTTGTTAGATTAATGACATACATATGGTACTTTAAGAGTTGTAGAGGAAAAAAAAATCATACATTCAGTCCATGTTATTGATTTCAGTAGACACTCTCTAATGTGACTTATTCCTATGTGGTCAGGATCTATAGTTCATTACCAGTGCTTCAGAGTCAGGGAGCACTTGTGGACTACACAGACCTGAATCTTAGCAAGGAAGGCTTTCTGTTCTTTTAAGGTTTCCACTCATTGCAGTTGTCTGGCCACATTTTCAACTGGTATAGAACTGAGGCTGCTCCCTGGAATTACATTGCAAGCTGTCCTTAAAAGACTAGAAAGGGTTTTTCAGGCATTTTTTTGCCCATTCCTAAGAAAATTATGTACTTAAGAAGTGGCTGTAGGTAATCTTTTTCTCAGCAGACCAGGTAGCCAAATAAACGGGAATCTTTAAAAAAAAAAAAAAGAAATCTTTAAAATTTAATAACTCTTTTAAATAAACACATGCTTTATGTAGTCTCCTACATTAATAAGGGCAGTTTCTATATCTTGTAGTAAAATAAAGACTTCCTATTTAAAACCTCATTTCTTATGATTTTCATTATCTTTTAGTTTTTAATTTCTTCAAGAAAATTCTGTTAAAATAGGAAATACTCCCCAAATATTACCAGAATAATTCTTTTCCTTTCACTTTTTATTCTTATGCATAGACAAAGAATTTTATTTAAGAAAAAAAAGAAACTAAAAACTTCAGCAATAATATGAAAAATAAAAAGATTCTGAAATACCATCTAACTTAGCAGGGCAAGTACATTTTAAGGTGGAAATTAGATCAGTATCTCTGCTTTCTGGCATGTTCTGTAATACAGAATTGCAGCTATTTAAGCAGCATCTCAAATTCCAGCACAGTTATGGCTGTTTCTGAAGGCCCCCACATTAATATCTTCTCAGAAAAATTTTATTCTTTGTGAAATAACTGGATTCATATGCACTGTATCTTTCTTCTCCTACAGTGGTACCATTTAAGTAGAACATGAAGCAGCTTCCTCAGATTTCCTATTCCTTAGTAAACAACTGTAGAATTTTTCAGTTAAATGTGAAATGTTTAGTATCCCTCTTAGTATTAAAATCTGGAATGCCAGCTATGAAGTGCACAGTGCAGATATGTAGGACCGAATTACAGACATTCTTACATCATACAATCACTATTGCTACTACTATTAGCAAGATCTGTGATTGCTTGTCTTGAATTCTGCAAATTACATGGCTAAATACTGGAGTTACAGTGGTACAGCAGACCTTTTTAACATGTATATAGTTTAACATTCCGTTAATCCAAGAATTTGATCAGTAATATATAAATCTAAAATTCTGGTTTCACAAAAGCTGCTACTGGGCAGGAGTGTTGTTGGATCAAAGCAAGCACTTCCTTGTACAAACTTGAACAACAAACTGAAGCGACTGAAAATTCAAATAAAGAAAATATAGACTATGAGGGACTTCTCCCCAGAATACAAGCATTTTGTTTTAGGGAAACAGAAGCGTTCAGGCCCTGATGCAGTTTCATTTATAGTGTATTTGACACTTCATTGTTTGAATCTGCATCAAGCCCTGCTGGAAGATGCATTGCTGAATGTTCCTGCTTACAAGGATTTATCAATATAGGTTTAGTTTCTGCTTTGCAAGAAGGCCCTAGTTGTTTGAAAGGCAACTGAATTTTGAAGCCAGACATACTCATGGTCTCTGAGGTGGACTGCTGCTTCCTTACTGCTTTCACTTCCACATCTCATCCCCACCACCAACCTCAGGTTGACGTTGGACTCATGGCTTCTGCAACAAGCTGTTACCATCTCCTCAGTGCCAAATACTCTTCAAGGTACAGCATTTTCTAATATTAGATGGTGGTTAACTTAATGCTGCAGTCTAATTTACCCGTATTTTCCTGGTCATTTTTTCTCTTTTGCACATTTCTTTCCTTGCAGACACATAGCTTCAATCTCCTTTGGCATGGCACCGTTGCAAAAGTCAGGTAATTCCAGTGACATCAGTGAAATTCCCTATGTGTAAAATTAAAGTGTGTGAGACTGAACCAGATCCCAGTATCTTCAACATCCAAAATGTGTATCTGCTTTGCTTGCTCAAATTAAACGGTACTTCCAAACCTTTGAGGGTTTTGTGCAACTTGAAAGATTCCATTAATCTTATCTGTATGCAGTAAAACCTTGTCAATTCACACTAATGATTCTGGGAGTTAACAGGTAAGCACATTTTTCAGCTGGCTTTCCCAGGGGTGAGGGACTGAACCTAAACTCTTGACCCTACACATCTAAATTTAGGGGTATTCAAAATCTGAATTTTGCAACTCAAGTCAATATTTAAATTTCTCTGACTTTGCATGTCATAGTTTTGGCCAACTGATTTGTATTTGACAATCCAAAGGTGTAGGAGATATCTACATAAGCCATAATCTCTTAGAAGATAGGCAGAGCACACATCCAAAGGGTGGAGGCTCTGGAATGCTCTGGCCTGGCTGAGGAGAGTCTGCAGGCACACAGATATTTGTGCTGCTAAATTCAGAAAACCTGTTCCCATCCTTGGGGACCAAGGAAGCTGTTCTGTGGCCTAGAACCCAAGGGACCTGTGATACAAGAACGTTTGTTCATCACTTTGTTTCTTTCCTGTGCAACTGGACTAAGTAGGAGAAGATTTACCTGAAGTCTGGCATTTTAGAGGAAAGGGAAGGATTGCTCCGTTGCTTTTCACCATTGACTGAAAAAATATATAACACAAGGAAAACCAGCCTCTTTTTATTTATTCTTCTTCTGTTTAAGTTTTCCTCTTTCAGTTCCATATCTTATTTTCCCTTTCTTCCAGTCTTTCTACTTGTATTCTTGAAGGAGCTCATTAGCATCTATTAACTAGATTTGATGAGCATGAACAAGCATCTCCAAGGCAAGCAAGGAAAGCAACAGAAATAGCAAAAATCATAGGGAAGATTTGATATCAACAGGACACGACTACGTAAAGTGCATCGCGATGTCAGTGTAGTGTAGAATATTGATAGGCTTTTAATTTAGCAGTGATTTCTGTTACATGAGATATTAAATACAGTTCTTGACTGTTCTTACAGATCTCTAACCCCAATATACATAATAATAAATAAGCTGTGCTTCTCAAGTTCCTATGTTCATAAAGCCAGGAGAGCAAATTTAAAATTATCAGGATATTGCCATGACCCACTGTGTGGTTGTTCTTATTTTGATGAAACAGTGACGTTTTCAGTTTAGCTTGTTGTCTAGGAGTGACTATAAGTTGAGCTGAAAAAATCCTCATTTGCGTTCAAGGCTGTAATGGTAAGTGTATTGCTCAACTTGATACAACTTTCCCAAGTAAACAAGCAAGAAATTCTCTGTCCTGTTAACTATTGCCAACAAACTTTGATAGATACACCTCAAAGTAACTGCATGTTTTCACTTGTAAAAACTTTTTGGTTGGATTTACTTCCAACATGAGAAAAGATGATTTCAGTTCATTTTTTCACTTTCCATAATAAAGCAGTTTTGGCACCTTTGAACAAAACTTTCCTTATGCTGCTGCTGAGTGTTCTGAACAATACAGTTCAGTATTTCTGTCCTCTCCAGGTGGACAGCTTGTCCATGGTCATGTGTGTGGATGTTTCTGATTCCATCTCTGTCAGGGAAGACGACATCTTTCAGCACTTTCGGAAAAACACAGGGGATAAGCACATTTTCGTGGCACTGGTGGGCCATCCCAAACAAAGTCAACAGAGTTAAGATTAGGACTATGTATTTTTCTGTGTGCCTACACATGTGCATGTGTTTACGTTCCTCTGAGAAGCTGATGTAAACAGATGCCTCTTTCTGCTTTCCTGTGGAGGACAGGAAAGACAAAGCCCAACATTTACATCATTTTCTAAAAAATACGTTATGCTACAAACTCATTGAGGCAGAGATGATGCTTACTTTGTGTTTTCTTTACCAGTAACTATAATAATACTATAATGGTAGAATTAGAAAAAAATACGTTACGTCACATAATATGCACCTATGTTCTCTATCATTTCCTTCAAAATTTTGCTTTAAAATTTTCAAAATCATAACATTTTCTGAACAGTTGATGTGACAAAGAAGTACTGGAATTTTACCTTGAATATTGTCTTTTTAAGTGGATTTTATTTTCAAGTTGTGAAGAAGCAACAAAATACATATTTGTAAGTGACTTTTCTCCCAGTCCATTTCTGTCTACCTTTTTCCACAGCCAAAAACTTTGGACTTATCCATAAGATACTTTTCAATATGAGAAATGCTTGTAATATTTCACCTCAAGATAGTTAGACAGTTTTATGCTAAGATAGAGGAGTAAGTGCAGCTTTTTCCCTGGTGAGAAAAATCACTTTAAAACAAGTGCAGTGTATAATTACTGCATTTTTTTCAGTTTCAGAGTATGGTTATGAGGAAGTTACCATGAGCTAAACTAAAAATAAAAATTTTCAACTTGTCAGCTATTTCTGATTCTTCCCTGCATGATTTGTCTGTACCTATTGTAAACTGCTGTAGTGTTGTCTCCTTTCAGGAATCACAAGTTAGGCTCTGGATAAGAAGGGTGTACAAGCAGTTGCTGGTGAGTGGCCGTGTTCTGAAAGGTCATATTGCAACCTGTCTTCTGAGAAGAAGTTCAGATGTTTTTCATTTGGACAACATCCATAGCTGCTTTATGGACATTTCCATTTGGGGTTGCTGTGAGATACTAAGTCAAGCTGTTATCCTAGCAAGTCAACCATATGAACCTTTTAGAATTAATGCTGCTCTTCTTTAATACACTCTTTTCAGTTCATTTTTTTCCTGCTAGAGAACCAGTTGATTAGTTTAGTTCTATTGTATAAAATACTTCCTTTCATTGGTACATTTAACAATTGGCACATCTTTGGTTTTAAGGGAATATGTTGAACATTCTGAGGGCATTTTGATATTTTTACAGCTATAGGGAGGGTGGCTAGAACATAGTTTTAGGAGGCTTAGTTAGTTGCCCTGGTAAGAGATCTGCAGCAGTGCTCTTGAGTGTCAGTGGAGGGAAGGCTCATGCAAATGAGAAGCTTTATGTGAAACTGTGAAATACAGGAAATACAAACAGTAAATTGCAGGAATTTTGCTTTCATCCCTTTCCCATATCTGTGTAGCAGTTTGCAAACTGTCTAGTCAGAACCCTCTCACTGCTTTTTTGGACTTAGCTGAAAGAAATTTAATGGTAAATAAAAAAGTTAATTATAAGCCTCTTTCTAGACCTAAGCTCCTTCCTGTAGAACTGCCCCTGCCCTGTTCTTCTCTCTTTCTCCCTGCTTCCATTACATTGAATCAAAGTATTGGCAGTGGTTTCTGTGTTTTAGGGGAAGCCATTTAACCCTTTCCATGAAGCATAAAAATCTGAATGGCAAGATGAAAATACTTCATTCAAAAAATTCTGACATTTTGTTCCATATTTCTCTCCCGTATTTTAAGAAGGATATTTGTACTTCTAGGTATCTAACTTAGGTGGGCTAATTCAAATTCTGACAACACCTGCCCTGCTTCATGAAGTCCCTGTGAAGTTTAGCCCTTAAACACCCAGCCTGAAATTCCTTGATACCAGCTGAGATGCACAAAGGACTCTGAAGTAAACAGCCTAAACACACTCCTCCCATTCATTCTACCATTATGAATCGTAACTGTAATTCTAAACTTTAAATTTTCCCTACATGTGCACTGAAAACATAGATTTTGCCAAGCAGACCAGATAATCTTGGCCAAGAGAAAATGAAAGATCTTGAAGCATTCTCAGTTTGATGCATCGTGCCGTGGCATTTCATTGTGACACGGTGAGACAATGCTGCGACGCAGACACTTGGACTTTTAAGTTTCACCTGCTGGGCAAACTCACCATGGTGCAGCTTCCCCTCCCACATCCCACGGTGGTTGCATGACACAGCCATCCAAACTCCTTAAAGCCAAAGGCTATGCTGGCAGAGCTCCAGGAACTAGAGCACTGCTGCTAATGCTCGCATCTCCAGCCTGCATAGGGAATGCTGGAGCATCTCACTCCTGGCTTGGATTCCTGGGCTTTCTTCTACGGAGATTGTGATGGGAAGTTAATATTTGAGGGACGTGTTGAGACTGTGTGATAGAAAAATACTACTTCAGAATCCAAAAATTTTCTTTGATTTCAGTGTGTGAAGATGAACTTTATTGTCATTTATCTTCCGTAACAGGTGATTTCACATAATTTTTTGACTATTCATAGTGTTAAAAGAACTGCAAAAGATTAAGTAAACCTATCCATGAGTTACCAGAGGGCACAGGAATTTGGTTGTATTGTCATTCTGTGGATCCTCTAATTTTTTTAGGAGCACAGTGAATACTTCAGAAGGGATTTTTGTGTTTTGTTTTGGGGGTTTTATTGTATTTTTCATGCAGTCATTGGTGACAAAGAAACAGACAAACCATAAACTGTATTTCATGGAATGACAGTATCATGCTGCCTCGTGGCACTAAATAAATAAATAGTAAAACCAGTCCAGCCTATGTGGCACACTTGTTGGCAAACTCAGTGAAAAAAGAGAAGAAAATGACCTAGAGATGCTGTGGTGTGTCCTCCCTTTAGTTGCTCTCCTTCAAAGATGCCTGCTGCCTGACAGTACAGTGGTGTTAGGTTGGTTTATCTGCATGAATAAAATGAAGAGTTTAATTCTTTTAACACTTTCAAGAATCCAGCAAAACCAAAATTTATAACAGTGATCATATTTAGTGGTTGTCTAAGCCTAATGAAGTGAATGGATGTCAATGAACTTCGGATCAAAAGCCCAGATGGTCTCTTGCTGGAATTCTCTTGTGTTGCATGCAGGGCTCCAATATCATTGAAGCTGTTAAGCCTTTTCCCCTCTTTGGAAGTGTCTTCTGTGTGTCAGGGATAAAGCCTTCAGCCAGTGCATGACTCATGAAATGATTGTATTATACTCGTGTATAGCCTGCTATGGGAAAGCTCTTGTGTGGTGACATGGACAGACCTAAGGGGTGGTGCTAAGACATAATACTCATTCTTAAAAGTAATTCTATGCACAAATTTTCAAATCTGATCCAGTAGAGTTTTGAGGAAATTTCTGGACAACTGCACTCTGGAAAAATGCATAAATGCAAATAATGTGAGAGGGAAGACCTTGAGCAGGAAAGCTTTGAATGGAATGGCAGTGTGTAATTTCAGTTGTAAACAACATGGGCTAATTTTGCCTTGACAGAATTCAGCCAAAATAAGTTGTAGTTAAAAGGATTTGGTGTGCCATTCAGAACAGATAGCTAACAGTTTGAAGGCTTACAAGGTTTCTTTTAATGTGGTTATGCTCAGACTGTATATCAGACAGCTTCAGGCTATTAAATTACACTCTCCTTGCTAGCACTCACTTCTCAGCTTTTAGAATATTTTCCTTTCTGTTTCTGTATTAGTTAAACACCATCTCAGCAATTCAGAAGCCAACACGAACCTTTTTCCAGAATGATTTCAGGAGAAGGAAAATTTAATCCAGTGATACATCAATGTTTCATTTTTATTTTTTCCTGAGCATTTTTGTTTTGTTTGGTCTCTGTCTACTTGCGTAGTGCAGGAAGTCCCAATAGCGTGGATGTTGAATCTCATGTGCAGATCTGATCCACTTCATTCTGCCTATACTGGAAGCAGTGGTGATCCCCAGGCTGAATGGCCACCTTTTCCAGTTCTGGGAAAGAAAACTGGTCAGCACTGGTTTCCTGTAATACTGTTCTCTCCTTTGATGACCCAATCACCAGGACAGCTTCTAAAGCCCCACATTCTCCTGGCACTGCTGTGCAGATGTGTGCATGTGGTGGGACTGTATTGACATGGTGCTTCTGCATGCAGGCACAGAAAGACTCACCATTGGTTTGCAGCAGAGTAACATTTCCACCTGAAAGCACAAAGGATATAATGCAAGTAACTTGTTTTCACCCTCCAAGAAATGAAACTAAAGAAAAAATCACCCATAAAAACCACCTAGAACCTCATAGGTAAGAAAAATGTGTAAGGTGATGTTGGTTAAGTTTTTTGAAAGGAGGTAATGATTCAAAAGTCTATGTCCAGTTTTCAGATGAGGCTAATGGGCATATTGAAGCGATTTCAACTTTCAGTGGTACTCAGGACCAGGAGTATTTAGTTTACCTTAAAATTGGACTCGGTTTCCCACATTATTTAAATATTCTGAAGTTGCATTCTAATAGTTCTTCAGTATTTCTTTCAAGCAAAGTGCAACTTTGCCTTTAGCTTACATTAGAAAAAGAAACCAAACTAATATTGTTAAATGTTTATTTTAAAAACCCCTGTTTTATATCAGCACCATTCTAGAAATGTGGTTCTGTCACTTCATTGTTTAGCCAGTAATAGGATATTACAGTAACCCTGTGAGGTGCAAACTCAGCCTGGGATCCCATGTGCCAGGTCTTGTATTGACAAACTGTAAAGGCATTTCTTGCCTCAGAGACCAGAGCCTAAAAGAAGTCTGGTGTGGATGAGAGCTGGGGGACATGACAGTGGGGGGACCTGAGTTTGGATCGCCTCAAGCTCACTCCTGTATTTTGGCCAGCACAGGGTATTTCCAGATAGGGATTTGAGCCTGGCAGCTTGGGCTCACACCTAATTAAGTCTGAATGTGGCAGAGTGAATTAGTGTGTGGGTGTACATTGTCACGTGTGCACCAGGGGCACCGCTCTGTGCTACGCTAATTAACCAAGTTTTGTGAGAGGTGACAAAAAACAACCCTGGTATATTTGTCTCCGGTGCACTTGGAATTTAAGTGAGAAGAGTAAGACAGTAACGCACATTGAATAATTTAATACTTGACTTGCTTGTAGTTGTGGGTCACATTTGTCTTACAAAATCCTTTTGTCTGTGGTGTTTGGTTGATGAAACGAATTGAACTGTGGCATTGTGGGTAGAAATAGCACATAGCAGTTCCGCTCTTCTTTACTCTGTTAGTCCCATTTGGAATCAGCAGAAGAAAGTACTTAACAAAAAAAAGCATAATTTACCCAATCCCTGATATGATGGACTGGAAAACCTGTCCATATAATTCCTCTGTCTTTTTAATTCTATTTCTGTAAACTAAAATTTAGTTTTTAAAGAGAGTTTATATAAATCCCCCAAATCCTTCTTCACAAATGTACAACTGTTTTAGGAGAGGTTCTTCTTGAAATACTAGAATGGTGTTTTTCACAGCACCTTTGTAACAACCAGATTAGATCAAGTGTTTTTGGTTAAAAAAAAAAAACCACAATATTAACGCAGTATAAAATTAACTTAAACTGGGCTCAGACCATGCTTTACAAAGGTGGATTTAGGGTCATATTTTAAATTTAGCACATCCTAAATGATTTTATGAATTCGGGCTACATAATACTCAGCAGTAAGAAGAGTGGTGGTAGCTGTTTTCACGTGGTGTAGAGAATGCTGAAGAATTAAAAACTGAACTGTCTTGCTGAAATATGCAGTATACATATTTCAGCGGCTGCACTAAAGGAAGGACTTTGTTGGGTTTATTTTAATTTTGAAAACAATATATTTGACATATTCAAGTTGGTTATCTTTTACGTGCTGGCTTTTGCCTCTGGTAATAGCTAATAACTGGAGATGAGCAGAGAGATCTGTCAAAGAAGAAAACTGTAGGGGAAGAGAAGATGAAATAAATGCTTAATGGACCTACATAGACATATATGCATTGCTCTGTGTTAGTGGGAGGAAATCCAAGCTGTTCTTTGAAAGGAATCACTCTATGTCTAAAACATCACTCCATCACTTCTAGCATAGCCCGCATGCCCCCAGATATTACCCTTGGGCTTAAAAGTTCCTAGATCCTTTGGACAGCCTTGCAGCTTCAGTATTTTACTTTGTAATGTCTCATATGTAGAAGCCAGGTCCTTCCTGGACAAGGAAGTGAAAAGCTAGACTTAAAATCCATACAGGAAATCAAAAGCTGCACCCAAGATCGAGGCACTCAGTACAAATGTAGCCGTTTGTGTTTATGAAACAGATGAAGGCCTATGTGTCAAGTTTAAATTTGCAGACTTCTGGTGGTTTGTGTGTAAACACCAAAGTAACATTAACATTGCTTTAAACATGGTTTTGTTTGCTTTAATATCCTATAAATTTTAGTCTGACATTAAATGTGTCATTGAGTGTGATGAAGCTGGAGGGTAATATCTCACTCAAGTGCCATTTTTGTCATCATTCAAAACTATGGTAATGCATTGGATGATTCTTATCTGTTCTTCAGTGTCTGTGGTTATCTTTCTTATTTTCATTCTCATACATATCTGAGATACGTAGTCTGGATCTGGAAGATTTGATTTGCTGCATAAGTTGAAAGAATAGAAAAACTGATCCTCTGTTTTTATTTTATTTTCCTGCAATCTTGTAGACCTTGAAATTGAAGCTGGCACATATGTAAATACGATCTTCTTCCTTGGATCTCTTGAAAGTTGATTTTCTCCACAGGTAAATTAATCTGTGATTCTAACAGTGACTGTGGCAAAATCAACACAGTGGGGTATGGATTTAAGGATCCTTCAAAGTTCTGCATTAATAATTCCACTCTGCTCCTATGCATGGATCTATCACTTAGCTAATTGTACTTACGGAACTGATAAAGAGCAAGCGTTGCTTGCTAGGAGGGATTCTGACAGAGGATTCAATGTTTGGGTGGAAGCTGCATGAATACTTCACTCAGTCCTGATACTTGTTCACCTGCCTATCTGTAGGAGTTTTTTACTCTGTTACAAAGTCAGGTAGAATAATTCCACAAAGCCACAAAAGAATATTTTCAGTCATAATTTTTTTTTCCTAAAATGTTTCCTTGCTCAAAGTAAGGAGCAGTATTGCCCTGCTTGATTTGTGAAGCCGTTTTAAGAAAAGAAAGTTTTTTCCATATACATACACGTAGACATAGTGATGCACTTAAAGTCTCAGTGTATGAAAAAAATCCATGGAAAACATGTTTCTTTTACAAAAAAAAATATCCCACATTTTCCCCTCTTGTTGACATGGAATGATTATTACTGCAGTGCAAGGGCAGGATGTGTCACCGTTACTAAACCCTTCATGTTGGAACAGAAGTACGCATTAGCTTTATCTATCATACTTACACTTTCCTTATTCTTGATGGTAAATATTATTAATCTATTGGAAGTGTGTATGCACACTTTTGGACAGAATTTTGGACAGAATAACACCATGAACCTTTTTGAAAGTCAGTAAAGTTAGGAGTGAATTCTGCATTAGACTATGCATTGCTTTTGTGCTGCTTCTATTCTAACAGTACAGCCTCATGTCCGAGTAAAGCCTAACATTTAATATTTCCAATGTGAAAACTTACTTCTGTTCCCCAGGTATCTCCACGTGCATGTTAAAGCTGAGCCCTGCTATGCAATCACAGGTTGGTCAGCAGACATGTGGTATAATCAAATTCAAATTGTGATGTGCATATATCCTGTCAGGTTAGCTCAAGGCTTAAGATAACACTGCAGCCAAACTCTAGTTCTGTGTATTAACTGATCGTGTTTCTCCCTTTCATTCTGCTCTGGAGCAGGCTGACTTTCTCTCGAGATGTTTCAAGGATAGGGCAAATACTGTTTCTTTTGAGAATTCACATCAACTAGGTCTAAGACTGTAAGACCTGAATCAGATTGGATCACTGAATTAAGAAAGAAGTCTCAGTTACTGTAGCATTTACTGGGCATATGCCTGCTTGGTTGCAATGAAATTAGGGAAAAATGCTAAAGAAATAGGGACTTCTCATAAAAACCCACCTTTCTTCTATCCCCAGTTCACTGCTCCTTAGTTCTGCTTCTCCTTCATCCTTGTGTGCAGAACATTTTACTACTTGACTCACCTCCCCTCAGCAAATTCCTCATACCTGTCTGTTTCCCCAGTAGCAGCTTTGGCCTGACAGCCTGGTATGTTTCTTTTGGAGCTTATACCTTGTGTTTTAGAATTTGGAATGCATCTTCATTTGTTTTGGGAAAGCATTCAGCCTTTTCTTTGTGTTACCACAGTTAAAAATAGTAGGAAAACCAAACGCTCAACACTGCTGCCCATACTTTGTTAGGTAGCTATGCACCAGATCCAAAGTTCTGCAAACAGGACAGAAGCTAGAAACCTTTTCCTGTGATAACATGCATGATAGTAATTGGTAGTGATTTCTATTTTGTTTTGATTTTTAGTTGAAATACATCATTCATGAAAGTGCTTTTTATAGCTTAGTAGACAAATTGAAGTGGATGGCTTTTTTTCTGAAATACTTTATTGCTTATCAGAATCTTCCCTCTCTTTATGAATAACTTTCAATTGCTATGTTAGCTTTTTTCAAGTGTTCCTGTGTAAGGGGTACTAACCTGATGGCCTGGAAGGCCCCACAAAGTGCTGTAGCACTACATAATGTTTGTATGTCGTTATGAAGAGGAAAAAATCAACAAGTTTTAAGATGTACTCTGTGTGCTTCTGAAGGGCTTTTAGAAGTTCCAGGGATTGATAACAATAAGGCATATTAGAATATGTATTGCAAATATTAAAGTATGTCACAGCTGTCTGCAGTCTTCTAACTTCTTCTGAAGACAATAGTGAAAGAGGTCTGTACTCATTTAATCTTCACTTGACAAAATTTGGCATTCTCAAGCAGTGTAGCTGTCTTTTACAAAACAGTTGAAGGAAGTTAGACACTCGAAACCAATCTAATTTTGCTTAGAAATGGCAGCTTAAACTGTCAGATAGCAAGAAAGTAATGTTGCCCTTGTTACTCCTGTGTTTTTGGTTTTTTGCCTAGCTCAGAGGCTATGCATTTCAGTGTGGACAGTCAAAGTTTGAGAAGTTAAAAGCAATCAAAAACAGAAGGACAGAAGGGGAATTTCAGGCAGTCCAATTAGTATGAATTATTTTCAGCATCTTGTGTGGCATAAATTAAGTTTTTCCTTTGTTGGCACTTGTGAAAAAATAACAGCTATTGATTAGGCCTGTTGAGCCCTCCTGGCCTGACAAGATATTTTACTGTAGTGTTGTGGGCACAAGCTAGAAATGATGCTGAGAGAGTGAGATCCTCTACAGTCATCTTCTCTCATTGTTATTTTTAGTGGGCTTTTTTTTTAGATGTACTGTGTACAGTAGAACCTTATTAAAGCCTCACTTAAGATCCTCAGATAATCACCCTCACCAGGCTGCTTCTGAGAAGTTTTCAGCAAACCATTTTTAAATGCAGCAATATATTGATTTCTGAGGCGGGGCAAGTGGGAGGTTGCTAATCTGGGCACTTGGGTCAAAGCTAGTGTTCGTGTCCCCGATTCCTTATTTTAGTGGGAGTGGGCTGCAAGTGTAGGCGCATCTCTGTCACTGATTAGAACTTGGTTGTTAGTTTTTGGTGCTGGCAGTCTGAAAAACTGTGAATGTTGTCTCTTCAATGTAGAACAGATGTAGATTTTTACTCTGATGAAATGAAATGAGGGACCAACACTGACAGTGGTATGAAGAAGAATTTCAGAGGTGACAGTGAGAAGATACAGTGTTTTGTTTTCATTTTCAGATCTGAGCTGAGCAATAAATACTGTAATGTTTGCAAAGGTCCTATATTTTGGGGCTGAATATAAGCATCTTAGGGTGAGATGGGCAAGTCTAAAGACTTAATGTTGTCAGGTAAAGCAGGTGAGAGAGACAAAGTTTTGAACAATTTGGTTTCCTGAATTTTTTTGTCCTTTATAGTTTAGTATCAAAATCTGTAATGAGAGGAAATGCGGTTGCTTTGCTTTCTGAGTATCTTTTTACCAGCATAGTCCATGTTTAAATCTAGCAGCAGCCTTTGATACTTGAGCAGCAAACAGTGTTAAACCATCAGTAATCCCTATACAAGGTGGATGGTATTGCTTTTGGGTGCTTCTCTATTTTCTTTTCTAAATAATCCCAGACAGTTGTGGTCATATGTTCAATTGCCAGGAGGTGTCTTGAGTTTCCTTACTGTTACCTATTCAAAATTCCTGGAAAACCATTTGGAGACAGGTAGCATATGATAGAGACCACAGTATGCAGCCTGAGATTATCAACCTATTGATGGATGGTAGAATTCATTATATTTTTCTTGGTTTTCGTCACTGGGGTTCAAGCTATTGTCAGGAATGATGACTTGTGTCAGAGAGAGTGAGCTCCAGTGCGAGGATGTCCAGCTCTGGCTGCCAGGACATCTTTGTCTGTGGTCAAGGAGTGCATGGAGTTAAGAATAAACCCCCAAAACCAGCTCTGATGACAGCGTAGTAGAGGAAAGGATTTAGGTTTGGTGAATTGTAGAATCACAGAATGGTTTGGGTTGGAAGGCACCTTAAAGATCATGTCATTCCAGCCTCCCTGACATGGACAGGGACACTTCCAGGGACTGGGCATCTGCAGCTTCTCTGAGCAACCTGTGCCAGTGCCTCACCACACTCAGTCACCCTCACATTCCTCACTGAGGAGCAAAGGATGGTTCCCATCCCCCTTCCTCATTCATGATGGTCTTTTTCTCACCTTTGCCGAGAAGTTCGTGCTTGGGATGTCTCTGGTCCATTGTCTCTTTCTGGAGTTTCAGATGGCTTTAGTTAAAAGTGTCCTTTCCTTTCTTGGCTGAAAGTTTGCAGCCTTGCCTTTTGTATCTGGACCCTAGATCTGTAATCTTTGTCACTGGGATATGTGACTGAGATTATTACAACACATTGTGCAGGGGGATGAGGTTTAGACTCTGCAAAGATAATCACTCCTGCTGAGTGCCTTTCAGATTTCTTATGGATGACATTAGCCATTAGGGGGACACACTGGACCTCCTTTTGTCACCTGCATTTGACACCAATGGCTTCTCATTGCCTCTGCCTTGTGAGGAGTCTGTTGTGGCCTGTTTGGGCAGAGCTCTGTGGGCAGGAGTCAGGATATGTCGTGACAGTCTGCAGTGAGTTGCAGGGAAGGGCTGTGGGAAGCTGTGAGGAGGAGAGAGTCCTTGGGGAGAGTGCCTGGAGCTGGGTCTGTCCCTGCCAGAGTGCCAGGGACCGGGGGGACATGTCCTGGGCCACCCCTCTCTTAAAGCATCCAGGATCCTCCCTTTGGGCTGCTGTTGCTACCTGCTTTCAGGAAGAATTTATTTACAGACAGGATTGTTAAGCATTGGAACAGGCTGCCCGGGCAGCTGGTGGAGTCACCCTCCCTGGAGATGTTCAGGAAACGACTGGACATGACACTGAGTGCTGTGGTCTAGTTGACAAGGTGGTGGTTGGTCAAAAGTTTGGCTTGATGATCTTGGAGTCTTTTCCAACCTAAATGACTCTGATGTGACCTTGGCTCTGCCACTGGGCTCTCTTGGGTGACTTTGAGCCAGACATTTCTTTTTCTGCCTTATTTTTCCCACTTGGGAATAATGATGCCTTTTCAACTAAAGCTGGAAAATTATACAACTGTTAAGATGTACAAAATCATCATGAGATTTAAAGGAATTGTCTTGGACCTGCCAGGAGGAAATTTTGTCATGTGCTGCTCTACAGCTCCAGCTTCTCTAAGTTTGCTGGTTATTCAGGGTATAGTGTCTAATCCTTAAGTTTTCATATCTGGAGAATGATTGGAGCATATGAGTTTGCTTCATAGGTTTTGAGAGGTATAGTAAGATTCTGAGCCAGAATCCTAGAAGTTACCTAGTGCAACGGTTAAAATATATTTATCACTAACCCACTTGGTTAAATTGCTATTCCTATTCCGTATAAGACTTGTAATCTTTCTGTCCTCACAACTACTTCCTTAAAACACTGTATCCATAACGCTCCTGCTGATATTTTTTTCATAGGGCTCCTTTATTCCTCTCCCCTGTTGATTTTCAAACTCAAAGGACTAGATTTAAATAAAAGGGCTTGTCTTTGACTTTAATAAGCTTTTAATAAAATCTGAAAAAAAATGCCACCAACACCCCTACAAGAGCAGTTTTTATGAGGGTTTGCCTCCCTGCTCTAACCCCTCAAGACCCTATATTCTGTGAGAACTGCTACCCTACACACCTGGCCATAATTAAGTGGTCTTTGTTTTTCTTTCAGTCTTACCCTTGTTTTACAAAACATGGTGTAATGTAGTACTGGGGAGAGCTTATAAAAGTATTAACTTAAAGCAAAGTAAAGCCTGACTGCCTGGTAAATGTGCCACCCAGTAAGAGACTTACTTACTTCAAGGCAAGCTTTAAAATGTTGACTGTTTCGAAGCTTTGGCTATTTCCCTTTACAGTAGGATAATTAATTTTCTTTTCCTTTTTTTTCTTTTATTTTCTGTTATGTTCCCCGTCCTGATTTTTTGTTTAATGGAAAGTTACACGTAGATGAGCTTTTTCTCATACTCCCAGAAACCTAGCCATTTCAGGTTGAACAGGAGATAAACCGGTTAATAAGAACAGATACCCCAAATTAAAACACTTCAGTGGCATTGGATTGAAAAGAAAAACATGAGAGAGAAAAAGAAGGAAATGCAATACGGACATCATGCATGATCTTGCCCTCCTTTCAGGTAGGAACAAGCACAGCAGTTTTTAACAATCAGCCCTTGCGTGTTTGTGTGTTTTCCTTCCCTCCATGTTGTTTCACAGTTATCTGTTAGTAACAGCAGTATTATTACACACAGATTAAAAGACAGGCAGCTTTTAGGCTCCCTGACAGTTGGCCAGAGCAGAGATTAGAGATAAAAGTTAATCCCGTGAGGTAATAGCAAAAAAGGGTACAAAGACATGAGATGAGCCGATAATGGTTTGTTTAGGTAAGAAGGCTTCCCTTGCCTTGGTGATTGGCTCTTGCTCCGTGGTGCTTTGAGTGATAGCTTCCCAAATCCTTTCGAAGGTTTATAACAGTTAGCAGTGGGCTGGGGAGAGCCAGCAGTGGTAAAACATAATGAAATCATTCCAGCCATAAATGGAAGGTGCCGGACCATGGGGGAGATGAGAGATGTTTTCTTCCACAGCTGCAGAGCTATTAGTCAGTTAACACTTGGACAGAGGGAGGCTGAAACAGTCTCTAAGTCGGGGTTTAAAATATCAAAGGAACTTATGTTTATGTTTCTTGTAAAGTGGAAAATAATTTGAAAATGTAGCAACATGAATATGACTTCAGGGTGGTTAAAATGTTAATAGCGTGATATATTTTAAGTTACATTTCTCTTAAGTTTCATTACACCTATTGCATGCTCAGAGAGAAAAGTTTGCAAAGGTTTTGTGGATTTCATATATATTTAGGAATGCTCTTAAATCCATATGACATCACAAACGAAATTCAAATAAATCCATCCCTTTCTAGTCAAGTTTTGAAGGGGTATTCAGCAGAAGATTAGGAACATGAAACAAGTGAATCGTTACTTCTGCACAGCCCTATCATTTTGCAGCTAACACAGATAAATATGTGTTTGAAATAGAAGCTATCTACCAACCACTGGCAATCCGGCACTTTGCTGCAGTCACAAAATTGAAGAGGTGGAAATTCATATCTTTGTTTTTTTAAACAAAGATTGATGAAAGCAATAGCATTCTGATTCTTGAGTACAGTAATAATATGATTCTGAAATAACCAATTAGCAAGCTAGAATTACTGTACCTGCCTTAAAGCTGGCTATTGCTAACACTAGGCTAAGAAGTGAAGTAATAGAAATAAAAGCGTGCCGAATTATGGCATCTGGCCACTAGAATTGATGGAAGAAAAAATTCTGCCCTCACATTTCCTTCTTTGTCCTTCTCTTTTGATGAGGGCAAAGAAATAGCCTGAATACTAAAAGATACAATTATAAATAAGGATAATTCCAGAGTGACCATAAGAATGAGTTCCATGAGATATAATTTGTTCTACTCTCTGAATGTCTTCAGTTCCCCTAAGAATCTATTTCAAGGAGTCAGTGAATCAAACTCTGCTTTATTCTTCTTTTCTGTCAAGGATTGAATAGCTAGGTATTAATTATTATTTCACTTAGAATATTAATGAAAATTATTTGTGTGCTCACAATAAGGAAGTCTTGGAAGGAAAAGAGATGAGAAGGTTGGAAACTAACCAGTCAGATTTTGTCCTCAAACTTAGAAGGAAGTAAAACTGTTATTTTTATGTTTTTTTTAATATCATAACAAAACACTTTGATCACTCACTGGGGTGTTTGCCAGTCTCTCAGGCTCTGTGGACTGTGAGACAGACGGGGCTTGTCACATTTGTAGATTAGTGTTCAAATTCATGAATTCTGAATTGTGCTTATTCATTGTTCAAGAGATCTTGAGGTCTGAAAAAGAAATATTAGTTAGCAATCAGTAAGTATTGTACTATGTCCTCTTTCTTGGCTACACATAACCAAAGCATTTGCAAAAAGCCACCAAAAAGTGGAATGAAAACACCACAAATCAGTAATACGATGTTTTTGCTTGAGAAGTGCAGCATCTTTCAGGAAGTATCGGTTCCCTCCAAATACAGTAGCACAGACTGTTTTAGGTACATTACAGGGCTCTAGACTGTCATCTTCTGATGTATGAGATCCCAGTACTGCTCAAGTAACTCTGAGATGTCGCAGGGATAGGATATCCTCCTACAGAACAGTGCATCTGGCTGGGAATGTCTTGTGTGGTGACCAGAGCTGCAGACACTTGCAAGATGCTGATTTGTGAATCAGAAGGGGTGATAGGAAGGAATTCTCTCTTTCAGAATTTCCTGACAGAAAAAAGACAACACTTTTATAACTATATTTTCAAGTCAGGCCTTTCTTCCTTGTCTTTGTCCAAAATATCACGCAGTTTTGTATCCTTCTCTGCCTGGAAGTCTGTGAACTTGCCAAGGTATGTCATGTCCTTTTTTTTTTGTTTTGGTTTTGGCCATAGAAATTCCAGCCCCATTTTCTCCTTTTTTGTGCTTGAATGAGCAGGAAAAAGAAGTTAGAGTTTGGAGAATGTCCTTTTCCAAAGGAGCTCAGACAAGTTGTTGTGCCTTAAACAATTGTGAAGCTCCTTGCTTCAGGCTTGGTTAGATTAGTACCAAGTCAGGTCATCAAGTTTTAAGAAGTTGTAAGAAACTGTGGTAACAAAATTTAGTGTCATTTTTCTTTCTTTAGAACAATTAGACAAGAGAACGAAACAGAAGCCTCTCCACTTGCCAAAAGAATTACCACATTCCTCTCTTCTGTTCAGAGGTAATTCCCATTTTTGGATAACAACTTGCCATAGTCTTCATAAACATTGCTAATATAATTTGTTTCTAATAGAATTTCATGGTGCACAGAGCTTGCAAATAATTGGTTTAGGAGTAAATTGAGGGGAGGGTTTTTCTCCAATCTTTTTATCACTTGCTGCTACCATGTGTCATTCAGAGTCCAACTCAATCAACAGTCTATTACTGATAGCTGAACAATGTGGTGCCTACAGATCTTTTATGATGCAAAAGTGGGCAGTTGCATTGTGAATGTTTCAAAAGGCATTACATAAAAAAAGAACAAAAGAAAGAACTTTACATACAGGCCCTTAGATAGGAAAGTGATTCACTGGAAATAGATTTTTACTATAATTTTGTTGTTTGGAATCCTAAATTGCATAGTGGGGCTTCTTGAAGAATTTGATTTTTTTTATTGAGAGTCAGAGAAATTATGTGAAGTCTGGGTGTCTCTGCATTTAGTGTGTCAGGACTGCTGTGCTTCTCTAACACTGCATCTCAGTGCTTCACATATCCCTAACTTTTCACAAGCTAAAGAGTGAGCAAATAAGATCATTTAGGCTCCCTGCAGCACAGTTTGGTACCATTACATGAAGTGGTCTATGTGAGTATCAAGGGTTGGTGTAAGAAGCCTGAGCACTCCTCAAAGGGAAAATAGATATTATCCAAAACCTGTGTGAAGGTTTTTTAGAAAAGTAAACCAAAATATCTTTTGAAAGTCTTACCCCAATGAATGACTTTGTCTCGACTGAGTGGAAATAGTGTACAGTTCACATGAACAGTGTATTTTGTGTTCCTTCGCAGGGGGGCATATTGGGAAAGAATGTTCTGTTTTCCATTATTGCAGTCAAACTTCACATACTGATGATGAGTTGATAAAACTCTCTGCTTAGATGATTTTCAAATATTTGTGCACTTTCTTGACTGATAATCAGTAAATAAACAATTAGATTCTACAAAAGTAGTCTTTTTAAAAACATTTTTTCTGTGTCCATGGCTTTCATGGTGAGACACCAAAAAGATGAAGTCTCAAGCCCCAGGAAAATGAGGGAGAACGAAAAATATCCTCAAATTCTTTACTTGTCAAGTTCTTTTTTCTGAACTGTCCTACTCCTAACTGTAAAAAGCCAAACAGTTAAATGAAAATCCATTTTTATGATCAGGAATGAAACTGGGCTTTGTTAAATAAATGTAGCTTCACTGTGTTACCACTGAAGATCTCCTGCTATACTGATCATCTCAGAAGTTGTACCTTTCTGCCAGTGATACCATGTATGCAAACAGCAGTGATTTGTATTGCATGAAATCAAAACATAAAATTTTGTCTTTGATTTCTTGCCCTATTTTTTATTAATATGGCAGTAGAAAACAGAAATTTAAAAAGTGACAGGAAGCCCTTTATCTCAAAAAGTGAACCTGTAGAAGATTTTGAGTAATTTTCTTTTCTTACTGTTTTCAGAAACAAAATTCTATGCAGAGATGATCAATTTGATCAGAGACAATAATCTTTTACAAAAGACAAAAATAACAAACTTTAAGCGAGATCTCTATCAGTAATTCACAGGAAGATGTAGAGAATTTTGGTTCTATTTTTTTCCAGTCTTTTCCAGCCTCCTACGCGTCTGGGTTGTAGGTGGGGTCAAGTTGGGAAGTGTTAAAAATCGGAGAAGAACAGGTTTTGGTATGTTTAAAGTTTATCTAAAAGTAAGAAAAGCCAGTTAAAAGGCTTTTTTAGCAAGTGAACTTTCCTGATAATTTAAGAGACCCAGGTGATTCAGGGAGTCTCAGCAATGTCTACAAATTTAAGTGATTCTCTGAACTTTTGGAGTTTTAAAGGTTATTCCTGTCACTGGCGGTACAGAGCGCTCACCATGACTGGCAACTTTAGGGAGCATGCAGTTTTTACTCTGTTGACTTTTGGCTACCGTTTTGTTCATGCTCTGCTCTGTATTCTTGACAGCAAATTGATTTAACTTGCAGCAGGAAAGAGTGTGCGAGTGTGACTGAGCAAAAGCCCACAGGAGAGGGGGAGAGAAAGAAATGTGTGAATGTGAAATGTAGCAGGGAGCAAGGCGAGGATGCTGAATGGCAACATTTAGGCATTGACTGTGACATTGTATTAACCTTTTTAATGGATGTATGTAATAAAGTGACATGTAAATGGAGCACAAGGGGAGATATGACACTATATCTGGAAAAGGATAAAACAGTCAGTGAATACTGGGCTATTATAGCAGTTTGCAAACCTTGGATAAACTCAGTCAGCGGTTGTATAATTGGTTATTCAATCCCGACCCTTGTTCACAGCTCAAAGCCAGGAACACTGAGACCTGTTGCCAATTTGAGTGAATGCAGTGACTGTACTCGGCCGGAGCCTAACACTGGAGCCAGGCCTTTTCCTGTGGGCTGGTTTCCACCATGTCTGGGACTGGCGCAGTGACAGTAGCCCTTTTGTTGTGAGAGGCTGGCTGGTACTCCCCTCCTTTGCAAAATGTCTAACAGCTACACAAATATAAGAAAATAGGAAAAGGGACTTACTGTAGCTTTTCTCTTACCGAGTTAAATGTAGGGGCTTTGAAAAGAAGGCAAAGTCCAAGCAATAGGGGAAACTGAAGCACATTATGGCCAGTTGAGGAAAGCGCCATCTTCTTCCAGGGTGAGATACGAATCGTGGGGGAACTTGTTCCTCCTAAATCATGCTCCCAACCCGTGCCAAGAAGCTTGGGAAGCACTCGTTGGAAAAGGGATCCCTGTCAGCCCGCTGCAGTGGCCACTTGCACAAGCACAGGAGCTCCTGCATGGACCCACTCCATAAAAAGTTCCAAGACGTTGATGTTGTTGTCATGGGTTTGTTTGGGAACCACTGGTATGGAGGTTGTCTCTCTCCAGTTATGGAGGCAGCATTATATAAGCCAGCTAGAGATGAACAGAGAGAGTGTTATAAGTACCCTGGTTCCCTCCACCCTCATCCCTACACACACAACTTTCCAGTAAAAGCAAGGAGATATTTATGGAATGTCCTGACTCAGAGGCCAGCTGTTTCTCTTCTAGTAAAATGGTAGTTAGGAATAAATCAGAGAAAGGTTTGATTTTGGTTGATGAAATAATGAATATTCAGTAATATATATAGAAGATGAGCCTAGATGAGCTAATGGTCCCTTCTGGTTTCCAGCTTTTTGTGAATGAATCGCCGTGCTATGAATCTACAGTTCCCTCTTCCCTCCTTTTTATTCCCACTTTTCTCTATCTTTCAGTAGTGGGATCTTGCTCCTTTACAAGCATTATAGTTTCTAAATGTACCTGGGTTGCACAGAAGTATTTTTGTCATGTTGTCATTCCCTATACAGGGAAGGGAATTATTGACACAGTAGATTATGCACAGGCTTTTTAAGTCACAAAATTGAGGTAATGGTTAAAAATTATATGCCTCTAGATCACAAAGAGATGGGCTTGGGGGCTAATCCCTTTACCATCCTGATTTACTCTAGTTCAGAGAAAATAATGCAGAGTGCCCGGTTTAATGAAAGGCTGCAATTCAATCAAGAGGTTCTGCTGAGGTCATATAATTTAAATGGTTACAGCACCTCTTGACTGAGTTACAGCCTTGATAATTCAGTACTTTGTTGTTATTTATGAGGGTAACTTTTCAAAGCAATCTGCATATCTCCCGCTAAAACCTGCTTTGAAAATTTTACACCATGATGTCATTGAAAAAGAATTTTTTTCTCTTGGTAAGAAAAGAAAAAGAAAAAAAAAAAAACCCACACCAGCAAAATGAGAGGGGAAAGGAATGCATTGTTTTAGAATAGAAAATTAATCACTTGGAAATGGACTGGTTATTGTGAAGCAAATGCAGAAAGAGTAGTGAACTTGAGATACATGAGAAAAACTACAGAAACGCCTGCCAAGGCTTTTAATGGAAAATACACCACACGTTTCATTATAAACACAGCTTTGGGAGTGAAGAGTTGTAACAGTGGACAAAAAAGGGCATTGTGGAAATACATATTTTTTTGATAATCATAGTTAATGTAGCTCAGCCTTAATTGAAGTATTGTATAGAGTAGCAGGAACACATTGTAGTATGGACTGTTGGAACAATTTGGGTGTTTGGGGTGTTCATATAAAGAAGGATGTAGTACTATATGCTGGTGAACCTAGAATGGTTTAGTCGTCAGGAGAACTGCACTGAAGTGCTTTGAAGCCTCTCCTTACTGACGTTAAAAAATCCACTCAACATACACCTCATCTTCTTAACTCCCCCAAATATTATCTGTGTTTTGCATTACAGTGTAATATTGTCTGCAAGGATAACGCACTGATGTCTCCCTTAGGTCACTGTTTCCAATTTAGTGAATTTTAGGTGTCCGACTGGAGATTCCACACTCTCCTGCAGAAGAGTGAGTGCTTGAGACGCATCATTAATTTAAAGTAGCTAAGAGACTGGTGGGGTTAAAGGAATTTGTAGTAGCCCCACAGAGAACTACCCAAATGTAATTTAAATAGGATGGAGGAAACTTTTCATGCCTTGATTTTTTTTCTGAGTTAGAAATGTTCAAAGCAGTAATAGCTGCTTTTATATGTTTTAAACTCTTACAAAAAAAGTATCTGTAATATATATGGAAACAAGTGTTTCAATTAAAGTCAGATCAGGGCTTTGCAGAAGCCTAGCTTTTGTGCAGAGCTCTCTAGAAATGTGCACCTATGGAGATCTTTTTTTTTCCCTCTGGCAAAAGGAGGGGGAAGAAGAATAAAAAGTACAACACACTGCCTACTAAGTAAACACAAGTCACAGCTGAGCTACACATCTCCAACCCTGAATTCTTGGAAGGCAAAGTAATTTTTCTCTATTAATTGTTTTAGAATGTAATTTTCATTCAAAAGATTCACAGAGAATTGGAGAATTTCTGTAGCCAAATTTAGAACCAACTAATAGGTTCCATCTAGGTGTAGTAGGAATTTGAGGATTTAGAGGCTGTTTCATAAAGACCTGGGAAAAGTTTGGTTTGTGGATTGCTGCATTACATTTCTACATTTCACTTTTCTGCCTGAGTTAGAATGAGCTCAAGATTTTTTTTTTTCTTAACTAAGAATCTATTACTTCCATTAAGAAATTGTGGGTAACTGAGAAATGTGTATTTCTACTTTTTTTTCAGTGAAAAAATCCCAGTCATTTTATGTTCTCCTTAATCCTTGAACCATATAATACATTATATCCTGGCTCTTCTATTATTTATAAAGCCAAAGCTGATGGTGTCACTTTTACCACTGCCATCCTTGCAAGGAAAGGTATAACATATTCTGGAAAGGTATAATATATTGTATATTATGCCTTAGTGTGACCTTGACTTTTTAAATTAGGCTGTCCTTTCTGTATTCCTGATTCAGCTTGTGCTAAAGTAACTGGAAAAATGCTGTCTTTGATGTCCCAGGACCCTCCAACTCCATCATCTGCTTTAACAGGGCTAAAGAAATGGGGAAGTTCCCCAGAGACACATGATGCTCAGGGAGAGACTTGGAAGGTTAGCCAACATTTTGCACCCAGTGTCTCCTATGGCACTTCCATTCCTTTAGCAAGGAAAAAGGAAGCTGTGTAAATTGGTGGTGTAGTGCTTAGTGGCTGTGTTCATAGAACCAGGAAACTCCAAGATTAGGTCAGTGGTTAGAACATGGGAGAGAAGGGAAGCCAACACCGAAGAATTCTTTCCTTCTGTTGTACCCTGTAACCATTGTGTTTTATGTGGCATTGGACCATGCCTGTTTGTCGTTCATGTGACTTATTCCCGCGTCTGCCCCCCAAGTACATTGGAAAGTACTGTTGAAGAGAGAAAGAGGGACGTGGGAGGGCATGATTGTGAGGGTTTTGTCAATTGCAAAGTCTTAAGACTTTGCTGAAAGCTGCAGTCGTCAGTGTGGTTATGTGATACAGAAATTTATTCCATCGGCTTTCAAGGTATAGACTACTTTCATTTATGCCATAGCATCCCCCTAGGATTAAGTCATTTGTTTCTCTGGCATTCTCTTAAAGCCTGGTCACAAAAGAGAACTTTCTGAACAATGGGCCTGTTATCCTATTCAGCCTTTTCTGATCTATTAAATTCCCTGTTACACCATTCTGCAATTACTCCACACCCCACCTTCTTAGACACCCTGTTCTCAAGCAATCTGGGAATTTACCCTTGTTATTTGCCTCACTCCACAGGAGCCCCACATCCCTCTGTTTCACTCCACCACTTTTGATACTGACTCTAGGTCCTTTTCTGGCATACCTATGTGTATTTGGTGTGACTCTCCTTCATATCTGCATACCAGAGGGACCTTTATATACCTTTGTTCAAAGACTTCTCTATCTTCCTCAGAGAGAGAGGTGGGTTTAAGCAAAAACATTTCAGTCGCAGCCCTAGTTTTATCTCAGAGTTGAAAAAGAAAAGCTGAATTGCATTTAGTTCTTTTTCCAAACATCTCTTGCTAGATGTGAAATAAATCTCATGTAAAGTGCATATTGTTGAGCATTGTGTCAGAAAAGAAAGGTAGGTACCATACTGAGATATCAGTGTTAGTCACAAAATTAAATCACAAAAATATGATTCCATATAACAGTTTGATAATGGTATTATTATTCAGAGTTCGTCAGCATTAGCTGTTTCAATGTTAAAATTGAGGTGCAGTTGATACTGGACTTGGATTGATTTTTTTCACAGCTGCACCAACAGTTACATGACTGAAGTGATTTCCATGCAAACATTAAAATTCAGCTGAGTTTCTTAGGGACTTTGAGGTGGTTTGAGTCAGTGTTCAGAGTTACCCCACAAAGACAAAGAGCTAGAGCCAGGAATCCCAGCAGCAGAGCTGCACAGATCCCTGCACAGATCTGCTCTTTGGGTTCTTTCATGGATCTTTTTTTGTGCAATATGCTCTTCATTTACAGATTTGATCTTTATTTAAAGGAGTTGTCACTCCCACAAAGCACCCACTTTTACTGTCAGGTCTTGCAAGATTGCATTCCTGAGTATGGGTCCAGCTCCTTGTAAAGGTTTGTTTTGCTAATTCTCAGGTTACTTGTTATTCTATGTGTCCCAGTCGTTCACTCAATGTAGCCTAGTCAGTGCTTGAGATCACAATCATACACGGAAGTTTGGGTTTGGGTGTTCTTTCAGTAGGTAGATGTCCCACTGAGTGCTTTGAATATGAGGCCAGATTCTTAGGAGAGACACCTAGTTATACCAGTCAGAGCTGTTTCAGAAGACGCCTTTTTGCTTTTGTGGTCGTGAAAGGTAGAAATCATCAAGATGAGAACATAAATCACTGGTACCAGATTTCTGTCTCATAAAGTGCAGCTTCTGCCCATTCACAGCAGAACCCAGATGTCTCTTACCACCACACCTAAGAAGTGAAGAATGCATAGGATCCTGAATTACGGATGTTGCAGAGAAGGTTGTCTCTTCTAAGTGGTTCTTTCTTCATCTGAACTTGTTCATCCTGCTTCAGTTTGGTTTAAGCTTCCCCTTCACTGATGTTATTAGGACTGCACAGGTGAATGCTTTGGAATTGCAAAAAGGAGTTGATTCCTAATTTAAGTCTGGAGGCCAGGCACTAGAGCAGGCCTTCTCAAATGGGTAGCTGAGAAATCTGCAAGGATGACAACACATAGTGCTCTCTTGTTTTTAATGAAACAAGTTAGGTCCCAGAGTGACATGGACAAGTTTGTTGGACAAAGTGGGAGAAGGCTAATTCTAGAGGGCCATTGATGAGATTGGTAATGCAGAAGTAAGAGAACTGTTTCTTGTTTCAAAGTAATTTCATCAGAGGAAATGTTGACATTTTCTTTATTTCTGGGGTCTGTGTTCTTTTTACCAGGGAGAATGTAGTGCCTCTTGATTGTCATCATTGTGTAAAGAGCTGCCCAGTGAATGACCTTAATTCTTGGGAAGGTATTCTGTTCCTGCCCTGCATTCACCTTACTGGTCCTTGGTGATTCACGAAGCCATCCTGAATGCAGATGATCCTTCTTATGGATCTGGACAACTATTTGCAGAGGAAGTTTTATCATCCTAAGGTGAATGAAGGAAGTCCTAAGTTTTCTAAAGTAGTCTGAAAAAGTTCTTCTGCAGGGTATGAGTGAGATTCCTCTCTGATAAAAAAGATGTTTTCTCTTTGGAGTGCTGGCAGTAATTTGAAGGCATAGTTTATGCTTCAATCTAAATCCTGTTGTCTTTTCTGATAAGTTCCTGTTTCAGCTGTTTTTCGTTTGCCCAGGCTGCTGCAGTTACCTGTTTGATGGCTGGGGAATGGCTCCATATTGGTGACAGTTTTCAATAGCCAGGGAGTGGCTGCAGAGTTGCCCTGACTCTCCTGCTCCTTCAGTGCATTGTGTACTATAAGTACGTTTTGGATTTGACAAATGAGGCCCCTTTCTTAGTCTTGTTCTTTCCTTGTTCTCAGCATTGTTTCCTTTGTCTCTCTTCTCTTTTTCCCTCTTTGACTTTTCTGCATTTACTTTCTGACTTTCCTTTCCCCTTGTCTAGAACTATTATGTTAAAGAGCTATGCATAACAGACTTTCTCTGATTTCTCTTCGGGTATTTGGGGATTACCTGTCACAGCTGTTACATGGCTGAACCACCCATGTATTTCGATGTTATTCCCTTACTCAGAAAGAAAAATGCTTGATCAAAAGGAAACCCAGTGTATTTCCTCACCCTATTTACGCTGAAAATAACAGAGTCCAAAAAATCCATGAATGGAGACAAGTGAGAACAAACAGAACAAGTTGTCAAGGCAGATGGAATGCTGTACTTCAGTGGAGAAGCCTATGTGCAAATCTTGGAAGATTATTTTAGGCAAGTCCAAGGATGACATTAGCCTTAATAATTTCTACTTAATTTGACATAATGATTTTATGTGAATATCATTTACATCACAACTAGCAGTCTGATTTACTGTGAAACTACCTGCACTTCAGAAGCTTTGATTTATAGTGTACCTTTTATGTTATTATTAATAATATTATTGTTCCTGTCTTTCTGGCATCTGCCAATCGATAATTGAGATTTTGTGTTCACATATGTTGTGCAAGAGGAGTTCAGGATGTGTAGTTGTTTAGCATCAGGCATATGTGCTTTAATTCTCACTTCCAGTGGTAAAACAGTCTGTCATATTTTGAAAAAGAATAGAAATCTGGGCCTACTGTGTGGGGTTTTTTGTTGTTTCAGGAGGATATCCTTTTCAGTTTTCTGCTTTCAATTTTTTAAATTCCTTTAATGGTTTTATTAACATCCCAAATGAGTGTTTTCTGGTTCTTTCAATGTTATGATTGGGTTCAAATTATGATAGTACACATTTACTCTAGGAAGTACGTATACAATCTGATGGCTGTAGCCCTTTCACTACATAATCATGTCAATTTATAATTTAAATAAATAGGTTCAGATGATCAAAAGATGTACATACTATTACCTCCATTTGATCAAACACATGACTCTAAACCAACCAGTTCCACAATATGTCAATATTTTGATGGTTTTTAGCTTTACAGTTTCAACTTTCAAGTGTATTTGTGCTTCCAGGTCACTTTCTGGTTTACTCATTTCGTTTGGCCATGGAATTGCCTGATTCTCCTTCACATTTACCTGTTTTGCTGGGACAGTGACAACACAGGGCTTGCATTTGATAGGGTTTATCTGTTGCATAGCATTTATTAATTGAGTAACCTCATCTAGTAAATATATGTGGATCAGAAATATATTAGGATCAGAAAACATTTTGGCTCAGTTTTTTCTCCTGGCAGTAACAGGTCTGAGTGCATTGTTTAAATGGGTGCAGTCATTTTCATTTAAGGGAAAATTAACTTTTCTTCCACCTGCCATTGTTCTCTGAAGAAGATTATGATACAGTCAACAAAATGCTAAGGAGGGAAAAGAAAAATTACATCAACCTCAAAAGAGGGAATGTCATATTTACCTGCCAGTCTTGTAATTATCCTGAAAAAAAGCCCCCAATACAGGGTGAGGGAACCTCTTCTTTCTGTCCGACTTCCACCTCCCCGTGCTCTCATTGTCACTCTTGGCAGTGTAAGAAATGGCCGTATCTGGATCCAGCCCTCCCCACCTCCGCTCCGCTGACATCATAAATTATCCAGATCTAAATGGACAACATTCATTAGCTGTGCACTTTGCAGAAAGAGCCAGCTCAGGAGCTAAGCGCTCACCCATTTTTATTAAAAGTTAAAAAGCTCCTTGCTGTCACGGAAAGGGGAGGTTGGAGAAGGTACAATGGAGGACAGTGCCACAGAGCTAATAAATAAAAATAATAACTATTACCATTGGTTGAGTGACCCTGGGAGAAGAGCACTACTGAGCCATTTGTTGTTCCCTTTCACTTGTCAACAGCAGTGGCTTAAAAGCCTTCACCATTGTTCAGGGCCTAATAGCACCTGTTGGGAAGATAGGAAGACAGCTGTCAAAAAAAAAAAAAAA
>VXBT01013162.1:244829-562636 GCA_013400235.1 Oriolus oriolus
GAAGAAGGGGGGGGAAAAAGGAAAAACAGGGTGGGGGAGGAGGGTGGAAGCTGGTGATTATGCCAGTAACAAGCACAGCTGCAGCAGGACATTTCCTGGCTTCCATTCGGAAGCAGGCTCTGTCCCTGCCAGCTCTCCACCCTGATGCTCTCGGGATGGGCACAGGGGGAGCCAGCAACGCCCTGGAGCTGTGTGGGGCTGTTTCCGAAAGCAGTGATAGTTAACCCAGAATAACCCCAAACCCCAAGCAGGCCTCAGTGGCAGAAGTTGAAGCTTTGTGACAAGAGCGCTTGTTTCACTTACTTTTTTTCTTTTTATTTCTTTTTATTGCTCTGTTGCGTTGGCAAATAAGACTTTTTTTCAAAATATGTAAGGAAGGCCGAGAGGTGAGGAGCCCCAGGGACAACAGCTCCCTTTGCAGCCCGTCATCCCGAGGCCGGAGCTGCCTGGTTTTTGGTGGTGGGAAGTGATGGCGGTGGCTAGGGTTGAAAGATGGGCTATTTAGAAAATCGTCTCCTCAGCCTCATCACACATAATCCTCGCGTTTGTCATTTTGAGGAAAATTACCAGCACTTCAGGACTCAATTTTTTTTCCATTTTTAAGTAAGTTGCTCTGAGATTTTCAGGTAAAAATGCTATAGTAACTGTATGTGAATGGTTACATTGTTGCTGTTGGATTTTGGATTTGAGAAGTGGATTGGTTGAGCTTCAGTAGGATTTCCCTGAAATTCTAGCCAAACGCTGTAGCTCTCAGTTTATGTTTTATGGTTATTTAGATTACATACTTTTGGGGGCTCTTGGGGCTTTGTTTTAAGGTTTGTTCGAGAAAGCATTTAATTACTTTAAAAGTGACAGATCAGCATGAAAGATCTTTTTGGTCAATGGAGAAACCATGGAATCTGCCTAGAACATCCTTAATGATGTGTCAATACTTATAAAAAGTTAGTGTATAGTCATCTCACTGAATGCCTTTTTTAAATCCCTCTTGCTGATCAAGGATGTGCTGAAGATGTAAAAAATTGGCAGACCAAATACATGGCCCTCTGTTAATATTAACAAGATATTATGGTCCTTTAATGAGAATTAGCTCTGTGGGTAGCACTAATACAAAAATGTATTTCAGGGCAATATATATTTCAGTGGAATATCTCTGTCCAACTGAGACGCAAAAACAAAACTGAAGTGAAATGTAATGTTATTTAATTCAAGATGTCTCTGTTTTTATGTTGTTACTCTTGAAATAGTCTCTGGAAATACTAAAATATCTTTGTGGTTTCAGAATTTCAGTGAAGTTCAGTATACTACCTCCTTCTGTCATCTCACACATGGTTTTCTGCTGGGTGGACCACTCCTGAGAAAATCAATTCCTTCTTTCATTTAGAGATGCCAGGAAAAAAGGGGCATTAGAAAGCCGAAGAACACGGAATAAGACAAAATTCTTTTTTTCATGTGTAGGAGAGGGGTTTTTTATTTCACTGTCGCCCTTCTTTTCATAAGGATTCCTACTGGTGTAACTTCAATTAAAAAGGAAGGGGTTGCTGCTTAAGTGTTTGAAAGTGAGTTACTGTGTTGCATGTATTAATTTATTTTTTGTATATCAGGAAAGTACCAGGCACATTTAAAAATTTAATTTTTGTTTTTTTTAAAGTTTGATAAGGTTCAAATACTTGCTTCATTCTTACATGTTCATTTAATTAGGGGTGAAGAAAATAGTGTTAGTGGGGAGCTGGGATCATCCTAAATATTGTGTGTGTTGAAAAAGATGTTCCAGCAACAGTTATGCCGGTGAAATGCCGCATTTGGCAGAATGTGTTCTTTGGGCCAACTCCCTGGCCTGGATCTCCAAAGGCAGCCAGACCCTAATTCATTTCTAGAATGGGATTTATGCTCCTGAATGCCTTTGAGAATCCAAAGCACTGAATCCCAACAAATTTCAGTGACAAAAATATATATTGTCCTGTGCACGACATCCTGCGCCATTCACAGAGCCCTTCTCTGGGGGGGGACACCATTGCTCCACTGCGGAAATGGGAAGGGCAGATTGCATTGGTTCTGGAACCAGCCATATCCTACCGTGTATTTTAAGGACAGATATTTAAATGAAGGGTAACTGAGCAGTGGCTACAAACTACACTGTTACGGTTGTTTTTTCAGAATAATTTGGAGTTGTCCTGCGAGTAATGCAGCCCCACCTCCATATAAATCTGAGGCAACCAGCAGTGGCTCCAGGCTTGATGTGGAAGGCCAGATTAATGGAGGTGTGAGTCGAGCACACACCAGCTGCCCTGGCACACAAATAAGATTTCCACGCCCACAGCAGTGGAAGGGGTGGCAGTTACCATACAGCAGCTTGCAGCCCTGTGCTTTGAAGGGTTATCAGCGTACATTTTGTAGCCTTGATGGGGTCTCTTGTCACTAACATAGGTGAGGCAATGGAGTATATACTCTACAAGTTAGCGTGTTAGAAATAACAGAGATAGAGCTGGAATTCCCTGTTGTTCTGAGGTGGGAGCAGGAATGCAGGCTTGTTCCCCGGCTCAGCAATGTGCTCATGAAAGGGGTGGTTTTCTCAGGTATTTAGGCCTCAAAAGGGCTTTGTGGATATCTCATTGTCAGTTCAGAAGAGCGTATGACAGAGAGACTTTCAGAAATACCTGAATTTTTCACGCTCTGGAAGCGGGCTCTGTCCTGAGGCTGTATACCAATAAAGAGGATGGAAGCTGAGAAAATCTTGGCTGTGGCCTGTGTAACCCTCAAATGACCATCGACTCTTCTTCTGGGAGGCTGAAGGACTGGTGTGATGTCTTTGCATTGCACGTCTCCTATGTGGAGTGTGACACTGCTCCTGGAGTGGGTGACTGTTCAGTGAAACAAGACAGCCTGAAAAGCACACAGGTATTGGAGCGACTGCCAGTGCATTCAGATGATGGGGACTGTAAAAATTTCAGACAACAGCCTGGCTATCCCTGAGGGTGTCATTGACTGAGATGCTGGTTTTGGCCTCAAACCTGGCTTAAGAAGTCCCTCTGCTCTCCCCATGTCCTGCTTAGCTGTGTGTTCCTGTCTGGTGCTGTGGTTTGCAGGCTCCTTCTTACATCCAAATAATTAGGATAATTAGTTCAACAACTGTTAGTTTAGTGTATCTGAAGGCTATTTCTAACGTTTTCTTGCTAATAAACATCCATGTCCTTTTAGGTAACTTTCTTGTAAGACTGGCAGTAGGTATTGGTGAGCATTTGTGAAAATAATTGCTTTATATATTTGCAGGTAGAGTAGAATCATGTTTCCGGTGGCATTCATAGATTATTGTTTTGGATATTAAAATCTTAAATAATTTATTTATGGTGCTATGGAACCTTTTCTGGCTATGTGAATTAAGTGCTGTTTTACCAGAAATGACAATAAAAATGTCTTATCATTCATACAGCATATACTTCATCAAAGCAGCATGATGGGTATTGCACAAGAGAGCAAACAACTTGAAAACAAATGTTGTATTTTTGAGCATACACAAAATTAGGCACTATGTGCAACAAGAATGCAATGGTAACCTGATGTCATTGTGCACCACAGGTGACTACGGTCATCGTATCGATAAAGAAGTTGATTTTGTCCTCTGAAATGAAAAGCTATGTGAGCTAACATGTGGCCAGGATGGAACTAGAGATTCCACGAGCAGGAGGGCTGGTTATCCCTGCCAGAGAAGGGAGCTTTTTGTAGGCTTGGAAGCTACCCATGGACATATGAAGCCCAGCTGTTTCCTGCACAGTGGTTGTGATGGAGTGGTGCAGTAAGAGTCATACTGTGATGTGCTGGCCAGAGCACCACAGCTTCCTAATATTGTAACTTGAATGTTTGATTCAGCTCTTTGAGTTTGTGCCCAAAAAACATTTTGTGTATAAAAAAAACTCCGCAAACCCACAGAACCCAACAGCACACCACTTTCTGTCCAGTCAGAGAAGCCCCAGGTAGTATTGTAGTCAGCACCCCATTTTTGCTTATCACACCCAAGCAACCATGTCCCACATTTGAACAATATTTACATTTATAGAGGTGTTTCCTAGTGTCTGCTCCAAAAGTTTAAACTGCTTTCAGACTGGTGAAAAATTGCAGTACTTCCTGGAAGGCAAGAGAAAAATGTATGTTTTGTGGTCTTTGATTTCCAAATTTAAATACATTCTGTGTTGTGCCTGCTCATGATTCATAGTGTCTTGCCTAGCTGCAAGTAGTTCCCTGAAAGCATGATTCTGTTGATGGAGAACCATATGTGTATGCAGATGCTGCATGTCTATGTAACCTGCTGATACCAACCATTTCTTCATAATAGTTGCTTTATTTTCCTTGCTATGAAAATTGTTTCTGATTTTATAAAGGTAAGAGTTTCTTAATAAAAATTGGGGGCATAAAAAGAGAAATTTCTTCTATCTACATGTTTGTCTGCTCTTTTAAAGGAAGAGTGTAAATCTGCCCTTAATCTCGTGTTGTGATTTAAACCAGAGAGGGTTTGTTGTGGTACATGAACAGAGAACAGAGTGCCAGTGGGGTGACATGGTGATAGGTGAGGGTTGTAGGAACGCTGAGTGGAACTGTGACTGACAGGTGAAATGTATTTATGACCATAGCAGAAGAAAAAGGTGAATAATGGGTGACAGCTCAGTGTTTGCCAGTGCTTTCTTAATACAAAGGAAGGTGCTTGCCAGAAGTGGAAGGTGTATCAGCCAATGCTGAAGTTCATTCATGTTAATTTGTGCCGACCAAATACTCCTTCCTCTAGGAAAAACACGTGTTGGCAGGAAATGTTTGGTGGTCTGGCTGGGCATTGAGCAACTCTTGGCTTCTCTCCGTTCTTGCTGCGCTTCATGTCATCATCCTTGCCGAGGCCAAACATCTTTCTTTTACTTTTTTCTAAGAAGTATCTCTCTTTCAGCCCAAGGCAAGATCTGTTCCTTGTAGTTACAGAGGAGGGGGAACCCTTTGGGCATCTCCTTGGGAGGGCACCCATCCGTGGACATCCAGACACCATGCTAGTGGGAGGCTCCAGGACTCACACTTTTCCTCTTGACTTGTAGTCAACTTACATCAGCCTCCTACACTTTGATCATAGTTGTCTCTTTGTAACATCAGAGCTTTCTCTCCCATTTCCTCTTTAAATACGGCTCTTTTGGACATGCCTCATGTGGAGAGCTCCCATTCCTCACCTTGTTATAGCATGATGGAATTGCATGCCTTTCTCTGGAAGCAGGCAGCTGCATGAGACCAAAGTTTGCTTTCAGTAAATAATCAGCAGGAACAGAGAGAGGTAATAGAGATTTGGCACTGAACACCATTCTAAGCTTGTATAAGTGGATTTCTAGGACTGTGACCCTGGAGCATGAATTGAAAAGAGCTACTGGAGAGGCTAGGCCTGAAGGGAGTGCTGTGCTGTAGGACTGTTTTTGGAAGGCTGCCGAGGCAGGTCCAGGTACATGTGCATCTGTGCTGCCACTGAATTGAGAGTAGGTTTAGGTCCATTCCCAAAGGGGAGTTACAATGCCTGAAAAAAATGAACTTCTGGAAGTAGACTAAATTCAATAGAAGTCTAGCAGACAGTGATAAAAATGGTGCCTCCCTCTTACTATGGCTTTGTAGCCTCGTCCATTTCCTGGAAACAAACCGCTCCTTTCCCAGCGTGAAAACTTTAGGGCTTTTAAGCAAATAAGTCAATGAAGCTGTATTTAAATATCAAATGCAGGAGTAGAGGGACAGTGACATGCTTGTTAGCATACCAAAAATTAGATTAAAAAGCCATTTAATGTTAACTTACTGAGATGATGTGCTTTCCAGTCGTGTAAGAGCAATTCAGTGGATGTACAGATGCATCTGTACATGCAGATCAGAGCAGTGAACACGGGACTCTCAGAACTCCAAGGAAAGTGGTTTCATTCCATGTGCTGAAGGCCTGCATGAGAATTACTGGCTGCTGGCATCAGTCTCCAAGTCTCATTGTTGTGGATGAGGGAGTCAGTCTGGATGGTGCTTGGCACAGAGGGAGGGTGGCGGGACCAGGGGGCACCGAGGAGCCAGGGAGCTGCTGGCACAGGCGGAAGCATTCACCAGTGGGCACTGCCATACGCAGTGATGCGGAGAAGCATATGTAAGCAACAGAGACAGGGGTGAAAGAAGAAAAACAAAATGTGCCATAAATATCTCTAGAAAGAGCTAATGACTGATAAATGTGTTGAATAGACACAGCAGAAATCATTTTTGTGGATTAATTTGTATCTCTATTGATTCAGTCAGGCGCCTCTTGGCCAATGTTTAGTTAATGATTCCTGTTCTTCTTTCCATCTCAATCCTTCTCTTTGGTGCCCTATCCATAAGCCTCTTCTGCAACAGTAAGTAACACTTCTCATAGTGTGTCTGGAACAAAAATGTTTCCCAAACATTAATGAATTACTGTTCACAAACAACCTGTGAACAAGTCTTGTAGATGTATTTATACTGTGTTGTGACTTGGGATTGGTTTACTGTGTGCCATAGGACCTACACTGCAAATAGGTAATGGGGGAGATTCTTTGTTCAGGTGGGGCTTGGAAGAAGGAAAGGGGGTAATTCTGGGTTCTTCTCAAAGGTTGAATTAGGAGGCATTATGAATCATCGCCATACTCAGAACAACATGTGTAGCTTTTTGGAAATACTGATTATTGTAACATAGCTGTCCTGATGCACATCCAAAATCTGTCACAGTATAGCTCAGATTTTACATGTGAAAAACATGGATTTGGGGAATCCAAGAGGAGAGGAATGGTTGGAGTAGGGATCAGGAATAGCAGTTCCTGTGTGCAGGCCACCTTTCCCAGTTTCAAGCTGCACATTGTATGTGCAAGCATTAAAAGTTTTACTGACTTTCCAGTGAATGCAGAGAATGCCTGCCTTGCAAACCAGATACAGCATTTATTTCTTCTCTTCATTTGAGAGCATCATCTTCCCAATGAAGTCTAAAAAAAGCTGAACAAAGGATGACTTTGTTTCTGTATAATTCATGGAACCTCTACTGTGGTAACCTTTTAAATAGTTATTTTTATTTAAGATGTGTAAATTTCAAATCTTTTTTTAATGGGGTACATAAATGACATAATAAATGTTTCTTTCCAAGATATGGTGCATAAGGTATTTCACAAGCAGTTACTGAAATGTGATAGGTTGAGTATATGAATAGCATATTTTATGTAAGTACAATGTGTTAACATGGTATATAATAGAATTAAACAAGCTGTAATCTAATCTAGCTCTTTAGCTCTGTAAAGCTATAGGGGTGGGGAAGCTATTGTCTTTCGGAATTAAAGTTCTTCTTAAGTATTAGCAGAAGGACGATTATTTGCTGATTCTGTATCAAAATTCTGTTGAAGTGTCTTATGTAAAAACGGCAGTTCAAATCTAGAGAGGTTTGAAACTAAGTTAGGATATCAATTTAATATGATTGCTTGGGGGTTTTTAAAGGAAAAAAGATCTATATAATATTATTCTGAATAGTTAAGATACAGTGTTTCAACAGGGGAAGCACTGATTAGATCACCACAATCTATTTTATACCATCAGGATTGCTGAGGGGGCTTATAATTGTGTTAAATTTTCATATTACTCATATTCACACATTAATGAACAGATGCATTGTTACTATTGGGATTTTGCCATTTGGCCTTTCACATCTCTAATCATGATTTCCTACTGAGATCTTTACCGTTCTCGCAGAAATTCAGTCATTGATACATGGCCGTCCACCTCATTCATTACTCCCCGCTTGTTTGTCCGCGGCTCTCCCGGCACGACCGGCGGGCTCGGGTTGCTGGGATGTAACACGAGCCCTCGGGCGGGGGACTCCGGCGCTCGGGGTTGGACCGACAGAGCTCCAACTCCCCCCGGGAAAGTGACACCGGGACCGTCCCGGCGCCCCTCCCCGAGCGGCTGCGGGGGGCCGGCCGGCAGGGAAGGCGGCAGGGAAGCCGGGAGGCAAGCAGGGATGCGGGCAAACGGGGATGCGGGCAGGCAGCGGCCGGCGGCCAGTGCAGCGGGGCTCTGGCAGCCCCGGCGAGCGGCTACTGTAGCTTTAAGGCGGCAAGTTAGACAGAAGACTTGTGTTTCTTTACGAGCGTACCACGGCGAATATTTTGTCTAGCCGCGGGGGAAAAGCTTTGTCGCGGACTTTGCTGACAATAGACTTAAAAGTAAGGCGGGCTGCTTTTGGTGCCTAGAGGCTCCGGAGCCCATTGTGAGCTCACAATGGATCCCTAGTGCCGCATTCCTGCTTTGCAAAGGTTTGTTGGCTTTTAATGACTGACAGCTCTCCGCCGCAAATGCCGCATTTGCTCCGACCTGTTTACACGCTGCTCCGGAGTTTTTAGAAAAGCACAGAGGAATAATAATTTTGAAAAATTAATAAAATTAAAAAGATAAAAGTAAAAGGGGCGGTGTTTATCTGACCTATTCACGTTGGGGAAAATGGTTTCCTTCGTGGGTGCTTCGAGGGGACGGACGAACTTCAGCAGTAGCTGCGCAAGTGCCCGGAGCCCGGCGGCGCCTCCGGCTCGCCAGCCCCGGCACGGACCGTGCTCTGCGCGGCAGCTTCTCCCGCCCGCATCCCTAGGATTTTATGGGATTTAGAGATAAGTTTTAGAGATTCTAGCAGGGAAATCTCACTCGGGCAAGCCCGAGGGTCAGCACAGGGAGTGCCCGCGGGTGCACAGGAGGAGATCGGGGTGCTGCAACGTGAATAAAAATGTGACGGAACAAAACACCCTCCTGTGCTGTCGGTGGCATCCGAAGGTTGTCGCTGCTATCCCGGCGAGATGCGGGCGTGGGGCTGCGCCCGGCTCGGGTGTCTATCTGTCCTTCCGCGTGTCTGCGCACAGCTGTGTGCGAGCGGAGGCGAGGTCGATGGGAGATGCAGGAGAGCATCCCTGTGCCCGTGGCACGGTAGTTCCCTGTGCATTGATGCTGCCCTGCGGGCGGCGGGTTCAAGGGAGCCCGGCTCGCTCAGCCCCCGGGAGCGGCGGGGGCTTTGCGGGGAGAGCGCGGCCGGCAGAGCCGCCCCGAGGAACCGCAGCGCCTCCGAGCTCCAAGTTGGGGTTTAAGAAAGGAGGCGGAATTAGCCAAACGAGATAATGAAGGTTGCTCATAATGGTTTTTACTGTGGGGAAAATTAACCAGTTGCTAATAATTGTATGGTCTCTAGGCCAGACGGTCCCTTTGATAAGTTAACATGTACTCCCTTTATGCTCCTGGTAGGGGGTAAACAAATGCCTGAACAAATACAAATACACATAAACACAAATGTAGAGAATAGCAGTATATGTCTTAGATCCAGATAATAAGTGTGGGTATTGTTATTTAGATGGCACATACTGGGACACTTATCTTTTAGTACACTCCATTTTCTAACTGAATGCAGTGCTAATCGTGGGATTGAAAGCTATTGTAATTGTGTACCCATCTAAATGCTGACAAGAATATACAATTACATTGTTTGGAATTGAGTTTAATGTTCTCTGAATTTTATTAGCATTTATATTTACTTATGCATTAAAATTCTACACAAAAAGAGGTCAGAACACAAGAGTTGCAGACATAAATATCAGACCCATCCACACCCTCGCTGCATTTTTCCTGAAAATACTGAACAAATACATTTTATTTTATTTTATTTTTAAAGGAAGTGATAGAATCTGAAATGAGCAAATAATGGGTTTCCATTCTAAGCAATGCCTTTTCTCCCTTTGGATTTTGCAGTCTTTTAAAGCTTTTTTCCCTACCCAACTTTTTATTATTATTTATAATGCGCGTGTTACCGGAAAATCTTTCCACAGTATGCTTACCACCACACGATGTTTAAACACACATTATAAAGTGGATGTAATTGTAAAGACTCAGAGGGATATAATTACATGTAGCAGATTTAGGAGCTAATTCTTTGCTTCTCTCTCTCTTTCTCTCTCTCTCTCTTTACTCCGCATTTTATCAACATAATTATTTTTTGACTGCAGACTAACACCCAGAAACTGACAGGCATCCATTATAGGCAGCAACTTGTTCACCAAATTGAAAAACAATGAACTGCAGGTTTATATGTGCCCATTGTAATACAGAATTACCGGAGCTTTGTTCCACTAGAGGAAAAAGCTAATGGTTTTGAAACAGCAGGTGACAAAACACATTCAGTTTTTTTCTTTTTTGTTCCTTTTTTTTTTTTCTCTTCCCTCCCCTCTTATCAGTTTGTTGATGAAGTCATTACGAACTGGGGCCCAGAATAGGGTTGGCCTTATTTTTAGCAGATAGACTTTTAATGAGTTCTATTGTGGAGACAGTCATGTTGATTTGCTTACATTTTTTTCCCCCCCTTCACTCAGAAACTCCCAGTATTGAAAAGCTACTATCAAAGGACTGGAAAGACAAGCTTCTTGCCATGGGATCAGGGAACTTTGGAGAAATAAAAGGTAATGCTGTTTATGTGCTAAAGGAAATTAAGAATGAATATACAGATACCACTGGCTTTATGGAACTTTGTCTGCTCCTCTTCCCCTCCCCTTCCAACATGGTAATTTGGGGTTTAAATGAAATGTATGCACTCCCATCTGTGATAATATAAATCAGTGAAATGGTATATTGCCCTAAGTGAATGAATTTACATTAAGCTTTTGTTGCATATATCATTCTGTGTTATAAACGAACACATCCTATTGCTGGATTGGGAAAGAAAAAGCCAGAAATTCACAAATTCATGTATCAAATATATATGGTATCAGATTATAGCAGACTTCAGCTTCTGAAATCTGAGGGTGATCTGAATTCCTTGTTAATTTCTGGACAGATTTTGATGATGTAGGGGTTTTTTTCTTTTAGATTTTTTTTTTTTTACTTTTTCTGCATGTAGGAAAAAATAAAAAGAGCGAAGTTTGTGTAATGATACCTCTAGGTACTGAAATTAGCCAGTGCAGATTTTAAAAGACAGCGTACAACATCTGTGCACTAAAGCATGTTCTTTTAAAGCCCTACTCCAGAAGGAAAATGACAAAATTTGACCACTCTCCAGCAGCAGTAGCTTCTGCTTTGCCAAGATATTTCCCATTTTTATATATCTGAGGTCATTTTAGGGAACCTGTAGTTGTTTGTTTTCATGTAATTTAATATTTTTATAATTCCTCTGCAGTGCTTATGATGAGGAACTCACTCAAAATACACATGTCAAAAATTGTAAGTTTTCAGAGCAGCCCATTATCACTCTGAAAAGAAACAGTGACTCTGATTCTTCTCCCATTTATATCAGTGTGCATCTGGAGTAGCAAAATCCAAGCCAATGTTGTTTTGGAAATGTGAAAGTAGAATGAAATTAAAATTAAACCCTTCTCTCGTGTTTATAAACTGGATTTAGTTTCTCTCCATTATTTTTGGTATGTTTACTTACTAATGTTGTTCCTGATCTAGAGATCCTCACTCAGGCAGGCTCCCAAACCTTGTGCCTGACAGGTTTAAGGACGGTGTGCACAAGAGGTGGGCAGTATTCAGTAAAGCATACAACACAACATGCTCTCACAAGTTAATGAATTGGTGCATATGCAAAGAAAGTGTTATTTTAATTATATGGGCCTTCCAGCCTGTCACGGATAAGCCACCAGCATTAGTTTGTGCTAGTTCACTGACTTACACAAGTAGGGAAATATAGCCCCAGGCTTCTCCCCAGGAGGCTGTAATTCAAAAATATATATTCATTACCTATGTAGAATAACTTTATAACAGAATATAGTGCTCCAGCCCTCAACAGGCTGAGATGATGTTGTTGTTGTTGTGATGATGATGATGATGATGATGATGATTATTACTACAGAGGGCCAAACCCTGGGTTCTTCATTCCTGCTCCATGTGTGTAAAAGCAACAGGTCATAAAGAGGAAGGGCAGCCCCTGGGCTTACCTGGGAGTTCTGGGTTTTAAAAGCACATTGTTTTAAAATAACATCATCCTTTGCCATGAACTGATGAATCTTTAAGATGTTTTGGGGACAAAGTATGAGGAGACATCTGTCATACCCACTTTGGGGCGTGTATTTCAGCAGATCTTGCACACTGTTTGGAGCTTCTTTAACTCTTGACACACTGGAGCCTTTACAAGGACTCCCAGTGATTCTCCAGTGCCTTTGGACTCTGTAGAGCTGCTCTGAAGGGTGCTGTGCACTGAGAAGGTGGTCTGTTCCCAGTGCCTATGATCTTGTTCTTTTGGAGGGCAATCTTTTTTCTCCCTTCCTCTTTTTTCCTTTCACAAGCTAAACTTGAAAGCAGCAGCAGCCAGCTATATACTACCACGAGAGAAACTCAACAGTCCTTTCAGTCGTGCCTGGGGGAGAGGATGGGGAGCAACAACACTGCCTCAAAGAAGACTTTTCTTTGCTTTAATTTTTGGTTTTTAGCTTTATATTTTGAACACAAGTCGAGTTATTGTTCTGTAGCTCTGTTCAAAAGCCTCACATCTGAGGCTTTTTAGTGCAACTGTGGTTCTCTGGTTGGGGGCATGGTTATTAGGTGTTTGGATCAAGTTTGGCAGTAAGCTGTGAAAACAGGCACTGGTTTATTTTTCCTACTGACTGCCGTGACAGTTGCAATTATTGTCCATTGTTCCTAGGTGGCTAGAAAGGAGGGAGGATACAATAGAGCATTGCCCTCTGGGGGTAAATGAATTTGACTTACAGATTCTTGGGGGGTCAGGCAGGCTGATTATTTAGTGCCCAGGAATGTGGTTTTCATGGCACCATCAGCCGTGAGCAGCCAACAAACAATGGCTCAGCTGTATTGCAGCTATATTTAGTGAGGCAGCGGGAAAGGTGTGCAAGTTGAGCTGCTCTGTACCCACATACACGTGTACAAACACACATATATTATGCTACAAAATGATTTTGTCCTTCTATAGTTATGAAGTTCTACAGTTGTGATTTTTTAATTAACTTCTCTCTCTGTATTTGGCCTGACAGCTGCGTTTTTGCCACCCCTCATTTCTCTATTAGTGATATTTGGAACCCCCCACTTAAGTAGTGTCTTTTTATTAATATACCCTGGAATGTGGACAGCACTAGGAGCTGTACTGCCCAACTGTCTTATGCACTGAATAGTTTTTTCCGTTTAACTGTTCAAAATTTCATTGTGTTTTTCATTAGGTCTGGGGGAGTTTTAGTACGTCGTGCTAAAGTCTCAGCACTAGGCTACATATTGTTAATGCCTAAGTCTGTGTTATTACCATTGAGTTTTATTCTCTGGGAGAGATAAAAGAAAGGGAGATGAAGAGGAAGACTTTATTTTCTATTAGCGTGATTTCTTTTAAGTTAGAAAGCAGTAATATTTTATTAAAGATAGGGGAATTGGTGAATGGTTGGAAGTCACCAGACTCCCATGTTTTGTATTCAGTTGTTTCTCTTAGTTGCTTTGTTACCTTTGGCTGCTGCTTTAAACCCCCCTTTCTTCATCTGCACGCCTGTAAAACAGGAGAACCATCACTGAGTGTCTGCAGAGAGCCAGCTGTAAACTTCAAGATCACAGTTAGAAGGATCTATATATCCAGTTACTAACTGAAAAGGAAATGTACTGTTTTATTCCACAGCTTGATCGAAAGGTAATGCAAGGGAATACTCTTAAAATGGGGCAAAATCTAGAACCTTTCGTATGTGTAGAAACTATAACTCAAATACCTGTGTTGTTGGAAGAGATAGTCTGGGGCTAAATTAGAAACTTGGCACTAGAGATTTCTTAAGAAATTCTGTTTTGATATCCATGGAATTTTTACTCTGCTCAAAACTAGTCACTAGATAGTAAAACCTACAAAACGTGCTGTTAAATTGGAGTATTTTAAAGTGTAGCTGTAAAACTGTATATTGAATTGGTTAAAGCCTGTTCAAACTTACTTATATCCATCATATTCAAAACCAGGGCTCAAAAGGCCTCTGGATTATTCATGGATAATGCAGTTTATTGGATTCAGTGGAGCAGAGAGATCTTCAGGTCTCAAACCGATCGTCTGCAGGAAGGAAAATCATCCTCCTTTTCTGCTGTCAGTGTAACTGCCTTGTAGCTGTGCACTGCAGGAGGAAAGTAGGTGCTGTGCTCCAGTGTTACTAGGAAAAGGTGCAAAATATATATTTATTTCTTAAATATCAGTGATCATCCATATATATAGAAAATTAACATGAAGCTTGTCTTTCACTGGTGCTGGGCCTCAGGAGTGGTGCTGGCCCCTCAGGTGCATCATGAGTTGTCCAGCCTTGCTCACACTGGGGTGAGTGCGGCAGCTTTAGCCATGATGACAGCTCTTCTTAAAACTGCCTTGGTGTGCACAAAGCCTTGCTGCTAATCTTGTCCATCTCTCTGTTGAGACTTGTCAAGACATAATAATGCGTATTTTATGTATTTCCCACTTAGCTAATATTGAATAGGTGTGTGGAACAAAAGGCCAAACAGACTTTCGTTTCCAGTCTTTCTGAGTTGGTATTCTGTTGAAGGCATTGTTAACAGTGACAGGGCCCGAATCTCTCAAGAAAGACTGGGCAAGTCTGAACCTGATACATTTTTGTTGTTGTTGTTTGAAAAACCTTTTCTATTGTGCAGGTTAATTTGTAAACAAGTCAGGTGAAGTGTTTTCTGCACTCACTGTGAAAGGAATTGTCGTTAGGTTAAAATCAGCTCTTCATTGTATCCACTTAAATCTGGGTGACTCCAGAGACTGTATTGGAGTAACCACAGATTTATGGATATAAAATCAGGTTATGTGCATTTGTTTTATGTGAGAAACTGGGTTCCAATTTCCATGAAGTATCAGTGCAGGTATTGTGTTAGGCTGTGTTTGATGTGAGATAGAGCTGTGTTTGCTGAAGATTCTGATTTTGCTCACTTGCTCAGAAGATGGGGCAGGAGAGAGTACGCAGTTAACGGTTTTAGGACTGCCAATAATGGATAAAGAGAAATAATCCATTCAGCAATACTATAGCTCATCAGAGCCCATGAATTAAAGACATATGTTATGTAGATTCAATGTATGGATTAAAACGGATAATCTGGTAGGTGACACACAGAATCTTGAGATAAGTGAGCTATGCAGATTTGGTATATGGATTGTGACAGATAATTCCATTTAAGTAATGCTGGACAAGTTGAAGACAAGTAAGCTTCGGGTAGTGCTCAGGTTATGTGCAGTAATCCAGTGAATGACACTTTGGATCGCATAATCTGTAAACTAAAGACAAGGAAGCTGGGGATTCTGCATTTAGATGTGGACAGGAAGAAGGAGGGGGAAGGGGAGAAAGATTATTCATGGGGAATACACTGGGTTTAAACCTTAGACTAATACAGCACGGATCCCCAGGAGATGTGTGAAAGCTGCACACTTTCTTAGGAGCTGGGTGAATTTTGCGTTTGTAAATTAATGGTTCAAAAACGTTTGCAAACTTGTGTCAGCTGTGGATGTTTTGCGTTATTTTTTTGTGGGTAGTATTGTAAGTGGAGTGGCGAGAGAAGGAGGGTGAGAGTCATAAGTGAAGGAGGTCAGATATGCTGGATTGTCAGCTTTGAACTGTGATAAATTCAGTATTTGTTGCAACCTACTTAGTATCTTCTTATTTGTGTTTATGTTTTTGAGGGGTTTAATAGTAGCAAATTGCAAATTGAGCTTTAGTCCTTTTTTAATATTCCAGAAGTGCTGGGGTGCTTGGGAACCTGCCCACTTGCACTCAGGGAATCCTAAGTTTCGAGAGGAAATTTGGCAGCTGCCAAAATCGTGGAGGTTGATCACAACACAATAGGATACTCTCAGGCTGCAGAGAAGTAGCCAGTGCTAGCTCAGCCACACCAACGCAGAACTTCTTCAGGCCTAAAGAAAGCCTGGGATGGGGACTGTGACTGGATGGAGCTGCTCCTATTTGACCCTAGAATGGGAGGTTAGTTGAGGGTAGTGTATGTGGAAGGAGGGTTGGAGGAATCTTTTTTAAAGCCTCTAAAAATGTGATTTTATGGCAAAACAGCCAATTCAGGTTGTTCTGGATTTCTATTTTTGTACATAAAGGTACTTTATTTTATCAGAAAAAAATGAGGTTCTAATTTTACTTTTAAGATGTGATTATTGATAGAGATAATAGAATAAAATTGAACTAATTAAAGTAGAAAATGCCAATGACTTTGTTTGAACCACTATATTTAAAAATTGTTCAGAGAGTTGGTTGACAAAAGGGTCCTAAAGCTGTGCTTCATGGTACTAAAATTATCTGAAAGATGCACTGATAGAGCTGAATGTCTCTGAGCTACAACTGCCAGTTTGTCAAAACAAAACAAAGCAAATACACATACACACACACACACACACACACACACACACACACACTTTTTACTCTTTTTCCTACTGCTGCATAAAATTCCAGCAGCAAATGCTATTTTCCTAGCCTAGTTCTAACTTGTCTAGACAGTAAAACAATGAATAACCGCTGAGAAATAGTCTCAATACAAATGTTGTCTATTCCTTTTGTAACCTTGACAATAAGTTGCTAACCTGGTTGAATACCAAGCTTTGTTTGTAGTCTACTGTACCAAAACTTTTTTCTCACAGCAAATAAAGAATACTCAGTGACAGCCTCTTTCCAGCATTGCAAAACAGCAAAGTGCTGGTTTGTTACAGAGCAGACGGCTGAGCTTTTTTTCCCCACAGAATATGAGTTCTTGAGGCTAGTAATGGCAAAAGAGGGTAATTGGTCATAATTTGTTTTTATTCATTCTGCAGCCTTGCACTCAAACATGAAAGATTAAGACTGTCCGTCGGCTGAAATAAATATCTTCCTTACATCTCGCTGTTCTAAAATGGATTTTTACTTGTCAAACAAAGAATCATTACATAAATCTGTAGGTACAGGCAAATCAGTTTGAATTGTGCACTTTTTCTTTTCTTGTTTCTTTTTCTGGTGGCTGTGGCTTGCCGAGTAAAAAGCAGTCAGAAAGTTTTCTTTTATTATGCTGACTCGCCCTATTAATAAGATGAAATAATTTAATTTAGCAAGGTGAGTAGGTGTGATGGCAGTCATTGTGTAGCAAAGTTGGCTTAAATACTTAATGAAAAATGCCAGTTTTCAGATGTTTTTGCCCTGACAGCTCCACGATTTAGTGGCCTGAAAAGCTGTGTTCTAGTCCATAATAAAGCACTCTCCGAAGTATTGATTAGGGAAGCATCAGGGGAGTTTGCACACGTTCCCAAGCACAGACCCACATCCACCCACCAACACATTCCAGCAAGAACATAATTTAAAGTACAATCCCATTGCTTGGCCATAAACATTTCACATTACTGTTCAAAAACAGAGGACAGAAGAGTTTAAATTCTGAACTTACCTCAGCCAGTGAGATCTGTTTATCAGACTACTTTTCCTGAAGGAAACATCAGCTCCCCATTGCCTCATATATGTGACTTCAGGTGATGTCAGCAGCACAAAGGAGAATACTCCTCTTTAAATTTATGTTATAAACAGATTTTTAAAATTTTTTTAGGGAGAGCATGACACGGGTTAGTTTGCTTTAAAGTAGAAGAAGACTAGGTGGCCTGTCTGTTTTACTTTCCTGGTTTCCTTACTGAGCAGAGTAATGTTGGGTTTAGGTTTCTAATATGCCAGGGTTAAAACTGGGGCGAGGAGTGGGGAAAAAATAGTTGACACTGGGATGAGAATGATACTCTGGAGGAAAGATATTGTAAGAAAACCCTCTAGAAAGGATACTTACTTTATGAACTACTGATAATTTTATTTATTCTTTGGATTTGGTACAGTTAGGACCGGTAGGATTTTACTCTTTCTGAGGACAGCTTAGTTAATAGACTGTTCAGTTTGAAAAACCTCCGTCATTTTTGTATCAAAGCTGTAACCTTCGCTAGCTTAAAAAGTCTGCTGAAAAAAACACACCATTGCAGGAAATACTTCGGGGTGACTCAGTCTTTAGCTCACGTACGGGCTATAGCTCAGTCCTTGTCACACTGTTGTTACATCAGAGTAAAGTTACACAGAAACTGTGTTGTGGCATGGTTCTGTTGCTTGGTAAGTTGGATGACATCAATAATTGGTTCATTCATAAGGGTCCCCTTGGCTGAAACGCTACCTAGTCTCCAGCTGGGTCAAACACAGGCTTAATTATCTATTTAACGTGTATCACTATTAAAAGTCAGTGGGGAAATTCTTGGCCTTGCTGAAATAATTCTGCTGGTGACTTCATCGAGGCCAGCAATAAAACCTCCTACACCGCATAAAGTTCAGAATGACTTTAGGCAAGTTGCTAAAAACTTCATGCCTTAGTTTGCTCTTGAAAAACATAACACATACCATTACCTTTTTACCTGCAAACAGTCTTTAAGAAGATCAATTAGGTAGTGCTTTGAAATTAAAAAAAACTTTATACTGCGTGCTCTAATTATTATTATACATCTCAACATTATTCGAATACAGAGTACTTCAAAATATTCTTATTTCCATTTAATGATTTTCTTCCCCATAGAAAACTTTGTAGATAGAGGAGGCTTTTTTTCTTTTGTAACCACAGTTAATGATACGAACATAATACAATATTATTGTGTCTTCCAGGCTTTGTACTTGTGCATTGTTTTCTTTGATTTTCCTTTGAAAGACAGATTCTGACAGTTCAAAAGCTATTTACACAATTACTTTGATAGTAGACTGACTTGGTAGATAGATTTCACTGTCTGTACGGGTGAGTGTGCACACGAGCACCCCTGGTTGATGCCATTCCTAGCAGTTTAATGGGGACCTGACAGAAGGATTTAGGAGAGCCTTGCCATGGCTCTGCCCCTGCGGAATACACATCCGTACGCTGTCTGGGAGAAACGCTCTCACTGCCGGAACATTTGCAGCAAAAGCTTAAAATGTCTGTTAAAGAAAATATTGGCTTTCCGAATTTCTCATTTACATTCTCATTCTGTCTAATAAATTATAATAAAGTATTTACTGTTTTGATCGCAAAAGCAGTTTCTCTGCCTTTTTTTTGCTTTGGTTCTGTTTTGGGTGGGTATGCCAAGGTTTCTCCTGTTCGATTTCTCACTTTAAGTGTGTCATTTGGTCATATTGGTGTCTTCATTCTAATGTTTATTAAAATGTTACTGTCACTGCCAGTCTGAGACTGTGAATCAGAACTAACAATGTGTAATAGTTTATTTCACATTTGAGTAAATTTCTTCTACTACTTAAACACTATTATGGGTAGTGTTGATCTGAGATGAAGTTTAGGTTTGGTGATACAGAATGCCACTAATTTGAGTCTTCTTTTATTGCCATCTGCTGTGGGTGTTGCATCCACAAACATGGGGTTTTTTTCTGAGTCTCTCTTCGTGGTAATAGAGGATAAGCTGACGCATCTGGAAAGCATCTTTTCTTGGGCCTTTCACTGCATCAACCTGCAGTGTGTACTTCGATACTCCTTTGCCTGAGTTGTTTTGATCAGTTGTGAAAAATCCACGTTTTGCCACTGCAGTGGTAGAGCACAGAGAGAACAGTATGAGCGCCTACAGCAATCTCCTGAAAGGCAGGTGGCCTGCTGGTTAAAAGCTTTGTTAAACATAAAATGTGCAATATCTGTTTGTCGTGGATCTGACGGTAATTAAGAGTAATTCTTGAGGCAGTCATTGATGCAGGGCACTCTCCTTTTGCTCCTCACTCAATAGCTCTGTGAAGTGCTCTAGCTTGCTGTCATGCTGTAGGCTGCAATAATGGACACTTTTTTTTTTCTCTCAGCCCTGGTGCATGGCTGGAGTGAGAACACTGCAACGTGTACAGGCCAGCTCCAGAGTCGTTCCCAACTCTGTGCTGCTTGGAGCAGCTCCAAGTGAGTTTAGTAAGGAAGCAGCTGAAGGTGGCTGCTGGAGCTAGGGGTTTTCACCCCCTCCCAAGTTCTAGCAGGGTTAGCAGCCATGTGGACAGTTCATTAATTCACGAGTAGCATAATTTGAGCTACAGTCTTTATTCAGTTGTTGGCTTAGTTGCGTAAAATACTGACATGTTTTGCCCTGTAAACTACAGAATTCTTAAAATGGAAATCCCTTAGCTGCCAAGGCACATCACACGATGATACAGGTTTAGATCTCATGCAGGTTAACAGAGAGAAAATAGTGAGGGTAGGACAAAAGTCCACCATCCTTGTTTACCCCCAATCTACAGCAGCTAGAAAAGGGTAAAAAAACCAACTGGAGCTCTTAACTCTGTAGTACTTTTTAATACAGCAGGAAAAATTCCTATAACTGATTGTATTTATATAGTGACCCCACTGCTGCCCTCACCTCACCATTGAATAAATAACACTGACCATGCTTTGGCCTTCAGATGTTATGCAAATTAATATATGATTGGCAGTGGCAGCTGTGAAATGGCACTTTTGTTGACCATTTCCATGAAGGTAATTACAGAAAAGGTGTGCTAGGTAATAAGGCTGACATAAAAAATACCAAACTTAAACTAAATGCAAACACTTAACATTGTTATCAAGACGGTATGATTCAAGTACTTCCCTTTTTTTTTCATTTTCACACATTTACAAGCCACCAGTTACCTGCAAGATACCTCAAAACTGATTCATCATCAGTGGAGCTTATATAGATCTGTGAGTAAGACAAGGGGAAATCTACACAGAACTCACCATCTCTCATTAGAGCCACATAGCTGATCTTTTTTGCCTCTGGTTTTGTGCAGGTCACTTGAGAGTATGGCTGTCCAAGTACTAATTTTGCAAGGAATTATTACCTCAAAGAATTGAAATTATCATTAAGTACTATTCCAGTTACTGGAAGGATGGCTTAGTCATGTGGAAATAAAGTACCTACTAAGGCATGTTTTCCAGAAAGTATTCTCCAACAGAAGATTTTTTTATAAAGCTGATGCTGATAAATTTTCCCTTTTGGTTTATTAGCAAACTGAAATAGCTTGAGAAATATAATGCAAGAAGTCTGCCTTTTGTCAGACTACTTCCACTCCAGCTGTATAAACCCAAGGAATTATGCATTGTACTTATTAAGGTAGGATATAAAACACCCCTTGTGGGCATTTCAGATTTTCTTTAAAAACTGAATAGTAATGAAGAGACTGAGTCAATTTGTCCCTGGCTACATGGCTGCAGTGTGCCTGTGATTTTGGTGTCTGCATTGGCACTTCATTGCACAGCCTGCTTGCTCTTACTGCATAGAATCATAGTTTAGGTTGGAAAGTCATCAGGTCCAACCTCCTTGCAATGGGCAGGGACACCTTTCGCTATACCAGGTTGTTCAAAGCCCTGTCCAACCTGCCCTTGAAAATTTCCAAGGAGGGGCATTCACCACCTCCCTGGGCAGCCTGTTTCAGTGTTTTACTACCCTCACTGTCAGCAATTTCTTCCTTATATCTAAGCTAAATTGACCCTCATTTAGTTTAAAACCATTGCCTCTTGTCCTGTCACAGCAGTCCCTGCTAAAAAGTTTGTCCCCATCTATATAAGCTCCTTCTAGGTACTGGAAGGTCTCTCTGGAGCCTTCTTTTGTCCAGCTGAACAGCCCAAACTCTCTCAGCCTTTCTGATGAAAGAGGTGCTCCAGCCCTCTGATCATGTTTGTGACCTCCTCTCTACTCTTCCAACAAGTCCATGTCTTTCCTGTGCTGAGGACCCTGGAGCTGGACACAGTACTTCACCTTCATTCTTGGAATTCAGATAAAGCTGCTCTTCTCCTGGTGAGGAAGTTTTTTGCTGCTCTGTGGGTCAGTCAGGCTGAAGAAGCAGTGCAGGAGGTGGATGTCCCTGCCTGTGCAGTGTCCGGTGCTGTGGTCAGGTCAGTGGCACATGGAGTGTCCTGTTCCCTCCCAGGAAGCACAACCAGAACTTTGATGCACGGGGTTGGATATCAGCACATCTCTTTCTGCCGCTGTTGGTAACTCTCTGATCCCTCTGTCTGTCAGTTTACACGTATGGAAACATTTTTCCACCTCTCAGATCAATTTAAAGATGGGGATTAATTTAACTTTACAAAGTGCTTTTTTGATTCCCAACTGAAAGCTACTGTAGTAGCTCAAAATACACCGATGAACCAGTACTGGCTGAGGAGCTGTGATGTGTGTTGGTGTATTTGACAGTGATTTCTTTTTGCTTACCCACGCTCAAGGACTGAGGCAATCCTGTGTATTCCTTCTTTCTCTACGACCTTCTTCCCTCTCTTTCTCATGTTTGCATCCACTCCTCAGTAAAAGGAATAAAATATCTGCTGAATAAATAAATAAATATATTTTGGTTTCAGATGTTTCAGTTATAGTGGCAGTGTCAATGCATGATAGTTTTTATTAGAGGAGTGTTACGTTAAACCCACGTGGACGGGCCAAGGCAGAGGCTGCCTTCTAGAATAATTCTTCTATGGCACTTGGAAACACTGCACCTTTTTTCCTCGGGAAAAACAAAAAGGATGGAAGAGTGGCAACAGAAACTTCTGATTAATTCCATGGCCAGGTGGCAAATGCATTACTTGTAGCAGTTCTCTGTCTCAAACATTGGAAGTAAAAATCATAGTTAGAAGTGTTTTCTTCAGCCATGTTAGTGTTTTAGCACTGGCTTCCATTCTTTCTCACAGCTTTTAACAGAAGAGTTTTAAAGTCCTATGGTTTCTGTTTCAGTGTGTTTCTCAAGTTTCCAGCTGATACCACAGTTTTTCTGGAGGCTTTATCTGAGAATATTCTGCTGTAGTTCTTTGTTATGTGGTGAGAATATTTTCACAGAAATTTCTAGAACCCTAATAAAAAACAATTTAGTTACATTTCTTCTGTCACATTTTTTCTGGTGATTCTTTGTGGTTTTCCTCTTGCAAATGGCTGTCTACAAATGGATTTAAAGTCTTGGACTTGGCTAATGTAGCAAATGGGATGTTGCTTGGGATCACAGCATTGAAATTAAGTGAAAGTAAAAAAAAAAATGAAAACGAAAACCATAAATTAAGTTAACTGTCAAGTAAAGAGCCCTCCCAGTGCCACCTCAAAGGCTGTGGTACAGCCTTTCAAAGCAAGCAGTAGATGATTCACCATTTCAGACATTTCAATCCCATCTAGAAAGCTGTAGTAAATATACTGTAGGGAACATTCCTGCACTGGCAGGGGGGTAGACTAAATGAGCTATTACCAGTAGCTCTTTTCCATGTCTGACTGATAGTTGGCTAGGAACATGTTTGCTGTAGTCGCCAATTTTTTTTCTTTTTCCCTTTTTTTTTTTTACTTGGAGAGCACTGGTGACATTGGCAGAAGAATGCTTCCTGTGTTTGAAAGAGGTTTGTGTGGCAGGGGAGTCCCAAAAGCAGGCTATTTTCAGAGGAGGCATAGACACTGATAGCCTTAATCCTTTCCTAAAGGCTTTTTAGAAAGGTTTTCATAGGATCTGACTCAAGTGAGAGGGTGTGGTGGTATTGGGGATATCTGTGGATTAGCTGCTACACATATTTTCAGATCTTTTAAATTCACAGTCAAATGCATGTATTAAAAGTGCTTTTTGTTTTTTTTTTGGTAATGCATGATTCATAGCTTTTGATTTTTCTTGGAATTTTTTATAACCGCTATCCTTCTGGGTAGAAAATAATTTTTTCACCATGGTTATGAAAGTGAGTTCCTCTGTCTGTGTCTGCTGAACTCTACTATTAAAAACATCTAATAGTGCAAATGAGAGTGATGGTGAGTTGTGTTTAACTCAGGTTTTTCATGTTTATAAAAGACTTTTTCCTTTAAAAGTGCACCTTGGTGGCAGCAACAGCAATAGGAATTATGGACAATTTAAATACTATATCATTTAATCCTAATCAGGGCAGCTGTAGATGATATAACATGTTATAGAGGAATGTTAATACTCACCCTACATCAGTGCTTTGACACTTACAGAAACTGTGTATTTGTCCTAAGTTTCTGACATAAATATAGTTGTCTTACAAACCTGGAAGAGTTGATTTTGATCCCCAGTGTTTAAAACCTGAAACTTTCTCAAAATAGGCAGTATTATTTCACCTTATTAATCTGACAGAAAGGCAGTGGAAAACAGATGAAAGGGCAAAGCAACATTGAAGGGGGACACCAGATCAAAGCCCATGTACAGATTTATCCTCCATGGCTCATTTTCCTGTAAAGGAACAGGTCTTAGTGTGCAGCATATTGCAATATGCTGCTGCTGCTCTTTGGTTCTCCTAAAACTTTGCTTACAGTAAAGATCAGAAATAAAAAGCTGGATTGCTCTAAATTTCCTCTCTTCTCTCTACCCTTTTTTTTTTTTCCCACCATATGATGCCCAGGGACTCCAGAAAGCCTCGCTGAGAAAGAAAGGCAGCTCATGGGTATGATCAATCAGCTGACCAGTTTGAGGGAACAGCTGCTAGCAGCTCACGATGAACAGAAGAAGCTGGCTGCATCTCAGATTGAGAAACAACGCCAGCAAATGGAGCTGGCTAAGCAGCAACAAGAACAGGTGAGCGATTATTACAGTGGTTTTCAGCTTAAATAATTTTCTAGCAGGACTTTCCAGCAGTTTATCATTTAGGCTTTGTACTCTAAAAGTTGCTCTGCACCCACAATTTTTTCCCTTTGTTCTCCAAGGTGAAAAAGCTTGAACAAAAAACATAGCAGAAGAATGATTTAATTTGCAATATCTCCATCTTGGAGTTGTTCAGAGCCTAGTGCCAGTAATGCCAAGGTTGTGGGTTCAGCCCCTGCATGGGCCATTCATTTAAGAGTTGGACTTGATGGTCCTTGTGAGTCCCTTTCAACTGAGAAGATTCTGCAATTCTGTATTATCTGTCAGTACTGTTTGGATTTTTTAACTATCTGTAAACAAACAGGCAAATTCAGCCCTCCTAAATAATCCACCGAAACTGCTTGAATGCAGTCATACTGAACAGGTATAAAAAGAACAAAGTGCAGCTCTTGGACTGTAGTGTGAGAAATGAAAAGGTCGGTTTTTGCCAACTGTGGAAAAAAAGCAGAGAATAATATAAAGTCAGTGAACAAGTGTGACTTTTTTTCTTCTACACTTGAGAGGCTTGATTTTCAGTTCTTGCAAACATGTCCTTCACTGGAAATGCAAACATGTTTCACATGTGATCAGTTCCAATGTGCACACATGGACATAAACGTTATAGGCAAAAACATAACTTTTCTCACAGATTTGCGCTGTGCAGATTTTAACAGAAATTAATGTCTGCTTTTGTACTTGAACATGAGCAGAGAATATTTAGATATCTAGTTTAAAATTTTATCACAGAATTGCAGCTATGTGAGTTTTATGAAACTTACAAAATTCTTTGAAATCTGTCACAGTTGTCGTATTCAGTGTTGGTATTGTACTTAAGCATGTCTTAAGATTTCTAAACCACTGCTGATACCTTCAAACATTTAAGCCTTGGTTTTCCCTGTTTTTAATTATTTAAAAACCTTATCTAAAACAAAGGGTGTTTTGGCCTCACGCCTGAAATCCCACACAGGGAGAACAGAAGTGACTTACTTTAAGATGGAGAATTTGTATTATGCTGTATTAAAATGGCAAAGGTAGATGAAGGAGTGAAGGTGGAATTGGCACGATTCTTTCACAAGGAGACCTCCTGTATGAGCTATTCCCTTTGCCCTGCCTTTTAAAGTCACCAGTGCCACAGGATGGCTGAGGGATTTGAAAGTGAAAAAGAAAATGAAGACAATGGAAAAAGGCAAAAAAATTAGGATAACTAGGATTTCTTTTAATTGAAGAAATTGTGTATACTTCTGTATTATGCAGAATTTAAAATATCCAAACTCTGACAAAAATGTAGTGATAAAAATTATTTTTCTTTCTTAAAGAAAGGCTCCAGAAAGAAAACATTTATTTAATCTGTTAGATGTGGAGCTAACTATGAGTGAGTGTTTCTTATGCAAATAGTGTAATAATAATAGAAATGAAAGAAAATACATAAGGGGAAGAATGCACAAAATTTCTCCTAGTAAGTATGTTTAAGTTACCAACTGACCCTGAGAAGTGTACGCATAACACAGGGGAAGAGCAGAGCTCCTTCTGATGTTTGTACTGCTGCACTGGCTGTTCATGAGAGCAGAGCTTTTGTGATGACTTAAATGAAAGTTTTTCGAATTTGCTTTTTAAGTTCAAGAATGGTTTATCTCCCTCCAGCCTTTAGAGCTCTTAATTCCATTCTGTTAATGTCTGTTTTTTCCTTCACTGTGTATAAAATGTGTCTACAGTAGGATTCGCAGTCATTTAGGGGAGAGGGAGGGTGGAATTCCTTATGGAAAATTGCACTTGGCTTTGAGAGGAGACTTAGAACGACTCCATCCACTTCCATAAACTGGTTTCAATGTTGAGCCTTGCCCTGCACCCTCAGTTTCTTGCAGCTGATACACACATTGAAGAGCCAGTGATTTTTCCAAACTCAGTTCCAGTCTCTTTGTGCCTGTTTCTGCATTAAAATAAAGTGCGCTGAGAACCTTCCTCCATGGTGTCAGATTGCCATTTTTTTGGAATTTTTGAGCAGGTGGTGCCAAACAGAAGAGTATTTCTGGCCATCCTACTTTTTTGCCTTTTCTGCCTTCCTCCACTGTTTTCCAGTTTCTCTGCTGGTATTGTTCTCCCTCCTGGGGAATTTTAGCACTGCCATTTCAGTAAAATTTTTGCATAGGTCCTCGTCTTCATATCCAGCACAACATTTTCCATAAGATTCCCTTTCCCACTAGCATTAGCAATTAACTGTTCCTGAACATGTGCTCCTTGCTTCAGCAACAGCCCAGGCTCCTGCCACCTACACTTGAAGGTTTCTTAGCTCAATAGAGAGGTTTAAAGAACTAAGCAGGGTGGAAGATTCCTATGGATGGACTCTGGGAATGGTGATCCATATCTCATGTTTCTTCTGTGCAATTTCTCCACAGATTGCAAGACAACAGCAGCAGCTTCTGCAGCAGCAACACAAAATTAACCTTCTCCAGCAACAGATCCAGGTCAGAGACACATCTCCTCCTATGCCTCTGTTATCTCTCTCTCTTCCTTTCCCTTTCCCCACTCTTTCCCTCAGCCATTATTGCCATGGTTTCTTTAAGAATCTCTGCAGTTGGGTGGCATCTTGTTTATGGAAACACATGAGGATTTTACCTGTCATTTAGCAAAAAAGGTCAGTTTCTGGAAGGCCTTATATGATTAACATGGTTCCTATAGGATCAGGAAGATGTTAGAGGAACTGGTCATGCAAGCAAACACTGGCAGGACCAAATCCTCTTTCCTCAGGAGTGACAAAAGCATTGCTAGAAAGAGTTTGTTTGGAATTGATGTCCTACAGCTCTGTTTTTGAGGTTTTGCTGAAGTAGTTCTCTTCAGTGATTGATAATCAAGTGTACCTTCTTCCCTCTGCCTGAGATGTTGGAAGTCTGGACATTTTTATTTATGGTGAAGTATTGTCTGAGTGAGAAACTAGTCAAAAGATTGGTTAGATTCAAGAGAGCAACTGTGTAAGTCCCAGGTATCTACAGTTATTCCCAGTAGTAGAAAAAGTTGTTAAACCAGCAAAACCAGTAAACTTTATTTAGCCTCTTTCTTCCTTAATGTATTCAGAAGTTTCTTTTCATGCTATTGACTGTATTTCATTACTTTTCTTCCATGTGCATGCCCCTGTTTTGGGAACAATGCAAATCAGTTTGCCTGTGAAGGTTTTCACGGAATAACAAAGGAGAGGTTTGACTTCTTACAGATATCTAGGATCAGGGTAAAATCTGTGGTTGTTTAATTATGCAGTTTTGTACAGGGCATTGCAAGTTGCTGTAGACTGTGTTCTGTTTGTTCAGTAGCAACAGGATTCTCCTTCCAAAGCTTCTCTTCAGTATTTCAGAGTGAGCTGCCTAAAACTATCAATCACTATTGTAACCCATTTAAGAAAATTTAATTCCAGCCAAATCAGAGGAGCTGTATGGCTTTACGCTAGAAGAAAACTTGGCTCTATCATTTCGGAGGACATTCTGTCTGTATCAGGACTTGCATATTTATGAAAAACTCCTAGGAAGGTCCACCCTCTCTTATAAGGCAACTTCTATACAAGATGTGCTTTGCTGAAAATAATTTTGAGATTGGTAAGGCTTGGTTTGGCCTCAACCTCTGAACTCTTTTTTTATTCTTCAATTTGTGTGTGGGAGGAAGTTTTCTTTATTGCTGCATCTTTAATAAGACTTTAAGAGAAAAACAATAGCAGAACCTGTACAATAGCAAGGAAAATATTTACATTTTTAGCATTTAGCTATGGCAGCGAGAGAGGAAGTTGTTTTATAAGCAGTGAATAAAAATAAATTGAAGTAACATAATTTGACCCCAACTCTTTTAAGTTTTAACGCCTTGTAGATAAGAATGAAGTATGTTGGTTTTAGGGTAGTGAAGAAAACCCTGGTTATTGATAATGAGATATAGAGCCTTTCATCTCTTGATCCCTGGTCCAAGTTTGACCTAAGTCAGTAGTAAATGAAAGTCAGCCAACTACCATCTGATAGAAGCTGCAGTCCTTAAAAATGATTTGGAGGTCTGTCTCAAGGGATTTCAGATGAAATATTGACCCTGCCGAGGTCAGAATTTCACCTCGAGGGTCCACTTCACACAAACCCCACCAGATTTGTGGCACCCTCCTTTTGGATGGTCAGACAAGAAAGGTCAAGAATTGAACAGGCAGAGAGACAATACTGTTCTCTCATTCCCACAGAGCTGATCTGTTTGTAGTGAAATTTTGGTTATACTGCACAGGCAATCTGGACAGTTCAGTGCCTGTATCATCCGGAAGTCTCATGAACTGTGGTTGAAGCCCATAACTCTGAAGGGAAAAACATTTAAAAATAAAAAATCCTTATTGACAGTGAATACAAAGCAAAACATTTCTCCTCAACTAGTTTACTGTCAGAGAAGAAACAATCCTTAAAGAAGTCATCTTTTGTATATAAATGAAGGCAGTGGAGTCACCATAACATGCTCATGTTTAAAATGGTCAGAGAGTTTACAGTCAGCGTATGGTAGGTGGAACAAAACTGTGACAAGAATGTAGCTGTGAGTTCAGCTTTTCTGACCTTACCTTTATTAATCTAACAGGCTTCTGTCACACTGGCCTGAAGATTTTAAATAGCATTAGATTTATTGACAGGGAAATATTCCTTCAAAGTCTGGATAACTATTTGACTTATGTGCAGTTGAATGATTATGGTGCAGTTATGAACACAACTTATTTATGACAAAGGAATCGTTTTACTTGAGCCAGTTTTTTTCTAAGCTTGTAAGAGTTGCCATAATTTGAGATAAATTATTACACAGAAAAAAGCTACTGAATTATTGTATTGAAAGCATAATACCCTGAGGTTAAAAAAAGCATAACCTGGCTGACCCCATGATTTATGAGTCCTTTCTCTAAGTGCGCTAACTTGGAAACAGTTCCCTCTCTCCTTACCCCATCACACAATCACTGATAGAAATATGTAACCAGGGAGAGACTGTGACATCTCTCGCTTCCTTGGAAGACTGCAAATGCTCAGTGTAACTACAGCTCAATTAAACTAGCACTTCTGTGATGCTGGAGAAAGATGCTTTAGGTCCTTGAGCTTAAAAAAATGTACCTGGCATGTGAGTCTCTAATTGACATACGTCTTTTCCAAGTCCATCTCTTCTGAATTAATTGGAAGGAGGTGTCACTAAAGCAGAAGGCAAGGAGTTTGCATAGAGAGTTAAGTAAACTGGAGAAAAGTTGCAGATTAGATTAAATTTGAGAATCTGCACGACCTCAAAATGCTAAAATGTGATCTAGATGGGATTTTGTGTTTTGGCAAATGTTTATAATTTTTTTTCTACTTTTCAGGATGTTCTAGACCTAATTTGTGAAGAGGTTTGAGTTTCTCTGAATAATTACCTAACCCTCCCCCATCCAGTTTTATGCCACTTTGGAATGCATCCTCCCATGCACACTGCTTTCTGTTCTGCCTAATCTTTGTGTGTAAGGTTTTCACTGGAACAGTTTCGGCCTGCTGAGTATTTGTGGTCTTCTGCCCTGCACCCCTTAGTCTTGCTGTTTTACCAGAAATGGATCTGGAATGTGTGTTTTGTCAGCTCTTGTGCATCAACAACCCCAAAGATTTCAGATTGTATTTTAGAATGGTAGTGATTTGCAGCTGTAGAACAGGCTGACGCCAAGTACACCTCAGCAAGTTCTTGGATTCAGTTTGGTCCCTCAGGGCCTCAAGGGAACTCTCCTGGTTACCTACTCATCTTTTGTGAGGCCATAATCTACTTCCTGGTGCCATTACTCTAGAACCTGGGGAAGTCTGGGGCTCTGTAGCTATCACGTCAGGTGGGCAGAGAGGGGAAGAAACTTGGAAGATGCTCATGATGCTGAGCTAGTCCCCCAGTACACCCCAGTGGTGTCCTCTTTCAAAGGGTCTCTGAAACACAGAGTTCAGAAGGGTCGTGCAGTTCACTTGCTCAGAGAAAAAGTCTAGCCCGGGATGATGATGGAAGGGTTTGCTTTGAAGCTCAGTGACGAATGTCACTTTAATTGAACTATATTTAAAATGAAATATGGTTGTTAAAATTCATAAAGCAATTCATATTCAGTAGGGCACTGTTGATAAAATAGGTCAACCTTGAAGCCTAAATTGTGATAAAACTGATACTGCTAATCTCACAATTTTGTAGAAAACCTGACAATGTTTTATGTTTTTCCCTCAAGCCCCAGCTCTTGGAGTCATGTGATGACAAAAATGCCAGCTTTCATTTCTCCAAAATGTAAACTTCCAGCTCTCGTATTTCCAGGCAAAATCTGAAACCATGAGCACTACAAGTTCCAAAATTAGAAGGCAAACAAAACGGAGGCCAAATGCTGTTTTCTAATCTGTTCTGATTTTTAGTCAAAATTTTTTTTGGAGAGCCCAGCTCAAGATCTTGGAAGACTTCAGGTTGCCAGTAATGTAAAACTAAGATCTCAAAGCAGCAGGAAGCAACAGCGCTGCTTTACAGTGTTTCTAACATTTAGGCCACAGTTTTGTTTGACTTTTTTAGTTCAATACTGTCAGTACTTGGTTACTAATTTGTATTCTTTTCTGAGTGACATACTTAGCCCAAGAACCAAGTGCTTTCTGAAACTTGAGAGTCATTCCTGCCAGACAGCAACCATTTGATGACTCTGTGTGTTTTACTAGAGGGTTGTCATTTTCCTTCAGAGCTGGAGCAGACATTTTGATAGGACCCTTTTTTTTGTGAGAAAGTTTGGACCTCTGAGAAGGAGAGGATCCCAACTAAATTCTGATGCAAATCTGGAAGGAGTGTCTCTGGCCCACTCCACCTGTTATCAAATGCCTGAAATATCAGAATTAATCTCTCCAACACTAAAGCTGTGTTAAAGAGGGAAGCATTTTATTCAGGCCTGAAGGTGTACGCAGGAGATTCTAACCTAAAGTGGGTGCATAATTCTGCAAGAGGGCTACTTATATGCAGTCTCTCCATGCATAGTACAATTTACCCTATTACCATAAATCCCACCCCAAGTTCCCAGAGATTCAGTCCTTTGTTTTGTCTATCACTGCATTCTTGGGCCAGGTGTCTTCTTCTTATCTCCCAACTGTCCTTGCTGAAAGCAACTTTTGCAGGCCTTGTTTCTCTGCTAAAAGTTTCACAGGCACAATAAAAATTGAATTAACCCGTTTAGTATCACACCTGCAAGGTGGAATGTGGCTTTGCCAGCTCCTAGGTGGAAAATTTGCTGTGGCCTTGATGGCCTCAAGCTTTGCAGACCCTCAGCAGCTTGTCTGGAAGGGAGCGTGGGCACCCCAGCCCTCCGGGCGTCGTGCACCTTGGGGCTGCAAACTTTCTGGCTTTGCTAAATCACTCAGCTGCCCTGCATGTCCTCCCAGCTCCAAAGAAGGCTTTCCTTTGTGAGTCTGGATCCAGGTTTCCATCCTCCCACCCGCTGTCAGCTGGCTGGGTCCCTTTCCCCATGAGTTGTGTTGGTAGATGGAGAGGCCTGGCTGCACTAGTATGTTCTCAAATCAGAATATTCCCATTCTCATTACCTTCTGAGGTTTAAGATGTTGTGCCAATTTGGAATGTAATAAAATTTTGAACTTAGAATTTCCTGCAGGATGGTTAGTCCATTTTTCAGCCAGATCTATTTTTCAAAATGTAGCTGTGTTTTTGGGGAGGAAAGAAGTATTTGGTTTCTGAGTTACACAGAAGTTCAGCAAAATATTTCTTAAGCTTAACATGCAAAGTTTTGAAATGACACAGTTGTTATTGTCAAAACTTTCCAAGCAGCAAGAGGTTCTGGATTGATTCCAGTCTTCCAAAACAGTAGTAGAGACCTGCTTCCAGAGTGCTTTAGATCCCATAATTTACCCACGCAGTTATGGCAATAATTTTTGTTGTTTAGATTTGTTGTTTGTTTTGAACTCCTCAGGTGAGCAATCATCTGTTATCCAGAGCTGGCTGCAGGATAACTGGGCCTGTTCGTGTTCTTTTTGTTTTGTTGTAGAAGGTACCAGTTTCTCTCTCTTGTTGAGAGAACACACAGATTAATTGACTGTACAAAAAGAAATGTAAAGATTTTTTCCCTGCCCCAACAAGTTTGCACTCTTAACTTACAGTTCCAGCATGGCTTATCCTTTCATTTTCTGTCTCCTGCTGGAAAACAAATGCCAGCAGGCCACTATGTGAGATAAATACTTGGAGAACTTTGGGCTTATAATAAGGAGGGTAGAGATCCTTACTCTTAATCCTTAATCTTTGCCCTGTCAGTGTCTCCTCAGTGCAGGCACAAGGTCTTGGGGCATTTCTTTCCTGGTTCCCAACTTCTCACATGTCTGTAACCAGAGTTCTCTAGAGGCTTTAAAGGGCTGGAGATAATGCGTCCTTCACTGGAGACACAAAATGAGCAACTGCTACACAAGGGCTCGGTTACAGATTTAATAATGCCTGTTGCTTCTGGATTCCCATTTTCCCTGGGAATTCTGCTGTTCTGAGAAGTCAGTGACAGCAGAGCAGTGCTTTGTGGTGCTGCAACCCCTTTGCAAGCCCTTGCAAGGCAGAAAGGTGTTAGTTTTTCCATAATTAGAGTCCTCTTTGCATATCAGAGAGAGGTGAGGACAAAAGGTTTCCTTAGTAAGACAATAAAGCTGTTGAAGTGAGGGCCTGATCCAGCTCCCACTGAACATGGAGAAAAGGCTCTTGTTCATATTAGTGGGAGTTTAATGAGACCTTTCTTCAGTAGGAGACTGTGAGAAAGTATCTTCCTCCTCGCTCTGCAAAATGTTTTTAGAACAGGCTCTGTCCACTGAAATGGTTTGTTTTTTCTTTTGTTTTGTTTTGCCAGTGTGGATATGACAAGCTATGACTGCACAGTCAAACTGAACAGTCTTGTGGATATGGGGACATTTTGTCCAAATTCATCATGTGTCAGGAGCAGCTGTTGTCCTGCAACAAATAAACACGGGCATACTGGATTCAGTTAGACCCAAAAAGGAGTCATACTACAGCCTTTCCCATGACTTTGCAACCTCTTCCCAGACCACTGAGGTTGCCAGCAAAGAGGCAAAACAATTGTTCCTCACAGAGCTCTGCAGCTGATGTCCTATCAGTTATCAGAATAACTTGCCTGTCCCTTGAGCAGGAAAAATCCCCTGGGAAAGAAGTTATTCAAAACCACACACATGCATACACAAAAACAAACAAAACAAAAAACAAAACAAAACAAAAAGTCTGAGTGAGGAAAATAGGGAAAGGAAGGAGTAAAAAGGAAAATCAGAGTCAGAATGAGCAGTGTGTGCAATCCTGCTTTCTGTCCTCTCCACTTAAGCAAATAACATTTGAGTTAGACTGGAATTTTGAGTAACCTGTGGGCCTTCATTTTCTTCCATTACCGGGAAAGTTAAGTTATGGAAAAGATTGTTGAGGTCTTTATCTGCACTTCTTTCAGTGCAGAGTATCATTTTGCACCAAGGTACTGCAATGTTAACTCCAAAAATAACCCTTATAGCAAGTTTCTGTAGGTAGTTTGGTCTCAGGCCTTTTCTATACCCTTACACAATCCAGATTTGCTGGCTGGTGTAATTGTGCCAGTGCAAACCAGGAGTATCTGCTTAAAACTTGCGTGAACTCAGTTGGTCAGAGCATAGTGCTAACATTGCCAAGGTTGGGGGTTTGATGCCCATATGGGCCATTCCCTGAAGAATTGAACCCTTGTGGGTCCCTTCAAACTTAGAATGTTCTGTGATTCTGTGAACTTGAATCTATTGAAAATGCAAGGGCATGTTTGATTGAGGTAAATCAGCTTTTTTGCCTATGCTGAGCTACTTGATTGCAATAGCACTTGCTTTCTCCAGTGTTACTGGTCCAAATGTTCTCAAATTATAACACTGTTTTGAACTTTATGACATTTTTCTTGCCATTTTAGCATCTTTTCTTAATTTACTTTCTGTTACTGAGCTTTCAGTGTTCCCATTTTCCAGTTCTCTCACACAATCACAAGGGAAGGCCAGAAACTTTTCTTATTTAAAACCAGAACACTGAAACACCCAAAATAATTCAGCAGCTAAGACTGTAAGAAGAAGGCCAGCGGTCAAATCCAGTCATTGCAGCTGGCAGCATCATGCTCCAAGGCCTCATCTTGGTCTCTCTCTCCTCAGCAGACATTTCAGGGCCCTGTCTTTCTTCTTGTTCTTAGATCCCCTCTCTAATTTCTGCATCTCTCACCCATCAACTTTGATCATTTTCTTTCACTTTCAGCTGCCTGGTAACCTTTCTTATGCAGCTGCCCATGCTTTCCCACTGCAACTTCTTCTTTCTGCTAGCCCTCCCTTTCCCCTCCTTGTCTGTATTTCCACACCTTATTAATGGTTTTGTTTGGCATTTTATTGGCTATATTGGCGTATGTCATTTTGTGAATGTTTGTGTTCAGAATGGGTGGCGTGGGGTGCCACGTGAGCTCTGTGCATGTTCATGTACCCGTGCAGGTATTTGCACAGCAGGCAGCAGAGGCACAGGAGCGGAAGGTACCACGTAAAAGTGGCTGGAGAAGTTGAGCATGAACTCTTTATGGCTGTGATCTTGTCTGTGTGGAGTGTGTGCAATCCTGAGCACTTTTGTTGTACAGCCAAAAAAGGCTGCTACTGCAGCCTCTGCAGTAAGGTAAAGCAGAAGATAACAATAAATTTTTTACTGCTGGCTGGCAGAGGTGTTTAGGATGTGTTTTCTTTATATCTTCATCCGCCCCTAATTGAAGATGCTTTAAAATTGAATGACTAGCAGTCAAAACGTGTTTGCTTCAAACTGAGAAGAAAAATGCTGGTGTCTCTTCTTCCAAACTGATTGCGCTTTGTACACAACTGACAGCCACAGTCACTTTGAGTGACTGATAAGTGGGAAGCTTTGCCACTTATCAAGGAATGCACGCTGAAAAGAAAGGACTGGAGCCGTTCAGATGCTTTGGCATGTTCAAAATAACATCTCACATCAGTCAGGCTCAGAAGCACTAGGAGACATTTCAAAATAAACTTTATATCTATCTATCTAGAGGCAAAAATTCGATTTAACAGACAAATCGCTGTGTGGCATCACATTGGCTCTGAAAAGGAGAAGATCATTATAAGGGTCACCAGTTGCAAAATGACTCAGACAGCTGCGTAATTGGAGAGCATTTATTGTAGGGTCTCACCCCCCAGAACAAAACAAATTTTTAAAATTCACACCTGCATATTATTCTGGTGATTTCTCTAAATTGGGGGTTTTGACCCTGCTGGCCAAGTAATATTCGGTTTATGTGGCACAGGACATCCTGAAGGATCCCAAACAGAATGAAACTCTAGGCTAAATTCAGATCTCATTTATTTCCTCTTCAGTATTATGGAATATGCTTGGGATTGCATGGCTTTTACTCAGAAAATGGTTCTTAAGGTTTCTTTGGGAGTTACTGTGTTTTGTAGTGATGCATAGCATGAATAGAGGATGTAATTTTTTTGGTAAATGTTAATGTTACTATTTAGTGATACGTATATTAAGTGATTCTGCAAGCATATGAGGGTACATTTTCTTGTCCTGACTGTAATGACAGTGGTGTCTGCCAGTGTAGGGTTGGGCTGGCCCACTAGAGGTGGTGATGTTTCACCCTGCCTTAGCAGGAGTTAGACATACAAGCACAGGTACTCAGACCTGAGATGGGATGGGACTCTCCAATGGGAGGACAGGGAGACACAAGCAAGTATCCCAAACTGAAATTTGGACAGGACATACATAGTGTTGATCTGCATCCATTAGCACTACTCAAACAAAAAAACTGCAGACAAGTTTACAACTCTAACAACACTGGGAGTATTGATGTATAAGGACCATTGTCTTTTGTTATGATTCTAAGCACTGGGCATCTCATTCTGCCCAGCTAATTCTATCTAAAATGGCTGCTTTTCTAGCCAAAATGCCTATATTTGAGATACAGATTATGTTTGGTATTCTAAGGTTGCCACCAGCACCAATACATGTGTCAAGAAGGAGAGATCTGAGGATCATTTAGTTCCTACTGCCAATGACTTGCTTTTCTGATTCACCACTTGCTATGTTAAGTGGTCACAACTGTGTTTTGATGGCTCATTCAAAACAGAGCACTTCGAACTCTCTCCTGGGATAATGGTTTCAAATGATTCAGAGGGAAAAGTGCGGTTCCACCTACTGAATCAACACCATTGTCTTCACCACCTTGGATTCTCCTCAGACATCTGGTGTCCAAAAGCTGATGATGCCTTACCCTGCATGGCTTAAGAGACAAGATAAGCTCACCGTTCAAGAGGCCAAGGGGAACAGTTTTGTTTTAGCTGTCCGCTTTCTGTCACTCATCTGCTACTGAATTGCAATGTGCAAATTAAAGTGGAAGGCAGCTGGTTGTGCTTGGTGTTTGTAAGAAGAGTAAATGAAAAAATTTCATAGTTCCTTGAAGGGTTATGATTGGAGGGATGATGTGAGTGACCCCTGACTTAAAATTTTGGAGAAAGAGAGGGAAAGGTGCAGTTGTCTTGTGAAAGTCTCGGTTGAACAAAGGTTACCTGGAGGGTTATGGATATCATGTCAGCTGTCTTTATTTTGCATCTTGTGTATACTCTCCATTTAAGTTCACTTTTCACATATGAAAGTTGAATAAAATTTGTAATGGTTAAATAATTTGAAGGAACCATTTCAGATTTTTATTCAAATTGATTTAAAATATGCTTTGAAGAGACTTAGAGGTATATGTCAGAGTTTCTTGTATTTAGAAGTTAAATAAAGAATTTAAGTTCCAAGATAAGCATAATAAAGTTATAAAAAATAAAATTAGGACTTACATGAAAAGTAATCATGATGAAACGAGACAAATTTAATTCACAGTACTTGGAGTTCATAAATATTTGGTACAGTGAGTGAACTAATTTTACAATGTGTGTGTTATAAAATACTTTTTATCAGATTTGACTTATTTAAAAGATTATAGTGGTAGTGTTCAGCAAATTACTCTAAAGTTGGAACTTGGGCAGTTTCAACAAAATAGCAATTTTAAATGGATTTGGACAGAAATGATCGAGATATTTCTATACTCTTGTGTGCTGTGAACATTGTGTGCAAAGAAATACATTATTTAGGTAACAAAGTAAGGCATTTGAAAGTTACAAGTGCCAGAATTAAGTGAAATAGATATCTTTATTTTATTCTCCTATATCTCTGTTATACATGTTGAATAAAAAAATGGTATTCCAGAATTACATTATAATATAATTGTAAACTGTACTCACAATTGGGAAAATGAAAATTATGTTGACAACCTTAATTCTGACATTCCCTAGTGTTCAATTCCTTGACTTTTCATCCAGTTGTAGCATTACTTTAACTGGTTTTCTGTGTGGTTTTGATGGCTGCAAAAGCACAGAATACTAGCCACTTACAGTATATAGCCAGGTCAGTTTGAACCCTGAAATGTCAGCATGGGAGAAGTGCCAAATGGCACTTGAGTTACAGGAGAAGTGCTGTGCCCTCCTGGGCTAGCAGGACAGAACAGCTCCCTGGCTGTGCTGGATAAGAGCCTGGACTATGAAGTCCCCTCTTTTTCTGTGTCACATTTCCTTTCTTCCTCCAGTTTTGGATTTGTTTTTTTTTTTTCAATTTTGGTCTCCATCAAAATATAGAAGGCTTTTTTTCCTATTGCTGTCCTCTTTGGAAAGGTAGATTGAGTGCTTGAGTGCTTTTGTTGAATGTGGGCTGGTTGTGTTGCAAATGGAGTTTGACTCCTTTTCTTCAGCACCCTCCCTTTGCTCCTCCCATTCTTCCTCGGTGGGGTTGGGACCAGATCAGTTTGTGTCAGTAATCAGTTCTTTCCTCCTAATTTACCACATTCTTTGTGCTTTAGCAAAAAAAACCCTGAGGCTGATGGTACAGTATTTGATGGAAACCTGTTGCAGCATTTGTCCCTTTAAAGCTCTGTGTGGTGAAAATGTGTTTTCATATCTTGCAAACTGTGTGTAGAATCTTGTCTGCCGTTTAAGCATTTCTGATCTTCCATGAATCAGCAAGAGGGGCTTTTTCATGTACCATATGTAATAAGTTTTAAATTAGTAATATCCCTAAGAATCACATACATCTAAATTAAGCAAAATTTCCAATTTCTTTAACCCTGGAGTTCAAATTTGTAGTCCAGGAATAAGTAAGCATCTATGAAACAGCTAATTGATTACATTCTCACCTTATACACCGAAGTAAGCTGCCTTCTACACATTTTTGTGCATGCATTTGAAATGCCCCATTTTGGATATCAGTTACAAACATGACTACTTTACTTTTCTGAACAGAGATTTCTAATGTCTCTAAAGGAATTTAAGAGGAAGGAAGGAAGGAAGGAAGGATGTTTTTCCAAGTGGGGGCCGTAGGCTATGAATACTTACCGAATTGCAACTGATCGTAATTGCGAATTTTTCAGGGCTTTATGAATTCTTCAGCCGTGCCTTAAATTCCTCTTCATCTGAGATTATGGCAAACAGAGAGGACCCTTAATTCAGAGCAAGGCACTGATGATCAGAGTATCTCCCAGTGATGCAAACAGACTGATGCATATAAAATAAGATGCAATATAAACAGAAATGAACTCCAATTACTTCAAATTAGAAAAACTTCAGGAAATAAAACTTTCAGATGTCTTCTTTTCCCCTTCTGTGATTCTCTGAATGTCTCTATGGCTGTAGACACCCCTATAAACGTTGCTTCCGTTTTTCCATAGAACCTGTTTCTGGCAGCCAGAGGTTTCCCTGGGTAGGATAGCTCACCAGATACATGATCCAGGAAATTCAGGAATTTCTTTGTCATTGTATTGCTACGCAGAGTTTTGGGGAGCTGATATATTCTTGTGACCAGAATTAGAGCTATGCTCTATTTCTTGAATTTATTCCTTTTTTGAAATGAAGAGTAGGCTTGAAATGATATTTTTCAAGAATTTCAGTTGTGCCGTGAGATTCAGGGTATTTTTTAAGTCTGCTTCCCTTGCATTATTTCTGAGTGCACAGTTCAGAATTCCTGTCTTTTTGGTAAAATCAGAATAAGGAAACTTGAATTGTAATCAATATACTGACACAGAATTCTGTATTCTATGATAAGAATATTTGCACTTCTTATTTAAAACAAAACATCCATTCTGGGTATTCTTCACATCCCCTTCCTGTACTTGGGTGGATTTGTGTAAACCACAAGTTTGCTTTCTGCACCTTTTGAGAAGGTTTTTTGAGCTCAGTATCCTCTTAGCAGAAACTCTTGCAAAGATCCCATGGGAGGAAAATTGTCCATTGTGTTCCTTTGAAAGCTGGCTATCTTTCTTCCTGGAGCTGGACTCAGGCAAGTTTATTCTTCCACTCAGAGATATCTTAGGAGGTTCCTGTCCTTTCTGGTGCCTAGGAAGCCGAGCTCAGATACATATATTGTATTTGTTGCCATCATATAATCTGTGCAACTTCCCTGAAAATATGAAGAATTATGCTTTCCCCAGCTGTTCATTTGATAGGATTCTAGTCCTTCATTTAGACAAAACTGTGCTTCTCCAGTTCCCATTGTTTGAACCGTGGCCTCCTTTCTATACCTATTGTTTGTTTTGTCTTTTTTTGTTGTGCGTAACAGGTGTTTCTTTCAGACAGCCCAGGCAGCAAGGCAAGGGCTTCCTTTATGGCAGATCTCTTGAGACTTTGATTAAACTCTTCTTTGTGATAAAAATGCCACTGCCTTTAAATGAATTGCACATGAATTCTGTATTTGCACAAATGCCCTCCATCCCTCTGCCCTCAATGCTTCTCTGGCTCTCTTTTGATTTGGGTGTATTTGCCTTTTCTCCTGTTTGCCTCCACAGAACTGATTCCTTTTTACCTTCCCAATACTGTGCTCCACTCAGAGCCCGGATGCAGCCATGGGAATGGTTTAAAAAGGGCAAACTGTTGCTGCAAAAAGAGCTTGCTTTTTTCCCAGTGTTTCCTATTACTGACTCCACAAATACCATCATCTCGCCTCACAGAAGCTTCCTCAGAGTTTCTCAGTGGGAACCATGGGCTAGAGACTAAGCACTTTCTCTGCCTCTGCTGAAGCAGGTGTTGCTCTAGTGGGTTATAGGTACCACAGATACCTTTCTGCCTGCCTTGCTTTTTTCTTTTACACAACCTGCTGTTGAGTAGGAGCCACTGCTGTTAATCTGGTTTTGTGGTTTACTTGTGGGAATACTTTGGGGAGGTCTGGAAGTTGTGGCAGGAGCTGAGGTGTGTAGTAGGCAGAATGTGCACATAAATCAGTACCTGATGCCACCTTCTCTAATGTACATTTAATATTCTTTCAAGTTTTTGTTTAGAATAGGACTTCTACACTCTGGTATAATCTTAGTGACTGACTCTCTAGATGTTAAGAAAGCCAGAGAAGGAAAAACCAAAGAGGGGCAAGAGGCTCGTACTATGTTTTTGACTGGTTCATTGGCTCATATCGTTCAGGTGTCCTGACAGAATATTGCTGACCTATAATGCATTATTTTCATGCCCTTCTCTTTATGCACAGACATTTATTGGTTGGAAGCCCCAGGGGTGAACAGATACAAATCTCTGTTAGTCACAGGAGATGTAATGGATGTCCTGGGAGCTGTGCCAAACAATTAAGAATATAGGCATAATGATTTACAGGGTAAGCAAAACCTCTAGAGAATGTTACATCTGTGCAGGCTGTCCTGTGAATCTGCAAAAGTCGAATAACTTACACCATTTCAGTGTTCAAGAGATAGTGCATGTCTAGGGAATGAACATGGATGGACTCTTGCTTTCAGTCTGAGAGAGAACCTTCTGCTGGTGACTTTCTGTTGCTTTGATCAGTGGTTCGAACTTCCAAAATGTCATCTACAGTGCCATCGGATACCCTCTACACAAAGCGTGTTCTTCCTCCTGCAGTTTTCTGACTGCAGTTACAGTGGCAGGGGTATCAGCACAGCCTGGATGTGACACTAGCGTTGGATCTATTTTAGTGCTTCACTCTGTGGCAGTGGCAGCATCTGTGGAAAATATGAAGATAACTGTCAGAAAGCGTGTTTGAAAGGTGTTTAATTTAGAAACATTAAGCCCCCCTGGGCTGACATGTGCTTTAGCATGCAGTAGTTAACAGTGGAAGATGGGACTTTAATAATGCTATATAATACTATTTCCTAAATGGCTTCTTTCTAGTGAAATATGTTGTCTAGTTTTGGTGGTGTTTCGTTACCTAGTGCAATAAACATCATTGATTACATTATTTGACTCAAAACCCATGAAGTTTTACTTGATTTTGCCATAACATGTTAATTGCAGGAGTCTTAAATTCCCTCCTCTTGTACAAAATCTGAATATGAGCATTTAGAGACACTTTGAGCTGAAATAAATGACCAAGATGCAGACAAGACTAACATGATGTTACAATTTTATCAAGTTCCACGTGGCTCTCTCTCTGTGTTAATTTTCTTCATGTTTAAGGAACCTGAGCAACTGTTTGAATACTTAAATACAAAAAAAAGATAGATTGTTTTTAAAAACCAGACTGTTCTGAAAGCAGCCATTTCTTAAGTTCAGGCATGCAAACATCACTCACAGAGTGTGGGCACACTTTCTGAGAGCCTCACACACGGGTTTTTTTGAGACGTCATCTCCCCGTTCCTTCAGGAGGTGCCCTTTTGTGGGAGGTTAAACCTTCTTTCCACCAAAGGGGGACTTGGGGAGGTTTCCTTGGAAGCCTGTCATTGCTGTTGCTGGATTTCACAAGAGAGAGATGCTTCCTGAGACATGTGTGAAACTCACCTGCCCAGGAAGATTGCTACTCACCAGCCTGCTTTAAGACGGCTTTGCATGCAAAAGACTGATTTTCTTCGTTTTGGGACTATCACTCAATGAAAATGTCAGAAATATGGAGGGATAAATACCGAGTTACATTAAACAGAGAAAAAAAAGCACTCTGAAATTATCTCCTAGCTCCATGTTTTCTGAGGTTTTGCATTAGCGGGAACGAAGTCACAGTGTGTTGACACAGTCTAATGTGCAATGACATAATACCTGGAGTATGGAGACAGCAAGAGGCGCAAAATCAAACTTATCTGAGTTTTCACAGGAAAAGAAGGGATTAAACTTTGCTGGTTAAAATATGGATTTTTATTTTTTTTTAATAGAAACTATCCTAGTTCGATTGAGATAAACCTACTCAGATCTAATTCTATCCAGTCCCTGGGAAAAGTGGGCCGTAAGATGTTGAGCCTATTTGCCCAATCCCTTTTTTTAGAAATAAAGATTAGGGTAGAAAGTTTGGTCCTTATCTCTAAGGTTCTTACTGCTTCAGAAGGAAACTGAAATACTTACATGAAGGACACTTTCTTGAACTTGTGATTTGTCTTCACTCAGATTATTTCAGAAGCTTTGGCAATGTAGATTTCCCACAATGCTTGGCTATTTTTGTTTTACACCTCCTAGAGGAACTATGATAAATTGTTGTTACTGCCTATTAAATAGTAGAAAGAGATGTCAAAATACTCTAGTGACTTGAAATTCAAATGTTACTCCCTGTACATGGAAACTTTGCTCTGGAAGCATCATCCCTTATTTCATAACTGCCAGGTATGATTCTTCTCTGCCTTTTCATCCCTTGTGGTTACTTCTAGCTCTACAAAATAACATTAAGTCACCACATTTTACTTGAATTTCACAGTCTATTTGCACTGATACTTGTGTATGATCCAGATCTTATGTAGCACCGTCATCACTGGATCTTGGCATATTTTTCTTTCTTTTTTTTTTTCTTTCTTTCTTTTTAAAGCATCCTGTTTTTCAGACCAGGGGAATTGAGGACAGAGGGGAAGCAGCTTGCACATTGTTAGGCTGTAGCTCGTTGCCAGAACCGGGAACAGAACCCAGATTGTCAGGCATCTCCCATTGGGCCACAATACAAAATGTGAAGTGCAGAGTTATCAAAGATTAGGGCCTTCTAGGTTTTTATCTTCTGTCTCCATTTTCGCTGTTTTTCTATAGAATTTCCCATTTCACTGGAAGAAATTGAATGCAGACTGCAGTGTTTGGGGGAGGAGAATGAGAGAGGGAAGCAGGCAGAAAAGACTCTCTTAGTCCCAGAGTCAGATTTATGCTGGTGCCATTCCACTGAATCACATCAGTAGAGTTTAATGCAGAAAAACTGACCTGCTCCATCAGTAAAATGTAAGTGAATAAGTGGTAAAAAGTTTATGAGAGTCAGTTTCTGTCCTCTTCAAGGTAAGAAAACAATTTTCCTTGCATTTTTAGCATTTGCTGTGTTTCAGTTTTTCTAGATCCATTCACTGTAACAAAGCCAGGACTGTCAGCACATACCTTCCTTTTTCAAGCACGCTTCAATTCCATGAAAACTGCCTAAACAAGTCAGAATGTAAGGCCCTTACCAGTCACTATGCATGAGCCCCCCTCCTCACCTTGCCCACTGCTAGGTTTGTATTCCATTCTGGCTGTACTAAATCCCAGTGGGATGCCTGCCCATGTGTATTTCTTGTCCTGGATTGGTCTGCTCCAACTCACAGTGGTTTGTTCACTGCCTTGCTTTCTTCTCGGTTTCTGGTACTTACCCTGCCTTCCTGCCAGTCTCAGGGCTCTGGTTACCTAAGGCCCGCTTCTTGTATTTAACAGGCACAAATGGCTGTGCCTCAGGCCTGCTTTTCCCATCTCTCCCCCTTCTTCTCCTGTGTTTTATTTAATGGCTTGCTAATAATGAAACCACAAAGACAACAGTAGGGGCAGCGTAAACACATGCTCACCTACGGGTGAGTTGCTGATGTTTTAGAATTAAAAAACAAAACAGGATTATTATGATAATAAAAGCCAAGGCAGGTGCTGGGCACTTCGTTTATTTGCTGATTAAAACAGTCACAGTGTGACATCTTTTGGTATAATAAACTAAAGAGGGAGGAGGATTATTGCATCGCCAAGGCATTGAGAGTACTTGAACAGAAAATATTTGAGGGCCATCTAATTTTAAGGGACACCATGTATCACTGCATGCTGGGAATATACCTGTTTGGCAGGGTGGTCGGCAAGAAGTCAAATATTCAAAATGATCACTCAACTGCCGGAGCATTCATTTCCTTCTAATTTGGCTTATTCCTTCGTTAAGACCCCAACAAAGAAGAGGGAGGACTGTCTAAAGCCACGCCTCTGCCACTGAGTAGGATGTCAAGTAGTGGAGGTAACATATATGTTGCCTTCCTTCCTTCTCCCATCTCCATAGTAAGATGCCCAGCTTCTGTTAGGTGACTGTGAGTCCTTATGCTTTCTTAAACCAATATTACAGTGTTTAGGATTAACTTTGAAAAATCCTTAATCCAGTTCATCCTCCTCTGAACATATTGTGCTTGTATTTTTATAAAAATGCTTTCCTAGGTTTGTCTTTCCTGTTTTTTTTAAATAAATCTGTTACTTCATGTCCAGTAGAATTTTATTTTGTGAAAACAGGTTTTAGCCATAAGTGCCCTCATTTTTCTTTAGACCTTTTAGACCTGCATGAAGTTTTGGCATAGAAGAAACTTTGCTATGGTGGGAGCTCCATCTTTACACTTTTGTATGTGTGTGTGTCATACAAATTCTCTGCATTATCCAATTAACAGTTTCTTCTTGAGCCTGCTGCTCTAAATCTGCAAGTGCAGTAGATACTTTTCCCTTTGTCAGGCAGCTTCAGACTAAACGTTTGGACTGCCACTCTGAGTTAATTAAACACCTATTTGAAGTTAAGCTGTTGAATGGCAAATAAAATAAAATAAAATGGTTGTTTTAGCCCTGTGAAATGGTTATTGAGGTTGACACTACATTTTCTGCTTTGTTCCTTTCTACTTTTCAATCTCTCTACTTGCTCCATATGCTGCTTGTTTAGGAAGGGGCACAATATTTGACAGACAAACTGCCTTTAGCAAAGGTAGTGCTGGCTGATGTTTCAGAAAGTATGGATGCAGAAATAATGCCGATAATCCTAGTCAAAGTTTGAAATTTTGCCAGTGAAAAAAAACATCCTTCCTTATAAGAACAGCACAATTTCATTTCTACCAACTCCAGCTAAAAATATCAGTCAGAAAAGGCAGCTATAGATCTGGCTAAAACAGTTCACTGTAACTGTTATCCCTCTGGAATGAATGAATATAGTGGGCTCTGCTTTTTTTCCTCATTTGTTTCCATTTTCCATCTGCTGCCTCTGGGAAATAGGTGTTCATAGGGTAGGCAGCTCTCTTTGCAAGATACCTATGCCTGTCTTGCTGCTTGTGGAAGCATTGGGTTTTCTTGGGTAAAAAACCACTTCACTGAGGTTGTGTAGGAAATCGAGTGATTCGGCATATATTTTAAAATGGGGTGATAAACAATCTAAGGCATAAAAACTTGTTGCATTGATAAACTTTTAATTTTTTTAGTGAAAAACTAAGATTTTTGCCCATAAGTGTTTTAAGCATGAAGTCTTAGAAAGCAAGGAATTGTTACAGCACCCATTAAAAGCAGTAGTAAAATCTTTTGTCTTTAGAAAATGTTGTTTCAGGAGAATAAATTTCTCTAGGACAAGTGGTCAAGGCAGAAGTCTCTGGGTGTTTGTTAAAGGTTATTACTTTCTTTAAGCTCCTTTGCATGTTCACATACAAACATACTTCTCTGCATTTCTGGAATTCACTTAAGTTGCTTTACAACATGTGATAATTTTGTTTAGCAGCCTCACGTACTCTAGGAGAGGGGTGCTCTTGGACTTCAGAGGAAAAGCAGAATGAGAATTAATTTCTTGTTCAGTTAGTGTCAGAAGCAGCTAGACATACAAAAGAAATCGGAATCTTCTTAGACTGCCTGTTTGATTTTGGAGGAGGCTTAGATGTTTACTGAAATTTCCAGCCTTTCGAAATTCACTTGTGAGTGCTTTGTTCATTGCTGCCACTGGAAAAAAGTACATGTCACCAGCATAATGCAGCTGGGCTAATGTCTCTACACTGAACATTTCGTGCGTGTGCGTGTGTAAGTCAGCACTGATAGTTCAGCAAGGCACTAGGGCAGAAATGGTTTTAGTTCTAATAGTTTTCAGAGTGTATCAAGTGAAGTTAACTTAGTTTTTCCTTATATTGTGTCTTAGTAAAACTATGGTTTTGTTCACATGACTGTAGCTTCTTTATCTGCTGAATTCCGCCGGGAAAGCATCTTCTTATTGTACTACTGCTATTATATGGTCCAGTTTGGCTAAACATTGTATTTCTGCAGGCCAGGTTGCAGCCAGCTCTCCCGAGCAGTGCTCCTTAGAAATGCTGGCTTTGAGTTAACAAGTACAAACTTGGATGAGAGTTTTGGATAAGTGTTTGCAAGTACATCTCCAAAGCCAGTAGATCTCAGGAGAATGGATTTCACAGGGTACTGAGCAAAAGAGCCCCATTGTCTTCAAGTGTGTTTGCACACATGCACAGAAATGTGAAAAGGCAAAACCATTTTTAACTTCCCAGACATCACTGAGCATAAGCATTATATTCATACATAGGGGAAGGTGAAGTTTGGAGGAGTTAATAATTTTAAATTAAGACACAGAAACCTGATTCTTACAGCTAAGCAAGGAAAGACCATATCATTCCTCAGACAGAACGAATCTAAATGATCTCTGAAGGCGCTATTTTGCCATCATTCCTTTTTGTCAAGCAATATGATCATATTGTGAGATGGGGTAGGGGTTAGAAATAGTAACGCAGCAAAATATAAGGAAAATCTTTCTATTAGTTACATTGTTGCTTTTTAATGACATTGTTAAGAATTTACATATTTTCCCTTTCTTCCTTGAAATACACAGAATGTTCTTTAATAACATTATAATCCTATCCACACTGCTGCTTGCAGCACATTATAGCCTCTGTAGAATCTTAGACCTTCTGATCTCTTAATTAGTCAATGAGATACAGATTTAAACCAATTGGACTGCGTACTGGATAAGATACCAGTTTAGTCCTGTCTTCACTCTATAATCAAAGTTTATATGGTACAGAGTTTATCTGAAAGTTGACCTGTGTCTTTTATCAAATTTAGATGGACTCTATAGACAGTTAGCTGTCAAGCTTCAATATTAGGCACCAGTCTGGAATACCAGGTGCTTTTTCATGGCCAGCAAGTAAAAAAGATAATAAATTAGTTGTGATTCAAGTGCCCTAATCTCTAGCTAAAGGGAACATAAATCTTGGACAGAGTCACTAACCTCAAATGAACTCATTAGCTCTCTTCCCAAAGCATCTCTGATTCCTCTGTTCTTTAACTTGTAGCAACATCATCTTCCTCCCTGTCAAGCAGATCCATATTCCAAGAAACCATTTTGACTGCTTTCTCAAATCTTCTTTTCTAAAATCCAGTTTTTTCTTCTGCCTGAAAATTTCAGCCGCTTTTTTGTCAATCTTACAACTTGATTACTGAGTCTCCTGTTGTCATTCTGTTGTCTATCCGTGTCATTCTGACACTTCCGTTGTCTCCCTTTCTCCTGGCAGGACATTCCCCAAACACCATCATCCCTTCACTTCTGTTGATGTTATTGGACCCAACTCCTTCCTTCAGCCTAGGCATTCGCTCCTTGTTTTCCATAACATGAAATTACAGTTTGGTGTTATTTCTCCAAGGTTCTTCACAGGTCTTTCACTTACATTTCCTCTCTCCATAGTTCATGCCAATTCTGATCTAGTCTGTTGGTGACACACACACTTCATTGTTTTGTTTGTTCACTCTTCCTGTGCTGTCTTACACTTTATTCCAAAGTACCTCAAGTGTGTTGAATAACCTTTCCAGAAGTGTCCAACCTTCCATATTACCTAAATTATTTATCAAATTTTACTGCTGCTGTTGCCTGCAGACAATTAGCAAGATCATGAAACCTAAACTGGATCCAAGCACAGAACCCTAAATATTGGTAGACATCTACTCTTTTCCACTATATCATGTTTCCCACTTACAGTATCTTGTCTTAAAAAAAGATATAAAATATGCAAGACTCTCTTTGATCATGCACAGTCAGATGCTGGACCTCTGGAGTCCTTTGAACTTCCTCACAGTCTAAGTAATATATGATGAGAGTAATAGAAAGATTTGTTTATCTGCACTTATTTTCCTCTCCCAATCGACCTGGATTCTGAGAGTGTTTCTGTGTGACACAGCCTTGTGTTAGAGAGCCTTCAGTAGTACAGGACAGCCATGTGATCATGAGTCACATCCCACCAGTTACTTGCTGCTTTACTGCACAAATTCCTGAAGTTTTTCCTTCTGATTAGTTAATTATCCAAATGAACTCCATCTACATATTCACGGATCAATCCGTCCATGTATGTTCAAGGCTTTTGACCTTATTTAGGTTGAGGATTGCTATGAAATCTGTACTCAGATTTGGTCTTCAGCATCAGTTTCTCGCTGCTTCCCACCATCTGCTCACTGCTATGGATGCCTGGATTCAGGGATGCTGAGGAGCAAAGGAAGCTTTTCTTATCAGAGAAGATGTAACCAAATTTAAAATTATTTGTCCCGTTCTCGTTCAGTATGGGCCTCATTGCAACTGCACTTTGAATTGGCATCTCTATCACACACAGCATTCATTCCCCTTATGCCACAGAAAGCAAATAGTGGCAAAAGGTAAGCAGTAATAAACCCAAAACCCACCTGATGTTATCTGTTTCCTTTTCGGAACTCCTGCAGCTTTCAGAACATTTGTGTGCAGCTGAGTCAAAGAAAGGTAGCAGTGGGATTATTAGTGAAGAGAGCAGCTTAGGAGAAACATGAAAAGGGGACCAGTTCTTACTCTGATTCTCTTTTTTCCCATGCGGTTAAAAAGAGAGAATCGTTTAAACATGCTTCTATCAAACTCCTTTCACTGGCCTCTTTTTCTCAGCAAAGTTACCAGCAGTTTCATTCATAAGATGATCTTGAAGGTTGTTTCACTGTCACTGGGTTATAGTTAAAGTATTTTGTAAAGGGTACCACTCAAGTGTAAAGACGCCTGGTAGGAAAAATAAGGCCCTTTCAGAAAAAGAGCAACAGCCCATCAGATCTTGCTTTCTCAAACCATGCAGGTTCCCCCTTGGAAAGATTAATTACATTCAGGTTTGGAAGACAGCCTTGCTGTGGTTTTTTTCTCCTAGCATTAGAAAAGATAAAGGGCGTGATTAGTGTGCACAAAGCCTCTGATCAAACCAGCACTGAGGTTTGTGACAGGAGGTTCAAACACTTTATGGATCACTGGTGCTGACAGGTAGATCACACAAGCCTTAAACAGATGTTTAGTGAGAAGATGAATGTGTGAGATCTCAAACATGCAGGACTCCTTTGCCTGGCTATTATAGACTGTGAAGCATTAAAAAACTTTCTTTTTTTTTCTTTTTTTTTTAGCTGCCCCACTAAAAAGGGAAAAGGGAACCTACTAATACGCCTGCATTAAATTTTGTATTTTTTTTTAAATTGAAATTAAATATGGCCAGGTCCTTGAAGTTGTTTAACTTCTTCTTTTAGAAATGAAGGCTGTTCTTTTGGGATGTATGACCACACTTTGCCCTCTCTAGGAAACGGTTGCAGTGAGCCAATGACTGTGAATGCTCTAATGAACGAGGTGCATATAAGATGCTCAATTGGAATAGAGATATATTCACATTAAATTACAAAGGTCTCCTTACCAGGGAGCTCCAGAGACAATGACTTTTCATGGGATATGTGCTCTCTGTAGGATGCACTACCTCAGCACAATGACTTGAAAGTACAGTAATTATGTAAGGCTTGTTGAGCAAACTGTATTTACTAGACCTCTTTGAAACATTTTGAGATGTTGATATGACGGGAGGAAAATATTGCATCAGTGCCATTTATTATGAAAACTCAGAAGTTCTGGGCATGATTTTTAGTACCTTCTCAAGAGAAATTATCTGTAGCCTTGCACTTTGCAGTCACAGAATTCACTCATTTCGAAGTGTGAATGTCCTGTGTGGGGGACAAGCAGAGACCCTCCCTATCTAGCAGGATATTAAGACCTTGGCAGAATGTCTGATGAATGTCAGACACCTGGAGGGATCTATTCAATTTAGAAATGGGCTCAAGCCAGAAAATTTAGAACCCAGTCTCAGCTTTGAACACTCCTGAGTTCAAGGATTTTTTTGCATAAGGGGTTTAAGCCGCTCCATATAATTAATCAAATTGCAGAATTTGGTCTGGGCATAGATTACAAGCACCCCTAAAATCCAATAGTATTATTTAGGGTTTCATTTAGGTGGTCTGGAAAGCCTCAATCCACGGTTTGACCTCTTTGTCATCAGCCTTAAAAGAAGTTGGTTCATAAGTGTGGGGGCTTTTTTCTACTCTTCTCCCCCATTTACTGTTTTTTAGTTCTTTTTGAAGAAATGCAGAAGAAAAGGTGTTTGTAAGCAACTTCCCAAATTATTTTTTGCCATCCACGAGTTTAGAGCTGCCTGTTTGAATATTTCCCAGAAAGTATTGTTCTTATGTGACAACAGGTCAGAAAGACTCTGCATTAATTACACTAACATATGGTTATTAACAGATTCTAGCTCAGGGAGCAATACTTTACAATGTTATCTTCCACATAGTCAGATGTTAGCCATATTGTCAGTGCTGGCAGCTATTGTTTCACTCATTTACTTCACAGAGCTAATTACTCCCTAATAATAACTTTACCTTGGAGTTTTTCACTTGCTTGTGCCAGCAAACCTGTTCACACTACATATGCTAATTATTGGCACTTATTCATTATGTTAAGATAGCTTTAAGTTCAAGCTGTGCAGCCTGGCTTTCGGTATGGAGCCAGCTGGCTGCAAAGTTCCACCTTTTTTTTTTCCTTTTTTTTTTTCCCTTTTTTTTAAACTAAAGTCGTTAAAAGTTTTAATGTGGGCCTATCTTGTTCACTTTACAAGATTCAGCCTTCAGGAATTCAGGCTCATAGTTGGTTACTCATGGACAACTGCAAGTTTATAAGGAGCTCCTGGTTTTCTTTAACTATTTCTCAGAGCTTGCAGTGAGGTCTTTCCTGTTAAGTGGATTGTAAATTCATTTGTAATTGAAACTACAAGGCCGTTTACCAAAATGACCATTAATTTTGGTCCTTCCCTCACCCAGTTCTATCTCCATGCCTGTTACTTCACTCATTACATTTTTCCCCTGGAAGTCCCAAGGCCTTCTCGGTGCCTGGTGATTTTGATTTTATTTCTCTGTGCTTTTGGTGTCCAAAGGCCTAAACCATCAATGAGCTTTGTATGGATGGATTCACTGATTTGTCCTGGGATCAACATAAGTACAGCAAATCAGATCATTCAGATTTGCAGCCTAAACCAGACAATTTTCATGGGATTTGGTCTATTACATCTTTCCAGAATTCTGAGTGATCCTTTTTCACACTCTGGAATAGTGCATATTCTTATAAAACCCAGAGAAATGTGGTGTCTTCTAAAGATAAAATACTGTCCTTGATTTGCATGAAGAATTTTATGAATGCCAACTGAACATCTACAAGGGAATCATAGACAATTGATGGCTGATCCTGGTTAATGTTGTATATGAAATATGGGATGTTAAAAACCAGACTGCTTCAGCTGTGACTCTTAAGGAGTCCTGTGTCGCATCATCATCTAGTGCTTTTCCACTATCTGGTGAACTGGTCTGACATTTTGTGAAGTTCTTAAAGAAACTATTTTTATCCAAGATAAGGTGAATGTATATGACATCCCATTTATTTTAGATAAGTAGAAATAGGAGACTGAAATCTTCCCTATGTAAGAATTTAGTCCATAGAGGAAAAAATTACCTATTTCTGCTTCCCCATGAGCTAAGAGTTCTGTATTCTGTAAACTGTTGAACTACCCTGACATTAGAACTAAAAAGGTTATTTTAAGCTATGGTCTAGCTGAACTTATTAGGAAAAAAGCATGCAGATAACTGCCATTTGGCCATCTTAGCTTCCTGGTATGCACATTGCATACATTAGGGTTTCTCTCCATGCTAGTTGTAGTGTTGAAGAAAACGTGGATGAATTAAGATTATTTCATAAACAGGAAAGACTAAATCTCTCCTCTTCTGTACATGTGTGCTTCCCTCCGTTGTCATTATGATCTGGTTTTGTGTACCTCCATGCAGAATTTGGCCATAAAATAGGAGAGAACAAGCAGGACAATCAAAACTGAAAGACAAGATTTACTTGAAATAAAAACATTGTTTCCTGCAACATCCTGTTTTACAGTCTTAGAGTGTTAGATTGGATTCTGCTTCAGTACAATTCCAGTATTATCAATAAAGAGTTTGAATATAATTCTTAATAAGACTGAAGTAAACGGAGTTTTAGTTGAGCCATAATAGATGAATTTTGCAGATCATATTGACATGAAAAAAGCTACTCATTATGCCCAGAGAAGGTTTGAACCAAACCCTTCAAACTGTGATACAGCTTTCTCAGGAGCTGACCTTTTATGGGATAGGCCATAAAGCCTAAATGCCAGATCTGATTTTGCTGTGGAGATTTGGATTGAGACTTGGAACTTTGTGGCTTAGAGGTGTACTAAAAGAGCCTGGTATCACTGCTTAGGCCACTGCTGAATTTTTACCTTGGTGGCCTTCTGCTTTCTTGATAGACTTAAAACATCATGAAAGTAGCTGTACCACCTAGCAACAAAATACTACTACTTTATCCAAGGGACTGAAGTGAGTCGTGGCTGAAGAACCTCTACTGGGAAGCTGTTGGAGTATTTACAGGGCTATAACTGGAAATCCTGGTTCTAAGAACAGTGGGAACAGGAATCCACAGATCCTCTGTGGGCAGTTAGATTGATCTTCAAGTTAATTTTGCAGGATTAGGCGTGCTATTTCAGGCCAGGTAAATGATAGCAATTAAGAGAAGACATCTAGCAAAAATGCTGTTGACAGAACTCTTAGGAACTTTTTTATTTTAAAGCTGTTTCCTCAAGGAAAATGGAGAGAGAGCATTTTTTTTTTCTTTTTTTTTTTCTGAATGAAAACTTAGTTCCTCCTCAGATATTTGGCACTCCTTAAAATCTGCTGGAGCCTGACGGACTATTCTGATGTTCTTAGTGCACCTGAGAGTTAATTCCCAAACATGCCTTTCCTTATGCTAGATCTTGCCAAGATCTTTTGTATAAACCTCATTTGAAGTTTCTAGGACACAGTAATGCAGCATAAAGCAGCCCTAGAAGAATTTTCAAAATATGATTAACACCTCTTTCTAAATCCCGTATCGCAAAAAGATCTTGGCCAAATCGCCTGTAATTCAGCTGAAAGTATGTTCTTTGACAGCTGACCACCTGTAAAGACTTTGGAGGATAAATGACCTCTAGAGAGACAGGGGGAACTAGTCAAAAAGTATCTAATCTAGGCATTTATCTGTGCTTTGAACCATGCACTCTGAATTCTTGGGTTTGCAACAAAAAGCCAATCTTGCTTGTAGCTGTGGGCTGCCTGTCTGTGTTGTACATAATGCATGTGGGAGGCCAGGAAATAGGCACGAGACTGATGCAGTAGGGAGGGTTTGTTGACTTGCTTAGGAGAGATGTGTTACTTGCCACTTGTGTGTTTTGCTTGATATCTTCAACTAATAGCAATGAAACTTTTATGCTACCTTACATTGTAACATGTTGTATGAAAGAAGCTTAATTTAAACATCTGTTTAAATAGGTTTTGGAGTGTTTTAGAAGGGTTATTGGAATACATTTTTGAGTCCTTCTACCTTTACACTGTTTTGTACCATAGTTAAATAAACTAACATAACTTACATGGATTAGCTTTTCTGTAAATAATATTTTGATGGAAGTCTAATGTGTGGAGTTGCCTCAAGGCTGTATGTAGATGTTGTGGGCCACATCAGGAAGCTTTGAAAAGTCCATTTCTTTTAATAATCATAGAATCGTAGAATAGTCTGGGTTAAAAGGGACCTTAAACATCATCTGGTTCCAACTTCCTGCCATGACATCGTCCACTAGACCAGGTTGTTCAGAGCCCCATCCAACCTGGCCTTGGACACTTCCAGGCATGCACCACTTCCCTGGGCAACCTCTTCCAGGGCCTCACCAGCCTCACAGGGAAGAATTTCTTTCTAATATCCAATCTAAACCTACTCTCTGTCAGTTCAAAGCCATTCCCCCTTGTCCTGTCACTCCAGGCCCTTGTAAATAGCCATCTCCATCTTTCTGGCAGGGTACTTTGTAGAAACACTTGCATTCTATCTGTTACGGGTTACAAAACAGAAAAGCTTAAAAGTCCCTCTGGCCTAGGACTGGGTATGGGTAATATTACATGAAAAGTTGAGAAGGAAAAGGCATGTGTCCGTCCATGGGCGTCAGAGAAAATACACTTTCAACAGACTTGGGGTAGCGCGATTCCATCCCTGTTCAGACATGAGAGTGTGTGCTGTGCAAGCGAAGCTGTCAGATGTATGTGCTAAACGCTGTTTGTGTTCTGAGTTGAATTTTCCCCTGGGTAGCACCATCTCTCCTCTGGTACATGCCTGCCTGCTTTGCATATGCGTGTGGACTCCTGTGCATGGGGCATCTGTTTCGTGGGTACGGTGTGTATAAATATATGTGTAAATATCAGTACATGTGCACATACACACACATTTACATTTTGAAAAAAATACCAGAAAGGAGGTTTATAGATAGCTTCCCTCGTTTGCTTGTGTGATGTGTGAGACGTGTGCACACACATCTCCTGGAGGAATGTGTGTGTTTGTGTGGGCACAGATGATGCGTGTGTGGATACAGACACAGGCAAACATGCATCATGTTGTAACGCATTAGGTGCACTTGGATCTGTCGGACTCACTATGAACTTCTATTAGAATATCAGTGTAGACTTCTTGTAAACATCATTAACTTAGTTATTCTTGCATTTTTCTGACTACAAATTGAGCATATTGAAATGTAATGGAGACTTATCCACTGGCTGTATCTCAGGCAAGTTAAATCCCTGGGAAAATCAAGATAGGCAGCTAGACCAGCCTGTGGGTGTGCTCTGCTGCTCCTTCCCTAACATTCAGTCATTTGAAGCCAGGACAGACATTGTTAGATCATTCTCTTGAACAGATGCTGTTCCAGGACAGAGCCAAATCACTGCAGCTCTTGAAAAAAGGCTTCTAAGCTAAACTTAAGGCACCGCAGCACTTCAGACTTTAAAATAAAGGTATTGAAACCATTTGATTAACTGAAGATGCTTCTTCGTGATTACTTAATGGCATGGTGGGAGTTTGAAGCTTGTCATTAATATTGTCATTTGTCTGTGAAATGCCTTGTAAGTGCTGCATGGCATGGAGGTGACTAAGCAGCATATTTTCACCCGAGCCTGTGTGTCTCGACACACTGTTCAATTTGTTGCGTCAGGACATTCTGCCTTGCAGCCCTGGGGGACCCCATGAAAGGCATTCGCAGGCAGGAGCTTGAAATAAGCACAAGCTCAGCGTAATTGTAGCCAAACAGTCCCACAGAAGGAGTGTCTGTGTGTGGAGCCGGAGCGTCCAGCTGTTCCGAGGAGGATTACCAGGGCTTTAATGGAGAGCACAGATGGAATCAGTACTATTGTCCAAAGTATTCTGGGGCAGAGGCTAAAGTGTGAAGGATGATCAGCGGAGAGCTGATTGGAAAGGAAAAGAAAAAAAAAAGTCAGAAAAAAGAGGAGGGGGAAAATAAAATCCCCTTGTTCTCAAAAAAGCAAAGGGATTGATGCTGTCCAATGGTGAGGGTGCAGAGGAAATAGTTCCCAAAGCTTGCTTTCATGGTTAGCAGGCATTGTAAAGATGGCACAGGTCATGTGTTGCGTGCAGCTGTTTAGAAGTTCTTACAGAACTGTTAGAGACTTAGCAAGGCCCATTATTCGAGACACCAAGGCAGTTTTACTGGATATGGACTACTGCAATTGTATAAGCTCTCCATTGTGTGAGTACTAATTTAGAGTGCTACCATAAGCCAGCCATACAATCCATGCTGCCCATGAATGAATGAGTTATCCTGATGAAAAGGCTCAGAGCACACAGCTCTGACTTTTAGTCTTAAAGGGACCCGATGTGTTCAGAATGGGTCACATTTTAATGAATAAACTCGCTGGCAAAATATTGTAGGCTCGAACTGCTAAAATAATCCTTTTCTTTTTGGAGAAAGGTATTGAACTCAAAGACTTTAGATAGGTTTTTATTTGCCTTACCACACCTTAGATGTATCTTTACTTACTGATTTGTTATGGGATACTAAAGTATTACTAATGTGCTTGTATAAACACTAGAGGTTTCAAGGCCACTGCGAAAGCCAGCAATTTATGTCCTAAACCATTCCTTTAGCTGCCCTGATTGTTTGATTCAAAAGCATTTGGCGGCAGGAAGGCAGCTGGTTTTGTGTTAATGATGTCTGTGCACAGATACAAACAATGTGTTGTTGTTTTGCATCGCTGTCTTTTTATCACCTTTCCTGCAAAGAATATGAGAACAGTATTAGGAGCTCTAACATAGTTGCAACTTTTTTGGAAAGGTATTTTTCTGTAGAATTCTTACCTGCATGGCTTAGGGTTACATCAAAAAAGAGAATTTACTCTCTGGTAACAATACTCAGATAGTCTTTGGGAACATCCAAATGGAGAGACCCAAAAGCACTTCCAGAGTTCCCATGCATGTCTTGTCCAGATGTCCTTTAGACAGACCCTCTAAGAGCCTTAGATCTGAAGCATCTAAACATACATAGCACCTGCTGATGTGATCTGAGCACTTTCTGTGTTGCTCTTGTGCATGCCCTGGATTTGCCCTGGGTTAGACACCTAAATGCTGAGCTCCTGCCTAAGGCTCATCACAGTCCAGAAATGAGGCAGAGCAGCACTGGCAGCACTCGAAAGGTGCCTGCAGCACAGTGGCAGGATTGTGAAAGGTAGTGGCTTCCTTTCCCACATGCAGCAGTTAAAAAAGGGGGATAGTCCTTTCTGTTTGTTTGTTTGTTTGTTTGTTTTTAATGAAGTATCCTTGTGAAAGCTTAAGAAATGGAAAGAATTGGATTGGGACTCCTGTGTCCTTAATGCAATTCCCATCATGTCTCCCCCACCTCATAAGAGAAAAAGCCTTTCTCCACATCTGCTGAAACTGGGCTTTAAGCAAAACAAGATGTACTGCTCATGTCATAAATGGAGAAAAAAAATAGGTGTCACAGCTCATTGTCCTGCTGATGATGACATTTGAGGCTGCATTCTGCTCCATAGATGCCTTGTGCTTTTTTTTTTAAATTAAAGTAATTTTTTTAATTGTTTCTGTTGAGTGCCATTGGGGTCAATTTGTATTGACTTCAGCAGAGCAAGGACTCAACACAAAGTTCCTACTGGTCAAATTTTGCCCTTAAAAAAATAATGATTATTAGAAAGTCCCTTTTCTGAGCTGAATACTTCTTAAAAGCTGAAGGCATTTTAAAAAATCAAATATTACTTGATGTTTTCATCATGTTTACTGCTGGTTTCCTTTTTAATGTAACTATCAAATTAAGTTTATTGAGTCAGTTTTGTTGAATTAGTTTAATTTTACTTGTTCAACAGCATTGCCAGAGTTGTACTTTTCAGATTCACAGCTCTGAATGAAAATACTCCCAGTGACTGGCAAGACAAAACAAAAAAAAAAAGTGGAAATGAAATTACTAAAATATTTGTATTTGCTTGGGTAAAATGCTTCCAGAACTGAAATTTGGAGCAGAAATTTGTAAAGATCCTGATAACTTGGCTAACTAACTTAAATCCGTTCTTCCTGAGGTCTCAGAACTTCTGTTCACTTTATTGTGAGTCAGCTCTACCACACAAAGCCTGTTAAGTGTCAGTCTTTCCACAGAAACAGTACTAGGAATAAATCAATTGATCAGAAAATTCCTTTTATTACTAAAGAGAAATCAATGGCTTAAGAGCAGAACTTTAAAATGAAGCCAGAATGCCCAAGGTTTATGCTTAGAAAAGGTGGATAATACCACTGTAGTAATTTTGGAGCTTTTATGGTGCTCTCTTACATCCTTCTCTCCCAGACACATCCCATCTACCTTTGCCTTTAGTATGCAAATGCACAATTAAAAGCACTCAACAGGTAGAGATGAATATGCTAATATAGTGTGCTGCTAATAATTTATTTTCATTAATGGGGAGTATGTGGCGGTACCTCAAAGAGCAAAGAGATGCTGGAAAGTTACAATAGATAAGAATCTGCTCACTGCCTTTATGTAAGACAATAGATTTTGTGAATATTCTGCTTCCTCTCCAGGCAGTGAGCTACTATGGTTAACCAAAATTGTTGAGTAATTGTTCTGTGGTTGAGAACAAAATGCTGAATTAAACTGTTCCCAGCACAATAATTGTGTGATTACAGCATTTATGTTGCTGGCCAAAAGAACAGTCATTAGGTTTGGAAGACTTACCAAAACCACAGGCAGAGGAAAAAAAATGCAAATCACATGTAAATTGTCCTCTAATACCTATAGTGGCTTAAAAATTGGTCTAGGAGTATGGTATGTATATATTTAAAGGCAGTCAAGCCGGTAAAAAAAGATTGTACATTCAAGAACTACTTCAGACTAGGAAGAAAATACCCAAAGATTATTCATTTTCATTATGCTGTACTTTTCCCCCTCTAGTGAGATGCTGCTTTTCATACATTATGCATGTGTTGTGCTCTGTGAATGCTGTTCTGTTTTCCCCTTCTGCACACCCATCAGGAATTGTCTGGGATTGTAAGGCAGGTAGGGCTGCCACACCCCACCACATCCTGGGCCAAGCCCATTCAAGCAGCAATATCAAGGGGAGGCAGGCAGCAAATGTTTATCTGATTGCTGTAATCCACCAGGAAAATTAAAAACTGATTTATGATGATAGGTGCCCTTGCGAGGTAGACAATTTTCTTCTCCTTTGCATGGTCTGTATCTACAAGGGCCAAGAAAACAATTGCATATAGTCTTCTCTTTTTTCATCTTTTTCCTTTTTGTGATTTTCCTCATATTTTTAATAATAAAAGAGGTGGAGGAAGACAAGGAAGAACTGAAGGTGACAGCAAAGGAAAAAAAGATAAAATGTTTTGGGCAATCAAAATATTTGTACCTGCAATTCAGTGGAGTAAAAAGCTGCAGAATTTGGCTAGCTGCTTACCTGGCTGTACACAGAAATCAGATGATGAGATGTCTAAACTTTATCACTCTTCCTACAGTTAATTGTGCTTTAACTGTATTGCTGTCACTAAATTATAGGCACAAAATTAGAGACTGTCTTCAGTCCTATTCAAAAAATGTTCCCAAACAAAACTTGTGAAGAACACTTTTTTATGAGGATTTTGGTAACAAGGGTACAAAAAGCATCAGGACATGAATGGAAGAGTGGTGATGTATCTGTTTAAATAGTATTTCTTCTGCAACTTGAATCCATTTTGCTTTTGAAATCAAACTTTTGATGGTAAACCTGAACTCTGCTGAGGAGCAATTCCACTGGCAGAAGGGACAGTCAGAAACAAGTCTGAACAGCTGAGAGATTGAAAAGAGGTCTTTATTATGCATTTCCCTGGCCAGTAATTAGAGGCTAGCCAATACTAAAGCTGTGTTTGCTGCAAGGATTTCTAATAACATGTGGTCAGTTTTCCTGGCCATTTGTTCATCATGCAAGGGTTTTTAAGATCTTAGAGAAAGCAATAAAACTCAATATACAATAGTAATAGTGATGATGCTAATAATAATGATAATATATCGTCTTCAGAAAAGAATGACGCGTTGTTGTAACTACTCATGCTCTGAAACTGGTGTCACTGGAGACCACACTTATACTGAAATATGTCTCTGATTTAATAATAATAATAAAGTTCGGGAAAAAAGAGGGGTCATTCAAAGGGTTTAGTCAGTGGATTTTAGTCTGACATTTTATGAGCAGACCCTTTTCTGCAAGAGCCTACACTGATCAAACCATGAGGGATGTTTTTTTCCCTTTAGTGCATGAGATTGTATACAGTTTTATTAACCATGTCTCAACCTTTCAATTTAAAGAAAGCAAGAGGTAATGACTTTTAGTGCAGACACTTTTTTTTTTTTTGTCCTTTAAGTCTATTTTTTCTCTCTTTTTCTAGATAGTATGATTTTTAGTGGATGACTTTGATAAGACTTTCTTGTTTGTTTATAGCATTGCACTATTCAGCAGCCGAATGGGTTTTGAATTTCTGCCCACTACATGATATTAAATAACCCCTATTTCTTCCCCGTCGCCTACACACTGAAATTGCCGTATTTTTTTTTAATTAATGATATTCTATTTGTCAAAGAGATACCGAGTGAAAAATACATTTTGAAACCTTAGGGGTTTGTTTGAAAGAACACCCTTAGCATTGTGTTAAAAATGAGATCATGGAAGTGGCCATCATCTCTACACCATCTTAAGTGCAATGGTTTCCTAATTCAAACTGTGCTCTCTGTTTCAGTTTAAGAATTTGGGGTTTTGGAACAGGAAAAATATTACTGCAATTTGTATATCAAAATGATTAGTTACTGGTGTTTGAATATATTATGGAAAAATTAACAAGGGGTAAAGGGGGAGGTTTAGCAGCTGGCCTTAAGACAGATGCCTCTGAATAACTTCGAATGACAAAAAAAATACCACTTTTTAAAGTGTAATGGCATCGGCCTTGCCACCGATTTCTTGATCTTTTCAGGAAAATGCACTAAAGAAATCTTTTGTGAATAGGCTCACTCCCCAAAAGCTGCATTACTTCAGTCTACACAGGAGTAAGAACCATGGTTAGAATAAACTTAGAAAACATTTAGAAACTATTTAGAAATTATTTTAGAAAATTACTTAGGATAAATTACCTAAGCTGCATTCTCAACCTGAAAACCATTTTGGGCAGTTTTATAGCTGAGCATTTTATGGTCCTGCTTGCATCCTTTGCACGAAAGCATTCACAACAATACTTTGGTGTCAGGATGAGCCCAAAAGCCCCTCAGAAGCACTGAAAAGATAGCAAGGTGGGGCATTTCTCCTAGGTCACAAAACTTATCTGTCAGAAAATAGCCAGGCTTCCTGCCTGTGATGGCATGTAACACGAGAGTTTCCTATTCACTTATTAATTTCCTTATTCACAACTGAATCTGTTGACTTCCAACATTCATGGAAGTTCTTGAAAAGTCATTTTTGGATGATTCCTCTTCCTCTTCTCTTCTCTAAATCCCATGCCAGTTCTGAGCCATTCCTACTTGTTTTATACTCTAGCCACTGATTTATCATTTTAAGATTTGCAGAGTCAACCTTGAAAAAACCCTGTGCTCCTACAGGAAGTCTTCTTGATTCTGCACGCCTCTCTTGACCACTCAGACATCCTCAGAGAGAAACATCCCCTGTCAGCAAAACTGCCCTGTTTGCTTCTCCCTGCTTCCTCTGTAGCAGTGCTTCCTACCAGACCTACTTTCTGGAGCTCTTTTGACAGCAAGCCATGATGCTGTTGCACAAAAACTTTGGATCTGGTGAAATGAGAGCATTGGGTCACCAAAGAAGTGACTCCGAAAAGAAAGAGAGCTGGGTTAACACACACACGGCAAAACTCAGCCACTTCGGTTCTTTTAAACAGAGCGTAGAAAATCAGAAGGAAAAAGTATACAGATGACTTCTGAAAGGCTGCTATGAACAGTGACAAAGGAAATATATTGCTTTTCATCCCTGATTCTCTCTGGCATGTACAAATAAACCCATAGCTCATTGTATTTTGAATAACTGAACCGATCTGTCATAGATCAGCTAACTGTAGAAAAGAGTACACGAGCTGCTCAAGGAATTATCCTACATGCTGTCTTTTAAATCACATCAGGAAACCTCACACCTGTTTTGTTTTCGCTGACAAATGTTTCACTGGATAGCTTACTGCTGGAGCAATCAGCACCAGTCCCGACCTCATTGGGAAAAGCATTAGCCAGGCATATGGAAACTCTGTGCTGCGAGGTAGCATCAGGCATTAATGGAAGTTCAGAGATTTTCCACTTTGAAGGAGGTGACTTTGCAGATTAGCTCTTGCTACATGACAGTTGCACTTAGGAGCAAGTTGCTGGTAGCCAACAAAAACACAAGTAGAGGACAATGCAGCATATAAATCAGCAGTTTTGACAGACAAAAGTTTGTGGCAGATTTCCCTTACAGTCCTGGTTTATTCTTCTAGGAAGGGTACTAACATTTAAACAAGGTGCTCAGGTGCTTGGAAGCTATGCCCTGAGAAACACAGTGTTTGTGTGAATATTAAGTAAGGTGAAATAAGTCAATTTGGCCAAAACTGTGGTCATCATACCTCAAAAGCCCATTTGCTGACTTCAACCTCTTCATGAAACAAGTAGCTCAATCAACCAAACAATGAATCTTTTTCTCCTATAAAAATGAAAGAGCAAATTATTTTTAGTGTTGCTCTTGAGCTTGGATTAGAAAGGGTTCCTTTGAGAGTGCACTTCAGTCTTCCAGTGTAGCTGTTACCTGAATTACAGTTGCTCTGAAAGTCTTGATTTTGCCAGAGAGCCCCACTCACTGGGGTTTTATATAGTCTGGAGCAACCCTTCCTGTGTGAACTCTTAGGCTTTTGTCTTAAAACAGCTGCCTATTGGAATGAATTGCAGTTTATGTTCTTTTTATTTCAGGTAGTCTCTTCAGTTAGGCTGTTTGTTCCAATACCTTTGTGGCAGAATTGCCCTGCAGGTAACTTACATGCTAAGTTGCACAAGCATGAATACTTGTTAAACCTCATCCCAAGTGCAAAAAAGTCATCTTCCTACTTTTCCTCCTCTCTGTGTTTTTTCTATACTAAATCAAATAGCTAAAAAAAATGTTTTGAAGTTCTTTATTTTAGTTACAGAAATGAACAAGTAACACTGCCTTTTTCATTTGGAAGTGTCCAAATGGAAGGGTTGTTCCTTAATGTGGAAGGTCCTTTTGGCTTCTGTCCTGTGAAGTGCTGTTGAGGTTTGTCTCTCAACATTGCATTTGGTTCTGTGGCATGAACTGGAGGAGGAAAGCCTTGGAAGGAAGTTGTCAACATGGAAACAGCTACTGTCTGTATTATTTGGCAGTTTAAGGCACTTTACTGCACTAGTTAAAAAGGCTAAGTGTGTGTTCATTTACAGATTTTATGATGAGATGAATTTGAGATGAATGCTGGTAGTGACACCTGGCTTCTCTTGCAGGACTGAGCAAAGGTGGAAAGTTTCCAGCCTGAAAAGCCTTGCTTTTTTAAAATGAAAAATGCTTATATATTTCCCTGAGATGCATTTCAGTGTTCATGAAAGTTTGTTCCTTATGTTTTCAATGAGCTAAGTTGCATACATACTATTACCTGTTAGAGATTGTCTCCATATTTCAGCAAACTAATAATTTTTTCCACACCATCACTCCAAATAAAACTGTCCTACACTAGTAGAGTTGTAATGGGGAGGATGTGTTAGGTGTGTGTGGTGGGTGATGGAGGTTTCTCCCTAAGTACCCTTGTTTATTCTCCTTAAAAGATCACCTCTATGAAAGCATGGTTTCTGCCAACAGTATCACTGTTTGCAAACAATTTTGAGAAAGTGAGAACTGCTGTGTGAACTGAGATGTTTGGACAGGGTAAATTTGAGTAAGTACAGGTATGAACTGTGTAAGCCTCATACACAGCAAAGGGAAGAATAATATTTAGGGCCCAAATCATCCACTGCAGAAGTGTTTACAGGTGGTGATTAGGAAGAAAAAATGCATCTCTACTTCGTGCCATCCACCTTGTGCTTTGCATCCTGAACATTCAGTGAGCACCCCATAAAAAGGCACCTCAAACTCAGTAGGAAGAGGGATCATTCTGTAACCTGGCTAAGCAGGGCTTCCTGCTGTACAGGTTTAGGACACGCTTATGTCAATTTAGGGAACTGATACAGAGAAGAGAAAGAGAAAAACATTTTCTTTTCTTATTTTAAACATCACTGAAAGGGAAAATAGCAGATTGTAGTTATATGAGGACATATATTTTTATTTCCCTTAAGATAGACATGGGGAGGGGGGTGAGGTAGAGAGAAAGAGGGCCAACACATGTGCTAATTAAAGAATCCAGTCCTTCAGCAGAGTGTGTGTCACTGAGAGCCAAGTGTTTCTGGAGGAAGGGGGACCAATGCAATTAAACATGTCATTTTTGAAGGACAGATTTATGTTGCGGCATGTGAAATGTGCATTGCATTCTTTCCTATATAGTAGAAGAGATGCTTACAAGTCACAAGCAAGAAGATATTCATACAACAGTTTAAAGTTAATCAAATCATTCATGTGCATCCAGCGTTCTAGGAATGTAAAATCTGAACTTATTTGAGGCAGCTGAGAATAACTCAAATGAAAATAAAAATTAGCCACACTTCTACATGAAGAAGCCACGTAAGAGTCCATTTCAGCAAAGATGCTCATGCAGCTCCTGAAGGGCATCTTCTGAAAAGATCAAGAGTAAAGTACTGTTCAGAGTTTTGTCAGGTTGTAGAGAAGAGAGCATTGTTTTTAGCAGCTATTTTTACCCACACCAAGTAATTCGTTATCCATCACCAGGCTCACCAAAAAGAACAGAATTGCTTCTGAAGAACTAGAGGTAGGCACATGAGCAGTATTTGCCCCTCAGTGGAAAATGTTATATATATGGATGCTGGGAAATGCATCGAGATATTTACCTTGGAGAGAGGAAAACATATAAAAGTTGATGCTAATGAACATGTAATGAGCAGCTGCGGAAGTGAAATTGGTGGAAGTGTATGAAGAGAAAATAAATAAAACTAATAGCGGCTGCTGTTTTAGGGGCTTAGGTTTGCTGAAAGTATGGATTTATGTTACTTAAGAAATGGTATAAGCCTTCTAGATTAAGCAAGAGTCGTGTGCAAGGAGAAACTCTGAACTTTAAAGATTCTGTCTGGATGCAGGGGCATAAAGGACCAAAATAAGGTCATGCATGCTTCCCTGATTCTGGCATTTCCTAAGCCACGAATGTCTAACTTTGCAATCTTGATGTTTCTTTAAACTGTTTTCCCTGTGTAGGTATTTACATAGTGACCCAAAGCACACGTGACTTTTTACAGAAAATTGAACTGTAGTTGTCAAGTGTTTGCAATCTAAATTTGTGCAAGTCACAGCAGGAGCTAGTAACAAACAGTAGGGGTAACGGTTAAAAACATACTGCTTGGTGCTTAGGTAGCTGTGGTAACCATAGTATGTTCCTAAAAGTAGGTAGGAGAGCACAATTTAGGTGGAAATACTACAATTATAATGAAGCTGAGAATCCTGGAAATATTAACTGTGACTATGTTGAATGCAATGTCTTTGTGTGGTTGGATTTGTTATGGTCAAGTCATAAAGGACATGCACAGATTTGTGAAGATGCTGGCCCATGCTTCAGCAGCTTGAATTGGTTCCAAGTTTGCCAACAAATTTCCTTTGATATGGTAAGCCATTTAGGGGCAGATTTTTCGAAGGCACTGAAACAAATAAAGATACATTGAGGCACTTTTCAAAATCAAAAATCTCTGCAGGCAACTGTGGTTGCCTCAATTTCCCACTTGGACAGTAGATTTACTATTACTTGCTTGTCATGTGCTCATACTGGTTTCTGCATTGTTAAGTTCTTTAGGGGTGGTCTCTTTCAGTGGCAACTATGAAGGTTTCCTGGTGTCATGGTTTGACACTGGCCAAACACCAGCCACTCATGATAGCCACTCATTCGCCCTTTCCTGCTGCAGCTGGGCAGAGGAGAGGAAAAAATATTAAATGAAGGCTTCATGAGTTGAGATAAGGACTGGGAGAAAAGACTCCAAGGGCAAACCAGGCTCAACTTAGAAGTACAAAGTGAATTTATTACTAACAAAGTCAGAGGAGGATAATGAGAAGTAAAATAAGCCCTTTTCTTCCCCCAACCCCTTCCTCTTTCCCACCGACAGCACAGGGAGACAGGGCACAGGGGTTTTGGTCAGTTCGTCACCCGAGTTCTTCTTCCGCTGCTCAGGGAGAGGAGTCCTTCCCCTGCTGCACCGTGGGGTCCCTCCCACTGGAGACAGTTTTCTGTGAACTTCTCCAGCGTGGTTCCAATCTCACAAGCAGCAGTCCTTCCAAAACTGCTGCAGTGTGAGTCCCTCCCACGGGCACACAGTCCTCCCAAAACTGCTGTGGCGTGGCTCACTCTTCCACGGGGTGCAGTCCTCCAAGGACGGGCTGCTCCAGCCTGGGAGCAGGGGCCCTCTCNNNGGCTGTGGGTGGATCTCTGCATCCCCCATGGATCCCCACGGGCTGTGGGTGGATCTCTGCATCCCCCATGGATCCCCATGGGCTGCAGGGGCACAGCTGCTTCACCACGATCATCACCATGGCCTGCAGAGGAATCTCGGCTCTGGCACCTGGAGCACCTCCTGCCCCTCGTTCTGCTCTGACCTTGGTGTCTGCAGAGTTGTTTCTCTCACATGCTTTCACCTCCTCCCCTTCTCTGGCTGGAGTTAAAACTGCACTCCACTTTGCTTTGATTTCTTCTTAAATCTGTTATCACAGAGGCATTGCCACCATCTCTAACTGGCCCAGCCTTGGCCAGCAGCATGTCCATCTTCAGAGCCATCAGGGATTGCCTCTGCCAGATGTGGGGGAAGCTTCCTCACAGAAGCCACCTCTGTGGCTCCCTGCTACCAAAAACCAGGACGAGCAAAACCAACACACCTGGGTTTGGTTTTGGCTCTAAGTTACATTTGGCTGGAGTTTCTCATGCTCCTAAATACATTGCCATTACAGAAGATGATTTACTGTCCTCATTATGAATGAAAGAACCTTGAGTTTATTTGGCTGTTTGAACTCTTGTGCATCTGTGGGAGCCAGTGAGCATGTACCCCAGTTCTGTTCCCCTGGCTGGTCCCTGCCTCTGTCCTGACTCTGCTCCAGAAAGCTCCTCCCCCCCCCATTCTCCCGTTGGCCCTGTCCCTTTGTCCCTTCCTCAGTTTCCTTATTGTTCCGTTACCCCAGCCCTGCCTATGTACCGCCCCTGTGCCCTCAGACCATTGGTCCCTGATGTTCTCCCCGCCCCTGTATAAAAATCCTAGACACTGCATAGTTCTGGTCTTTGCCCCTGGATACTCTTCACTGGAGGAGTTGGAATAAATCTTCCTGGTGGAATTCTAAGCAAAGACCCTTCCCGTCTCTTTGCCATCGGTTTGTCGGAAGAAGCCAGCCGGGGTGTGAGCAACCCCGGCCAGCGGCTAATGACACGCATCTGCTTCCTTAAGGGGTGTCATTTCTCATAAACTAAATGGCAGGCAGTGCTTCTTTCATTGTAACATGGGCGGGCCTCTTGTTCCAAATAACTTGTCAGAGATATGGAAGCATGAATTCCTTGACTAGAGAATTGATTGTATAGAATATTTTGGCTCTCATGACATTTGGTCCTTTTCGTTGTTATGTGTGTTATGTCCCTTTTCTGTGCATACCATACCCCTGCAGTTTTTCATGCCCTACAGGAATATTCTAGTTAATGTAGCCTTCAAATTAAAAGGAAAATCAGGGAACTGTGGGGTCAGTTGACGCAGTGGCAACAGTATGAAAAAACAGGGCCTTGGAAGGTTGTATCTATATCATCCAGACTGACATCATAAAGTAGATAAGAAGTGAAGTTTTACAAGGTGAAATTGTAGCTCATTAAATCCATTGGGAATTTTGTCAGGATTTAAGATACAGTTTTCTCTTTTAGGGTATAATGAGTGAGAAGAGGTAATCACATAGAGAGGCTGGCCAGTCGAGAATCTTGACAGCTGTATGAATTATTAGGTTGTTGAAGAGGTATTTCTTTTTATGGACATATGTCCATTAGCAGAACAAATTGAAGGGCCTGGAAAACAGCTCTAATTTTCAGTCCATTATATTCAAATTAGAAATGCAGCATCAAGAAGTTACAATCCAGAAAACATTGGAATGTACGTAAGCTCTATAATAAAAAAAAATTGAGAGATTTAACTGATGTATTAATACCTGGAAAAGAAAAAAAAAAGGAAAACACCTTTGATATAAAACTCAGAAGGAGGCCCTGAATTCGATGCCACTTGGAACAGTTGTATCCTAGCAATTCCAGTTAATAATAATAATAAACATAAAAAGAGTTAAGATGTAGAAGTTAAATGAGCCATAAAAATGAAGAGTCCATAATTTGTATGATATTGTGTCAGGTAATCGGATTAAAATAAACTAATGTTTGCATTTATTTGTGTTTAGGAGAAAATGAAGTGTAGCTGTGTGCTGCTACATACATTCCATCCTGGAATGAAAATCACATTGTTTTGACTGCGTTAGTTCTATATCCATGCAAACCATCCTCATCACCCTATAGTTTTTACCACCTTAATGCAACTGGGGTTGTGTCATTTGAAATTAAGGGCAATAAGGCCCCTTGGAGAGTTAAAGAGGAGCAGCAATTTGAAAAAAAATGAAATGCAGCGGTCAGATTTAGGAAGAAAGGGCATTTTCCTGGTAAATGTTTTCCTAAATGGGAATTTTTCAGTGTGGTGTTTTGCTCATGTGTTTGGCAGTCACTTGGAATCAAGTGCAGACTTGTGCTACATTGTGGGCTTGGCAATGACAATTTGTGTGTGTGTGTGGTGCTTTAGTTATATTAGCCCTGGAGGCAGAGTTAACACTTGCAGTGGGACAAGAGTATTTGCAGTCATCAGAGAACTTTGCAGTCAGCTTCAATAACATCACTCCATTTTTTTCACTTTTTTTTAACATTTTTTTTGGCAGCAAAGCACTTAGTAGAACCATCTGTCTTTCTATTAGTGTTTTTGAGTCCTGTTTTGAAGCTTCTTTGCTTGGCAAAGTCACTTTCATCCTTGGAAACCATTTAAAAAAAAAAGTTCTATGGCTTTTTGCCGAAGAAGAGTACTATGCAAAAATTCCACATGGCTGTTCATTTTTGTTCTAAAAGAATTCAGTTACTTTGTCTTTGTCTTAAAAAAAAAAAAAAGCAAACCACAAAACCTCAGACAAAACAAACAAAAAGTAAACACATGAAGAAAAGGCAGGTATTGGACAGCTCTAGGATAACTGAGTGGGGATAGAGAATAAATCATATTTTATGTATTTTTTTTTCTCCAGTAATTCAATTGAAAATATGTATGCCTTCTAATTAACAGGATCAGAATAGAAAGGAAAATATTGAAGTAACAAAAAATGGATCAAGCTAGTTCAGTGAGTGGAGCTACATCTATTCTATCTTCAGTCCCAGTCTTAATCTCCCACTGCAAGAATTTCTGTCAGCAGTGCTCTTGAACTCCATCCTTGAAAATTGTTTCAGACTGTAAAGATGCAGTCAGCAGGGATGTTGACGGGTCCCAGCATAAATTAAAAGGGATGGTAATCCCAAATTTTGTATCATTGTTATGCCTGGTAATGGTGTTAGGTGAACCAAGACATGTCCTGGATTTTCAGGAGATTAAATGAAAATAAAATTAAGTGCAAATGGCGCAGTCTGAACAGTGGCAGCCAAGGACTGGTGCAGGTTCTCTTTTGCCAGTTCTACTGCCCAGGCAGTAATGAAGGGAGTAACGCCTTCTTGCACCCCTCGTCATAGAAGGTTGTCTGTTGACACCCTAATTTTCTGAGTTGCCTAAGGCTGCAGACCACAAACTAAATTGTAGTTTTCAAAAAAGTATCTACATCCGATCCCTCAGCTTTACAGTGCCATTAAAACTCTGGATGAGCTCTCTTAAAAACTGATCCAGTCTTTCTCTACTGACTGCTCTGGTCAATACAGTGGGGCTTTTAAATTAAAACTAGTCATTTAGCATTTTAATCCAACAAACTTTGTGTTTCTCATCTGTGTGAAATACAGAGACAACTTCCATTTCTAGCGATTAAAAACTATTAACGGAACTGGGTAAAAGCAACAGCAGTAGATGTTGTGCCATGGCCCACTTCCAGCTTTGATGACTAATTTCTGAATGTCTTAAGTCCCCTGCAGTATCCACTTACAATATAATATTTTCCACTTCCTGACTTGCATGGTTGTGTACAGTTGCTGAGCAAAGTTGAATGCCTAACGCTTCAGACATCGCTATGTTTTATTTGTCATTAAAGTGTCTTAGCCTTTTTTCTGACCATCCCAGAGACTCCGTCTTTTCACATGTACAAGTAAGTGCATGTGTACAAGCAGAAAAATAGTACTGGCTGTGCTGTGTGCTACTTATGCACTTATTTTTCCTTCTGAGGGGGTGTCTTTGTGTTTGGGCTCAGTCAGGGTGAAAGCTACTGTCTGAGACAGATACTGCTACGCAGTTCAGTAGAAGAGAAGAAAGTACCACCCTACAGTCAGAGATAAGTGAGTCATCATGAACTGTGGGGGGAATAATTAAGTGGGATATAGATATGCCTTAGTGGAATATTTCAGTTTATTTTGGATTAATGTAATTCATATGGAGTGCTTGGTAATGAAGATGAAGCTGAACAGTTGATGCTGCTGGAACGCCCAATATGAAGAGGTGTATTCAAACCAGACCTCTCAGATCAGAAGTGAAAGAAAGCATGTTACCAGACATTGTCCCCCCCAAAAAATTCTGTGTTTGATTTTCCCTCTCCTGTTCAGCAGGTCCAGGGTCAGCTGCCTCCATTAATGATTCCCGTATTCCCTCCAGACCAACGAACCCTAGCAGCAGCTGCACAGCAAGGATTCCTTCTTCCTCCTGGTTTCAGCTACAAGGCGGGATGCAGTAAGTCCTGTAGATTTTTTTAGCTGAAAGTGGCTATAGGGCACAATTTCATGCCAATTTGTATCAAAATAACACCTCACCAATGGACAAAGCCATTACCTTGCAGAGACGAGTGTAAAACAGAGGATTAGTTGTTACAGTAAGAGAAAAAGTTGTCAGAGATGAAGAATGTGTTTCAACATAACGGCCAAACATCTCACACAAGAGGTAGAAGGTGCACCATCTCTCTGACAAGTCTTTATCACAAGTGAACATGCTCATGACCACAAACTTGCATCTGAAGAGAAGCTTTTTGAAACTTCCCAATGAATTTCAACACTGTTGTAAGAAAACATGTTTTTTCCTGAAGCAGACTGCTTGCTATTTGTGAACTGAGGGCCTATTCTAGTCTCTTTCTTCACACAGAACTCACATTAATCTCAACGGAGGTTTTGCACAGAGATCAAAGATAGCATATGCCTTTCAGTTTGATGGACTAACACAAACTCTGAGGATATTTGTGAGAGCCTAACACTAAAAAATATAGCATCTACTTTTTTTAATCTTTGAAAGATTTGTATTGTTCTCTACATTCCCCAGATTTTTTTTTTTATATAATTTAAGCCTTCTATAGGATTTCATGTTCCTGTCAACAGGATTAGAATAAATACAAGTTAAGAAATAATGAAGGAACTTTATTTCCATGAATGAACTTAGCTAGAGCATTAATTTCATGGACATGTTTTCGTGCACTTCTGCTTGTATAATTCTTCTGCCATCAGTTTTCTACTGAGTTATCCAGGACTTTTTCTACCCTTCTCTGTCTCTAGTATGGGTGTTTATTATGTCCATGTCTCCGTATCCATCTGTATCATTGAGTAACTCATTAATTCATCAGTTGGTTTGAGTTACTCAGCACTTGCCACTGCTGCATTTTTGTAAATCTTTTTGTTAAAAGATTTCTTTAGTTAAGCTGGCTTAGCCCACAATTTCAGGTTTCTTTCAGCTTCTGATGATCATAGACACAGTACTTGAGCACTAACTTGAGTTTTTCTGGCCACTAACACCTTTTCCTGGTATTTTGCAGTCTGGGACCACTATTGAAAAGTACTGTTCCAAACGTTTCACATCCCTCTCAGCAGCTGCAGTGCCAAAACATAGTCTCATTCAGTTCTTCCAGTGATTTCACACTCAGTCTCTCTTGACTGGGAGAAGTAGTGATTCATGTTGCAGAATGTGTAACTGTAAGCCACACTGAATATGAGTGCTACCGTAACTGTAGGTCTGGAAAAGGTCAGGAAAGCACACTGTTAGACATATCTGGCAGATTATATTAGTGCCACGTTAATGAAGTCCAGTTTGGAAAGAAGGAGTTGGGGTGGTTTTTTCCCTTCTTTGTACTATATGCACATTAACTCCATGATAGTTCTGTAGTTCCTCACATCTATGAAGTAGATATAACATTATATGTTTGTGTAACCTTGAAAATTAAAAGGTAAAAAGAGCAAAATTTCTGCTGCTCCTGGCAGTAAGGCTTGGAATTAACAGTATGCCAAGATCTAGGACTGAGCAGAAGCCAGTGGAAAAAGACAGCTCTGTGTTTGGTGATTGCCTGGCGTGTTTGGCTTAATTTGACTGAGAAGCTGAGGAGAAGTGATAAGTAATCCAGAGGGTTTCTTCCTCTCACTCACCATCTAGTGTAAACACAAACCCGCATACACATTTAGCTACACCTAGAAAATTTCACCTAGCTGCCTTACACCTAGCTGCCTTCAAACCATAACATGTTCACTTCACGTAATGTTTTTGACAGAACATTAAAACATATTTCTCCCATTTTTTTGCCTGCCCTGCTGTGTATCAGTTCACTTTGTAAAGACTGTAAACCAGAGAGCTTTGGATAAAATTTTGTTAAGTGTCTGAGTGATTTAGGAGACTAAACCTTCATCTGAAGAGTGACAAAGGCACTAGGTTCTAAGCCTTAGGGGTATTTAGCGAATTCTTGTATTGTAAACTTTAGTGCAGTCACCTGTGCTGTCTTGAACTGAACTGAAGTGGGTACCAGCTGTACTGCAATAGAGAATGTACAGCAGATTAATTTGCTCAGCTTCTGAATGTGTTAAATGCTTGATTTTCACTGAATTTGCTTTTGGGAGCAAAGCCTTCCTAGGAACTTTCGAAGACCCCACTAGCATCATCAGTACATGACTGCCATTCTATGTTTTAAAATTAGTTTATGTGCCTGACGAAAATGGAGTCTCACTTCTACATCTTCCCAGTCCTTTTGTAAAACCTACCCTTCTTTCGGGACTGATTACATTTTTCAGATTATTTTTCTGTGGCTGGTTGATAGAAGTTCTCTAGTGATAATTCTGTTATTTATTAGCGTAAACAACCTGCACATAGGAATGATAAAAACCTCCATGTGACAATTCAGTTTCAGTCACAAATAACAAAAAACAGTGAAGGTTTTCACATGCTGTTCCTCAAAAAAAGGGAGACTGGGAGATTTGAAGATTTGGGGGAGAAGGAAGAGAGAATTATTGCAACAACCAATATTTTCATAACTAGCTAGTGATGCAGAGTTCCTTGATTCTGAATATCTGTGGGAGACATGTTTAAAGGGACATTTATGCTGTTCTGCACCCTGCCCCGGTGAGAAGTTAGATCTCCAAAAGGAGACATGGGCCAAGCTTCTTGGTTAAGCATTCTCAGACTTGCTTCTGTCCAGCCTGGGACAGCAGGGACTCTCTGTAAAAATGGGACAGCAGGGACCCTCTGTTAAAATTGCTTAAACTGAGATGGTCCTTTTCATGGAAACATGTTGGGAACGGATTAAAGAAGCAGCCTGGTCACAGTGGTAACCTTTGGCAGGGGGCTGTGGTTGGAGGTGGTGGCCTTTTCAGACAGCACAGCTATAGCTGGAAGAGAATGTGTGATCAAGCCTCAGGGTCAGCAAAAGAGAAGAAATGATGAATAGTTATACTGCTGTTTTATTTTCGTTCAGCTTAAATAGTAAAACCTAATTAACTTACTCAGTGCTTTCTGATTCACCTGTACCTCCCAACAGAGGGTCAAATGTAAGTCTCCCAGTGGTTTCAGAGTATGTATGTGGCAGGGTTCCTCAGGCAGGGCTTCCCAAAGGACTCATGACTTACCAGACAGAGGGTGGAAAGGAAGATCACTGTTTTCTCTGCACATACTTTGTTTTATGAGCATTTAGACTGAAGATAACACAAAAATAATTGTAACAGTTAATAGCAGTGGTCCATTTAGACTCCTTTCATGGCAGATACCTAAGGAAGACTAGCAGAACAGGGCAGAAGTGTACTGATGCTTTATCCCCCATCCTTTGCCAGGTTCCAGTGACTGAGGACTCAGGGACCTTCTAAACCAGTGGTGGCATCATTGTGTGATATGTTACTGAAAACAAAGAGTTTTCCTCTGCTTGGTTCCAACCTGACTGAAAACATTCTAGAGAGATGAAATGCTCAAAAAAATACAGCAATATCAGTCTCTCTTATGTGCAGAGCAAATGATTCAATTACACTTTTCCAGATCTTTTTCAAAATTGGATAAATAAAGGGAGGAGAGGGGTAAATATTTTCTCCGTGGTGACATGGCAGGTCATGGTCTTTGGCTTCCAGTTTGATGTACTACATTTCCTTTTCTTTCTTTTTCTCCATGGCAGATCATGCTTGGGAGTGGCTTGGTTTTTCATTTTGTTTTGTTTTTTTAAACAGATGGTTTGCATTACATAAGGGACAATTTACACAAGTTGACACTTCCCCTTTTTTCTCTATGGCATATTGTGTGGTGGTAAAGTTGGCAGAGATGAAGGGAGGAACTTCTATTAGGATTACATTTCTGTTTGAGAAAAATATTCATAATCTGTGGTTCCAGTTAATTTTTAACCTCCATACCTAGATATAATTGCATGTGTAAAATATTTAATATTATTATTTACAACCGAAGTATTTTTTCTTTTGAGAAAAATAAGTTGGCAGTATGTGATGGGCTATATTGTCCCCAATTAGCAAGGAAAATACTACCTGCTTATTTGCCCTATACTTAGTTATTCATGCAATGTGTGCTATTTTCATGTGAACCTCTTTATGTGTGTTTTATTATACACATAATATGTAATTTTTAGGTAGATGTATAACGCAAATCTTTCTATAAAGGGCTGGTGTTTCAAAGTGAGTTGTTAACTAAGTTAGTGACTGGCAGCATGAGCAAATTTTAGGAGTTGACCCCCGTATCTCAACTATTTAAACTGGTTTTAGCAGCAGGTGAGCGCCTTCCATTTCAGCTGATGCTGAAATCAAACGGAGTCTGATTACTGTATTTCCCAACGCTTCTCCCACATTTGGGCTCCACAGATTGGCTCAGGTCATTTAACCCTTCTTTTCTTCTCATTCCATAACCTTATCACTTGTTACTCCTGCTGTTGCTAGTTCAGCTATACTCATGGTGCTTACCAGATAATAGACACGACTCCCAGGATTTTAGCAATGGCAAGGGAAATGTCAGCTCTGCTGAGGTCTGAGGAGCTGTTGCTGTTGACTTCACTGAAGTCAGATTTCACACCAGATGATACAGATCTGCTAGGGCCATTCTTAGAAATAATTAGAATTTATTTAGAGCTAATTAATATTTGAGAAGTGCTTTGAAAGCATAAAAATGGTGCAAGTGATAGAAGAGAAGAAGTTTTGTATTGTGCCCTTTAAAAACTGCATAGTTCCGCCTCTGAGCCGGCTGCTCGTCAGTCGTAGGTAGTGTGATCCTTTTATTAATGCACATATGTATGGATTTGTATGTGGAATATTAAGGCATGGCTGTGTCTCCTATATAAGAGATACTAAAGGGAATGAAATAAAGATTTGGGAAAGCACAAGGGACTGCCTCTGGGGACGGGGATACAAAAAAGGCAGAAGGAGTTAGGATGAGAACAGTGTTCTCAGGGTCTTCTTCAACAAATCTAGATGTCAGAATGGACCAGGTCAGAATGTTTCTGCACTTCTGCATTTGCAGCACTGTTTGCCTGTAGTTTTCCATTCAAATACACAGAGTGGCACAAACTTTGATGGGTCTTCCCTAATTAGTGATGCTAAGTAAGATTAATTTAGGCAACTGCACTCCAGCACTTTTTAAAACATTTGATCATCATGTTAAAAGGGAAGAGAAATGTTGACTTGCGCATAAAGCGGTGTGATGTGGTCAGTCCTGAGGCTTTTCAGGATGATTGAAGCTGTTGAATTCCATATAGTTTCTTCTGCAGAAGATGAAAAACAACACACCTTGTTTTCTAAACTGAGGTGTGCAAGAAATTGAATTATTTGGAGATTTTTAGGATTTGTTTTCTTTTCTCAGGAAGCAATAGTTGCCAAGTCTGTATTTCCACAAATGGGATTTACCCCAAGTACATTTTCCCGGCTATTGACAAGTTCTCAGGAAAGCTTCTAGATAGCCTTTTATTTGCTGATACCTCTGTTATTTTTATGGTAATATGACAAATTTTGGAAACCAGGATTGTTTTTCTTTGCCCATTCCTCCTGTCCCCTGTGGATAATTTGTTGTAACAAATCATATTGTGTTTGCAGTCAGATGTCATCAACACGAGGCTTTTTGAAAGCACTTTAATCACTATTTCAACCATATCCAATTAGGGGGGAAAAATCTGAATATACAATAGGTACATTGTATATGTCTTACATATCAGCTTGTTGCTGCTGGAAGTGTTCTAAATAAAATAATGCACAGAAAGTTATTGATGAAATATCTAATTACCTATTAAAATTGGTAAAATATGAGAGATTAACAAGTCAAGCCTAGTAAAATTGAAATATGCTGAATTTACCGTTCATCTATGTTCTGAACAATAATTCTGATGTCTGATAAAAATGAAGCTCTCAGTTAATTGGTTCCTCACATAATACAATAAAATTAATGTTTAGGAGTTAAATACCATAAACTTCCTCAGGGAAATTTGCTGATGTGTCTCTGTTTTTCAGTCAGTCACATGTTTCATTGTTTAATGGAGTATCATGTGGATTGTCTTATAATTTTACTTGTGCTCAGTATCCATGTTTCTGTCTTCTAAAGAGACTCGAGTGCTTATTTCTGATTTAACTGTGTCAGCTGTGTCAGCTGACATTCAGGTCATTGACAATCACCAAATCACAAGAAAAAACTATTGACATTGCTATGCTTTTATCAGAATGACAAAAATAGAAACCATGTGTTGTGAGGACCACATACTGTAGCTTCTTTATAAAGATGCTAGTCATCTTCCAGGGCTACTGTTTATGCCTTGGAAAAGAAAGAGCATATGACTAAACCCTCGTGTTCCCCCCAGGGTAGGGGAAGAGTAATAGCATTGTGGATAGAAACAGCAAGGAGGAGGAATTTTGGTAACAGCTTTGCCTCTCTGCATCCATGAGAATGTGTCGGTTCTATAAGGTTGCAAACGCAGTGGAAGGAAACAGGGCTGCAAAATATAACACAACTAAATACTGTTTCTAAATGAAAGAATTCCATAGCCCCCAGTCTCTGTGTGGCTTCTCCTAATAATTCTAATAAAAACAAAGCAGACAAGCAGAACAGTGGGGTCCTGTAAAAACAGGCTGGTCGTTTCAGCTCAGTTTCTAGGCCATGAAAGATGTCTGGTGTTACTGTACTATTATCCATAGTGGGGCAACAAAATAAAGTCCTGATTTTTTTAATTCATGAGCGTGTACAAATCTTCGTGGAAATACATTGGCTTTCCTTGGAAGCTGGAGTTTTTGAATAACTGTAATTTACTCAACAGGTATAGAAAAGCATTAAAAAATTTGTATCCTGAAATCACAGGATTATTCTGGTTGGAAGGGGTCTCAGAAGGCTTGCAGTCCAACCTCTTCCTTCAAGCAGGGTCGTCAGGGAGATAGGATCAGATTACTCAGGGCTTTATTCAGTTGGGGCTTGCAAAGCTCCCAGGACAGAGAGTGCATAACCCTGTTTGGACAGCTTGTTTCAACATCTGGCTACCCTTGTGGGGAAAATCTGATCCTCTCTTGGTTCATGTTGTGTCCACTGGCTCTTGTCCTCCAAGCAAACCCTGCCAGAAGAAGCCTGGCCTGTCTTGTAGATCACCTTGTAGGGGTTGGAAGGCTGCTTTTAGATCCCTCCAAATACATCCCTTCTGTAGACTGAATCGTTTCTGTAAAACACAAAACAGACTAATCTCTCAGCCAGTACTGTTCAGAACTATCCTCAAAGAAAATCAGGGAACCAGTCTGGCTTTCTTTCAGGAAGCCACTGGTGGTATCTTCTTCATACTCTTTTTCTTATTAATTTGAATCCGTAATCCCTAGAAGCAGAAGTCAGGGAACACTGCTCATGTCTTTCACAGTCTCCCATTACTTCTACTGCATGTCCACCATCACACCAAGAAAATGAAAGGAAAATGAGGTTGAGAATAAATGAGTGGGGAGAACAGATGCAGTACCTTACCTGTCAGTTGGCTGTCAGCTGTGATTGTTCATTATAAATACACTTAAGTGATAAATTGAGTGTAAAATTATTGTGGCTTTTTCTAGAATTTGTCAAAAATGAGGGAAGAGAATGTAGAACTCCTTTTCGTTCAACAAAATCTACTATTAGAAAATGGTTATTTCAGTATTTTTCATGGAATTTAGTTTAGCATACTGGTCTTGGAAATTATCATTTAAGAGTTAGGTTTTGTTTCATACTCTTCATATTCTTTACACTATTTTTTTTTCTCCTTCTTCCGTGACCTCTAACTTTTTATCGTTTGTTGTCCCTGAAAGATAAGTAGGAGGAAAACAATGAGTTTTTTAAAAATAGTGGGAAATAAATGCCCTACTTCTCCTCTTCTGGTATCCTTTTTTTAAGAGAAGAAAATTTCAGGATGAAAAAATCAGTGTTCTGTTGTTTCATATAATCAGGTTCAACTTTAAAATCCTGTCAAAACATTATAATTTGACATTAGCATGTAACTTGATTTATATAGCAAGTAAGACAATTGTGCCTGCTCTGAAGAGCTTGCAGCTTGTCAGGAGACAAGACAAGACACTAGGGGGGATTACACCATGAAGGAGAATAAATGAGATGAGTGACAGAAAAAGGAATACAAAAAACATCTTAAGGGTTTTGGTGAATGGTGCTCTTATGCTTTATTTTCACTTTTTAAAAAAAAAGTCTTAATGTTTTTTAACTTAAAAAACTCCTTTTATAAAACTTCACAAAATGGGTTAAGAGCCATTGTTGTATTTCCACAAGTACAGAATCATTTCATACCCAGGAGATTGGTAGCCAGTCAGTTGAAAATCAAGTTCCTAAACACAGGGCTGTTATTTCGCCTGTTGGGACGGGATGTCCACTTGGCTCTGTACCACAACTTAACTTTTGCAGGAAAGTGTTTTCAGTGGAGGATCATAGGAGAGTTCATAGAAAGAGTGGTTTGAAAGTGAATGTACTTCATGAAAAATCCTCTTGTAAGCAAGATCTTGGAAGATTATTTTGGGCAAAGATGAAGGTGTGATTTGAAATTGAAAGAAGTTGCAGTGCATAAATTATCAGGAAAGAGGTTCTGGGTGTGTTTGTGGAAGACGGACCAGAAGAAGGACAGAGAAATAAAGTACTGGCACAGAACTGAGGATTCAGCCTTGTGTTCTTCCCTGACCCACTGGCATTGCCCACAGTGGGTACCAACACCTCTGATATTCCCCATCGGCTCCCCCAGGCTGACATTTCTTCTTCCCTTCTTTAGCTGCTGCATCACCAGTGCATAAATTCTGTGTTCTCTTTATGTAGCCAGTCTTGAATAATTCTGTTCTTCAAAGTAATGTCACCAACTAGCTGGGAAATAATTATATATTAGGCAATAATACATCAGCTAATGAAATAATTTTTACCTTGTTGTCACCATAAAAATCCCAGCCTTTGATCTGCTCCAGATTTTACCATATGGCCTACTAAAGAAAAACAACACCAATAAAACTTCTCTCTGATGCCTTGTTTATATGAAAAGTCCACACATAACAGGAGAGGTAGTTTGGAACATGAAATGACTGCACAAAATATTTCTTTTGGTAGCTGAAAGATGCTCCTGCCTGCATTCATTAGATCAATAATGAATTTTGTGAATGGAAATGTAATATGGTTGCTTGAGATTTTATTGGTGTTTTCAGTGGTAGAGACTTGTGAATGGCTTGGGAGATACCTATTCTAAGAATTGTATGTCTTGTCTCACATTCCTGAAATGTTCCTAGAGCCTGGGGAAAAAATGTAGCTACTTCTTACATCTAAAAATAAGTTATTTACTGAAGATGTAATGAAATAGTTAAGACATGCATTTCCCAGATTTCAGAATTAGTTAGAACTGCTTAGTCCCTAACTTCACTCTGATATGAGAATAAATTTTAGTAGAAAGATGTAGTAGGTTCTAGAGTAACAGCAAAAAATGTGTATTTATCAGATAAGACCTGAGATCTTTGTTAGTATTTTGAGGGCTGGCAGTTGCTCCTGCACTGTGTGATGTCAATATGTGAGTGCTTGGCATCCTCATGGATAGGCTCCGAAAACCTTCCCTGGGTCAGAAGTGTCTGAAGAGTTGTCTGTGGGTTTTAATCTTGCCTCTTCCACCGGGCTATTGGTGGGAATAGTGGCATTTATGAATTAGGATGCTGGACTGAGGTTTATACATGTGTGTGGAGAGAAATGTGGGAGAGTGCATGGAAGCTGATGTTTTAATATATATATTTTAATACAAATCATTCAAAACTAGAAATTTTAATGAGCTGTAAGAATCAGCATTCTAGTGAGAAACTTTTCCCTCATTCTTGGTTGGTTTTTTTGGGTTTTTTTTTGTTTGGAGTTTATTTTTGGTTTGTTCTGGTTTTGGTTTTTTTTTTGTTGGTGGGAGGTTTTTTTTCAGCTGAGAAATTAAAAATTTTATCTTCTTTTATGGCTGTTTTTTGGTCAGAATGTCTTCTTTTAGAGAGACTTCTGGAATGATGCTGATGTCAGCCCTTGGGCTACTGGTGGTGTGGAAGCAGCTAAATACCATTGACCCTGACTCTCATTGTTTCTTTTCTCTCTGTGTCTTCACATGTTTAAGGCCCACTGCTTAGGTCACAAGATAGCTCTCCAGAAAATTTCAAGTCAGAAAAATTTTTGATTCAGTCCATGGTATGAAAAGGAAGGTGGGTGCCTCAGAAAGCAAAATAAAATTGGAAAATGTAAAACAATGGCATTCTCTGGGGAAGAAAGAGAAAACCAAGCAAGTCAGGAAATCGACAAATAAATAAATACAAGTGGTGTGGCCTGGGGCTGGTGCAAAGACACTTGGGAATGCGGATGCCTGGGTGGACATTTTGGTTTGCATTGCTTGGCTGGTCAGCCTTGAAAGACTGTGACGCTTCAGTCAGCAAAGCATTACATGAGATATTCTTAAATATGAACATGCACAGTTAAGATATTTAAGTTAAATATCTGTTAAGATGCTTTGCCAGCCCAGTTTCTGCTGGTCCTTCATTACTAGAAGTTGTGGTATTGGATTGTTAACAGGAGGAGATCAAAATCCTTGAATGAAAAGTCTAAAGAAGGTTACATTATAAAAGGGGAAAATAAACATTAGCCACTTTCCTGAATGTGTGTACACCAACACAGCTTATTTCTAACATTTAAAAAAATTAGATAAATTTCTTTCCCTTTGTTTTCTGTTTCCTGTAACTAAGGCTTGATAACATTTTAAACTTTAATTGAATAATAATTATTAATGATTGTACAGAAAACCCTGCATTACCTCCTTAATTGTCTTCTTTATTTTTCCACCCAGTTCATTCAAAAAAACACAATAAAGGGGAAAACTTTTAATCTACCTTTTTAATGAAATGTACAGGAACTTTTAGGTGGATTTTCCTGGTAAAGTGTTCTGCTTTTTCCCTAATCTTATTTCCCGTGGCTGCTTTTGTGCTACAGGAATCAGGCTTGCCACCAGAATATAGGGACATACAGAAATGCTCTGGTGAGCCTTATTTTGGTGGAAAATGTTAAAATATTTTATCCCTTGGAGAAGCAATACAATGTGTGTAACACTTCTTACTATTTTTGCTAGTTTTTGTCATAGTTTTGTGGATGGGGTAGTATGAAGTTTCTTTTAACAAATCAGATATGTTAGAAGGGACCAAAAGTGAGCACTCCATATCATTAAAAAAAGAAGTCTCCATCTCAATTTTTGCCCTTTCAGGTAATTTTCTTTTATAAATGCCTGCAATTTTTCTTAAAACCTTTACTGGGTCCCTTTACCTCATTAAGCATAATGGAGTTCTTACTAAAACAGTTTTCCCTCAGACGCAAAATTGAATCTCATGTCGTGAAGTGGAGTTGGTGCAGGGATTTCAAAGGATTGTATCTGATTTCCTTAGTTTCACATGCTTTTTCCTGTTGTAGGATCAAACCCTGCCACTAAAGTGAGATTTTTTTTTCTCACCTAGAAGAAAACAGAGTAGTCAATTGAGTACCATTTCTCCTCTGTGTGAGGCTCAGTTTACTAACAGTGAGTGGAGTTTAGTTAACTTCATATTTTGGACAAGCTTGTAAATTTGTTCCCTTCTAATGCTGTGATGTTATCAAGGTTGTACTGTTTTCCTTTTCTTCTCCTCCACCCCCATCTTCTTTCTTTCCTTTTTTTGAAGTGCAGCCTTCTGATCAATGTGCACTTTTTTTTTCCATTTCCCTAAATACATCATGAAAAAGGATGAGGTTTCCGCCTTAATTGCTTGTGCCTTTTATTCACATTCCTCTCTCAGCCAGAATTGTGAAAAGAGTGTTAGTAAAAGGCTGCACAATAGAGCTTTTCATTAGGCCTCAACAAGGCACACAAAAGAAGGCTTTTGGAAAGAGTGAATGCAGGACTTTAATTTGCAGGTGGAGAGTAGATAAAAGGTGCTGACGCCTCTATTATTCTCTTACTTAGGTGACCCCTACCCCGTTCAGCTGATCCCAACTACCATGGCAGCTGCTGCCGCAGCAACACCGGGCTTAGGCCCACTCCAACTGCAGGTAAGTCCCAGCACAATGCAGAGGAGGCAAAGGTTAAGTAAATACAAAAACCAGTTTTCTCTTCCTTTGGAACACAATGCAATTAACAGGGGTTTTGGGGCTGTTCTCTTCACAGAAAATTTGCATCTGAAGCAAAGGAGTCATCAAATGATAACACATTTTCCTTTCACCTTGCTGGAAGTTTTTGTTACATTTATGTATCTCTGTTGTCAATTTAAATACTTCTGGGTTTGTACATTGAATTTCCTCATAGCAGTACGTTTGCTTTTCTTATTGACATGGTTTAACCCCAGACAAAACTCGGTACTACACAGCCACTCGCTAACTTCCCAAAAGTGGGATGGCGAAGAGAATCAGGAAATACAAGGTAAAACCCATGGGTTGAGATAAGAACAGTTTCATAATTGATATAAAGTAATAATATTGATATAAATACAATAATAGTAATAGCCACAACTGTCATGAAAAAGAGAGAAGAATAAAACCCAAGAAAACAATTGCTCTCCACCTGCTGACCAATGCCGAGCCTGTTCCCAAGCAGTGGTTGACCCCTCCTAAACAACTCTCCTCTTCTTCAGTTTATAAGCTGAACATGATGTTCTGTGGAATGGAATATTCCTTTGGCCAGTTCAGGTCAGCTGTCCCAGCCTTGCTGCCTCCCGGTGTTTTGTGAAGCTTCTCACAGACAGAGCATGGGAAACTTGAGAAATCCTTGATTTAAAGTAAGGACTACTTAGCAACAGCGAAAACATCAGTGTGTTATCAAACATTATTCGCATCCTAAATCCAAAACACAGCACTGTACCAGCTACTGAGAAGAAAGCCAGTGCTATCCCAGCTGAAACCGGGACACTTTTCCATTAGATCGTTCTCATGCAGGCTGTAAAATACCGGAAGGAAATAGATTGTCAGGCAGAAAAGCTCTGTCCTGACAAGCACTTTTAAACTGCTTAAAAGTCGTTAACATGATTACGTCCTTTTTGGCTATAAGCTCTTCAGAGCAATATCTGGCCCCTCCTACTGTGTTTTATGGTACCCAGAGCATTTTAGGCACTGCTGTATTGCAGATAATTAGTGATTATTCTAATTTAACAGAGACAATTAGAAAACAGGTGGAAAGATACAAAAGAGTTTGGTTTTTTTTCAGCTACATTAAAGGGTTGACCTGGTAGCCAGATGTATCTGATTCAGACTGTCAGTATTCTGAATTTTGGAGGCATTAGTGTCCATGGGTCTTAATGATAGCAAGTCTTTGGATATTCCTGATCAGCTACACAACCCTTGTCAAGTCATTGGAATTAAGCAAATGTGATGCCCATTGCCAGAGTGTGAATTTTGCTACCTGCCGTGTATTCTTGGCTTTTAGGGTGAAGCCAAGTAATATTTGGGACTGAGAGGAAATCAAGACCCAAATCATCTCTAATTCTGCAAAGTCTGGATTGCCACTCTTTTCTAGAAACATAAAAAACCCCAAGCTCTCCGTTGCAAATGCATCTCCCTGCTCATTATTATTTGCCAAGTCACATGGAACAGCAGAGCTTTATACCTGCTTGGAAAGGCTCAGCATTTATGACTGGGATGTGTGAAATGCATTCTACAGCTCAGTTTGGCCCGCATCAGTATGAAGCAGACATCAGATATTTCAGTTGTTTGGCCAGCGTACTAGAGCGTGGGATATAGTTCTGGGGAAGATTTTTTATTTTATTTTATTTTGTTTTATTTTATTTTATTTTAACACAGCCAGCGGAAGTTAGCTGAGTTTCACAGAAATAGCTGCCAGTGTGTAAGCTGACACATTCCATGCACCACAGAGGTTAATACATTCATTCCTATTGTGCCTTTGTATGAAAAGCAACATTGTCTGTGTGTTAGTTTCTGATTCTCTGAGTTACAAATACTGTAGGCGGCTTAAGAATCATGGGAGCCATAAAAGTCATCCCTCTGAAATGAATTTTGAGGCATAACGTCAGTATTGATAAAGTGCTTATAATAGTCAAACACATGAACAGACATATGGAAGAAAGAGGGAGGGAAAAAGGAAAAACAAACATGGAGCTAGCTAGCAATGAGAAAACAACGGTCTGGTTCTAATTCTTATTTTTGCAGTCATTCAAGCTAGTCCTAAAATAATGCATTAGTGCTCCGTTAAGATGGTAGGATGGTTTACTTTCAGGACCAGCTTTGGGTTGTATCTATGCATGCTGTGGGCTGAAGCATCCTGATTAAAATAGGCTTTATCACAATGAGACAGTTTTCTTGTTAAAAGGTGGGCTTTGTGCAAAAGCGACTGCAGTCATAAATATCTTAGGATGAGTTTAGGTTGCAGAAAATTTGAGAACCTCAAAGGCCTCTTGTTTCTGTGCAAAGGAGAACATTAAAATGAAAATATTGACCAAATTCACCTATGTTGTTTTGCTACATGTCTGGAATTAGAGGGAGAGTTTGGCAGCCAGTCAGTGGGAGAGGCTTGAAGTACTAACTCAGTAGACTCTCTTAAATTTTTCAGATCTGATCTCTAAGGCCATGTATACGCTAGAAATAAACTGAAGCTTATTTTTCTTCACATCTTAACAGTGATTTTCAGCTATTGGTGCAATCTATCTGATAGCAATTGGACATGCCTCATAACTTCTGGTGCCATTTGGAAGAGTCAGGCTAGATTTGCTTCTGGAAAGGTTTTATCGTACAGGACTCAGAATGGATGCTCCTCTATGCTAACATGAATGGAACTGAACTTAGTTGCTAGACTAGAAAGACTGACTCTGTTCAAAACCAGTTTAGCTCAGTGATGACTTTGTTGAGTCATAAAGAAAGATTCATTATGGTTTTGGTCCAAACTCACCTTTAAATGACTTCGCAGTCTCTTTCAAGGAGGAACTCTTCTTACTTCAGACATTCCCATGCATTACCTATAATTCTTGTGTTCCCTACACACCCTCTGTCACCTGGTCATCAGACAGTAAAAGGTCAGAGAAGTGGAATGTTCCTTCTTTTCTTCTTCCTCTAGCCTCCCTATCACTCATCTTTCAGACTTTGTGTACTTAAAGGAGGGGAGATCAAAGGACCTGACACAGTGCTTAGTTTGTTCCTCCCAGCAAAATTCGATATACAACATTATCTCAGTGAAGACAAAGCCAAGGAATTTTTCTTGTTTGTTTGTGTAACAATAAACACATCTTCGTTATTTCATTAGAGGATTTTAGGTCAGGTCATGGCGTTTGTAGTGTACTGTGAGATCAACAGGAAGTGCTTTTTTTATCCCTGGTTGTCAAAATTGAATTTTTGTTTTTGTAAATGAAATGCGCACTGTATTTATAGAGGAAGAACTAACACCTGATTGTTTTTCTGTGGCAAAGAAACTCTTTGTCAGTGAAAATGTAATCTCTCATTTTGAAATCCCCTGTTGGTTCGCAGTGACAGCTTTGTAATCCGAAGCCCTCCGTTTCTCTCCCTGCCTTTGAGTCCCCACTGGGATGTACAGATTCTGTCATCTGATACCTGCCACAATTAGCCGTGCGGGATTGCCTTGATTTCCAGTATCCACAAAGAGACGAATGACTCAACGAGAATGGAAGCTAAAACTTACATTGTTAGATGTTGCAAAGGGAGTAGATGGATGGGGCCATGTTGGAAAAGCTGGAACTAACAGTGCAAGCTTGAACCTGTCCTCTGATAAAGTGCTGTCTATCAGCCCTGTGTATTCCCTCGTTCCCGCATTTAATGACAAAAATGCCATTTGGGGAAAAAAAGTGGTTTTAGCTTTCCTCTGTTAATAAGAAAACTCAGTCCTGAACATTACTGCGGTAAAATCCCTCTGGATACGCATGTGAGTTTCTTACGTCAATTTTTTCCCCTCATAAACATCATCTGGTCTTGTTCTTCAGGAGTGGTGCAGGATGGTGATTATGTTTCAAGTAAATGAGAAAAAACCCGAACATAAATTGTCACTGTGTTTTACTGAATAAGGCTAATGACTCAAAAGTACTTCTGTAAGCCTTATATGAACATGATATTTTCCTATATGGTTAAGCAGATGAGGGAGTTTACTTCCTCCATCTTGAAGATCAACATTCAAAGCTGTAAGCATAGATATGGTGTAACAAGTATTGCACAAACTAAACTGAAGGGTTTATTCTGGTACCACTCATCTTGGGCATAGCTAAGTATAAAATAGATGTTTTCATAAGTCTGAGAAAATTGTTTATAAAATTGTATCTGAAAGTTTCTTTTCTGATAAAAAACATTTAATGAGTAGTTTCTGAGAATTAGGAAACAAAGTAATTGATCACACGGTGTGAAAACTGAGAGGAATCCACACCATTGGGAGTGGGAATGGTTCAGATTTCCCAGATTGCTTGTTTGATAACCAGATAGTGACAATAACTGATTAATTGGCAGTTACACAAATGCTGTATATACCCATAACTCCACTGAGAGATAATGCTGGATGAATAATGACAGCTGCCTGTGTAGTCTTACTGTATGGACATTTTGTGTCCTGTCAAAACAGTATTAGCAGTCTGATGTAATACAGACTTCCTGCAAACATCTGTTCTTGGAAAAAAAACACCCCAAAAAGTTTGGAGTGCCAGCATTCAAACTTTCTTCCTTCTTCATCTTAGCATGAAACAGGACTTCCTAATTATTGGTGGTTATGTTCAACATCATGTCCAGATCTGTCACTGTATGAATCAAGAGAACCTCCTGTCAGTGTCTAAACTGCGAAAGCATTTTAGCTGGGTCTCTGTTCTGAACACCAGTCATTATGAGAGTCCTGTGTTCTCTGCCTATTTGTATAAAGATGATGAGCATATTTAGACCTTAAACAGTCTGGCCAAGTTTTTTAGTTTCCACTTCCTATATTAAGTATTTGGGTCAATTAATTTTTTCTTACTACAGACCTGTTCTCTTAGTTGTGTGGTAAGATGCATACCATTTTGAATTTAAAATTGAATTTAAAAAACTGGACGACAGTTTTGGAAATATTTGGGCTACAAGCAGGCACTGATGTAAGAGATTCAATTTTGAGAAAAAATAAGTCCATTTGGAGTTTGAGGGCTTTGCAAAGTTGTTCATCCTGCTGTTATTTAGGTGTCTGACTCAGTACAAATTTTCCTTTGGAAAACCTTGCTTCTAGGTATCTAAAGGATCCATAATCATCTGTAGTCTCCATGTTTGTTTTACATGAAGGAAATGGAAAAGATAGAGCACTTTAACAAGTATGCAGTGACTTATCAGGAGGCAGAGTGTTCCAATGGTCATACAAGTATTCCATAAAACATCTGTTGCCTATGAAACAAAAGTAAAGCACAAAGCAAAAGTAAAAGTAAAAGTAAAGCCTTCTCAGTCAAATACCTTTTTCTTTTCTCTTACGTACCGGCTTCCTTTTGGCTTCTGCACTGTTGCAGAGTTGAGCTACATATCTCCACTTGTCAGTTCAGGCTATTTCTCTGAAGTATCTCCTTAAGTTTCATTTGAAATGTTGCTGAGGACAGAACTTCCCCTTGCTCTTAAAGAGATGTTACCATATTGTCATGCATTAATTGTCAAGCACATGTAATAATTGGGTGTTTTTTGCATATCTCTCCCTGATTTCTTGCTGTAATCTGTAGATATAACCAGTTTTGCCAGATTAAGTGGTTGACCTTCCAGTGTTACAACACCTCAAATCTGTGAAAGTAGACTCTGAGAAAGCTGTACAAACACTGTTGTCATGCATCTGAATATTGAAAACTTTATTCTTTCCTTGTTTTGGGGAGTCAAGTTGCCACAGCTGCAAAGACATATGAATTATTTCTGATGAAGGAAAGTCTGGTGCCACATTATTGTGTCTACAGAATGTAGCCAAGAGATGGCAATACTTTATCCATTATTCATTTACTCTGCAGTCTGCATTCATGACCACTTTGGGATATTACTATAACCAGTTCTTTGCTTACAAGAAAGTAAACTATTCCTTAGCAGTGCAAGGTTATTCCTTCTTTTTGCTGGGCAGTGTCTTCCTTTAGACACCATCTAAGCTGGCTTTTCAACAGCGAGAGTCAGTATCCTTTCCCTATTTGTTTTTTTACTCTACCTGTTCTCATTAATTGGACTCTGACTCCATTTGTAGGGAATGAATCATTAGTGCACAGTTTAATTACAATATTATAATACTCATGCAATCCACTTATGCATGAAAAAAGTAGAATTAGTTTTTCACTGTGAGCACACACATCTGGGGAAAAAACCAACTAAGTACATGAAAAGTGACATTTCTCATTAGCATAACCAAAATATGGCAGTTGTCCATCTGCCATTAGCTCAGTGTATGGTTGTGCTGTTTCTGATGGCCATCACAAATAACAATAACAAGAGGAGTAATAAAGCAACATTTTTTGTTTGATCTGCTTTTAAATAGTTTTTAAATTGTTGCATTATGCAGATTCTATATTCCCTGCTTCTGTCCACCACTTCTTTCTGGTTTTGTAAGTGAATGTGTTGACCGCTAGATATTTGCCACCTGTACTGCAAATGGGTAGCCAGGATGGCTATTTCCAAAGAGATCAGTGAAGACCAAGGTCCTTCAGGTAGAAAAATGTGGGGCCCAGAACTCTTCATGTAAAAGAATCTACAATCATCTAACCAGGGTGAAGATCTCTATGTTGTTGTGGAGTAAGTTGTCTTTGAAAAATTTTATCTTTCCAAGGTTTCTTATTCTTTTTATGAAGTCTTAGCGATGATTTTAAGATACTCGTTGAACTATATAAGTAAGGTGTGGGGTGAGAGGCTATTGATTGCCAAGAGCATCTTTGAAAAATCCCTACATTTTTAAATGGAAAATTAACTCTCAATTAACTCAAAAGCAAGCCTTGCAACACCAGGATTCTACTAGTCCTCACTTTCTGGATACCTGCTGAGAACTAGAGATTGTGGTAGATTGTGTAAAAGCATGAACCACAGAACACAGCTCAAATAAATGTTGTTCATGGTGGGTAAATGTGCTTTGTAGTTGGCATTTAAATAGCCTATTCTTGCCTTTGATAGAATCTTACACAATTTTATGGGTAAACTCAGTGTATTCTATTAAAATATATTTGAGTGAAAAGCTTGATCGCATCATTTTATCAGAATCCAGTCAATTTAGGAAAGAGTGATTACAGCAGACTACATGCTTTGTGTTTTACTGAGCACTGTGAATATCTGAGCACATGCACAGTGGACATTTACAGGCAGTAAATACACATGGTAAAACAATATCATGGCTACTCTGTGGGTCAGCAAGTTAAAACTCCCTCCCTGCTCCAGGGGAAAGAATTAGTGGTAGCATATTCATTTTATCTGGATTAACAGTCCTTTCTGCATAACTTTCAGATTCTGTCCATATCTATGAAAAACGAAAAAAGACTGAAAAATGACCAGCCTCTCTGCCTTCCAGTTGTAACTCAGGCCTGCTGTTTGCTAGCAGACCTCTGTCTGCATGAGTGAGTTTTCTTGTAGGTTAAAGAGACTGAATTCCCTCTTCCCCCTCCCTCCGACCCTGAGCCTGCAGGGCAGACAGACAGAAGCACACATATGATTAATACAGCACAGCTGCAGGAGTGACTCATTTGCATATGTATTAATAGAGGCAAAAACAACAATTCAATTACATACAGAGACATTCTGCATACTAAGGAACTTATGCATATAGCCTGGAAAAAGTGCAGCCAGCGTTCTGTCTGACTTTCCTGAGCTCACATGGGCCAGAGTCAGAGCCCAGCAGTTCTCAAGAAATCCTTTTGAGAAGAACCTGTTACAAGATGCTTATGCAGCTATTACTCCTCCTCCCCCCACCCCCTGGGTTCCTAGAAGACATGTGACATTTGGACAATGGAAATAGCACGTCTTTTCCATGTTATTTCCTATTTACCAGCTTTCAGCTTCATATTGTTGTCTCTTTACATATAGGCCCCAGAATGAGGATAGCAAATCCTTTGCCTCGTCTTGCATATGCACAGATTTATTCTATTTTTCTTTCACCTCATCACTTGTGTTGTTTCCATTTTGATTTGTCCTTCTCTGCCATAAGATTTCTCTTCTCTTCTTGTGAATTAGCACAAGATGACCATTTCTGTGCCTTTTTCTTGTAGTGACCGTGCATATCTGATCATAATATAATTCAGTGATTTTCTGCTAGGGGACCATTAATCTTTTTAACAGATATAAAAGGTGTCTGCCTGTTTTGAGTAGACTGTTCTATCATGACACATTGGTCTTTGTCTCTGCTAAGAAAGTTGTGGAGTTCTCAAATGGAAAAGATGGAAACCCACAGGTGTTCAGTGCTTCATACTACAGCTGATGGGGATCGTGATAACTGGTACAGAATCTGATTCTGGTAATAGAAACAGATGTTTTCTGAATCTCATAGGAATTCATTAGGTAGTAGTTTTGAGCAGCTTTCAAAAGCAGGTTGGAAGTATTGCAGCATTGGAACTTATGCTATAGGAACACTTAACTTAAGCTATAAACAGTTTTTTTAGCTGTAAGTTATTCCCTATGTTACTCTGTGTTTTAACTAAAATACCATGTATGTACTCAGTATGCTTTTCATACAGGCCGTTCACACACTGTAATATGCAATGAAATGTTAGGCTATGATCCATACCCAGTATCCTCATTTCTGGAAAAGCGAGACATTTAACATTGACCTTCATGGACTAGTTAAACAGAGCTCTATTTCAACTTGAGAAGAGATAACAAGTCACTAAAAAACTTTTGGAAACCTGACAAAGCCATTAAGATGCCCAACTGTCTTGTTTGGGTGGCAACCCTCTGTGTTTCAAGCAGCCTAAATCACTGGCCATTTGTTTGAAATGTCTCGGTGGTGTGAGCAGGGAAAAATAGGTCATGCAGGGAAGAGTGTGTAACTGTCTGGCAAGCGTGCTTGTGAGGTCAGGTCATCCTTAATTTCTTTTCTCTTGCAAAAATGTTACACTTCTTTCTTTTTGGGGTTAGCCTGACAGACGGAAGCAGATTACTCCTTGATTATTTATAAGGCATTAATTTTAGATGAATATTGCTGAAGTAACTGACATCATAAGTAGTTTTAGCAGCCAGCAGAAGAGCCTGTTTGCAGATTGGAATATGACAGTCTTCACTTACACACGGTCCTAAGACAAAGTCTGAAGTGTTTGAAAGAAGAGACAAGGAGTGGAGGCCTCTGTATCAGCTAGGACTTTGTTTATAGTTCTGTGCGATAGAACCGAGACTTTGGATCATCGGAATTGTGATGTCAAAGCTGTGAGTTCAACCAGCTGCAAGGCAAAACCAGTGTCAAAATAGCAGCGGTGGCAGCACCTGCCTGCCAGTGTTTTAAGCCAGGGTGAGGCAAAACCATCTGAGAATTCTTACACTGCCCCAAAGTAACTTCTGTTGAAAAAGAAGTAAATAACAACCGCTGTACATACCTTGAGATGCTTCCCTCTCTATACTGGCAACAGTGCAGACCTATGAGATGTTTGTGTTAAACATTGTTTCATGGATTACATTCATTGGGAATTAATGCTCCTGGGAAAGGTCTGTATGAAAAACCTCATAACAGAACCAAAAAAACTTTTTTCCCCCCTACTTTGTGTCCTTTGCACATTCCAGATACATGGTTTTGAAAGAGTTGGCTTATGCTACTGGTTTTCCTATTATGTTGTTTGCTCTTTTCAGAGGGATGTTGCTGAAAAGAAGATTATATAATCATGCAAATCAGATTGTATAATCCTGAGCAAACTGTCCGGCGGGGGGAGAGGAGGGGAAACCACACTGAGTGGAGCTTGGCTGGCTGTGGGGGAACTCGCTCTGAAACCACAAACTGGGGGGGTTATGGGCCTCCTGCAAAACATGAAAACTGCAGTCAGACTAGGAAATTTTTCCCAATATTTCTGGACTTCATTGTTTTCATGCTGAACTCTGCCAATAGTGTGTATTTACAGTCCCCCAGCAGAACATCACGACAGACAAACACACAGGAAAACTGCAAATCGGTGACGTGCACACACTCCAGTGCTTGTGGAACAATGCTACAAATAACAGGGAGAAACCCTGACAAACCTACACAAACTAAGTACTTACTGCTACATACTTACTTCTTTAGGTACACTAATCAAATTACTACATTTTATTAATCCTAAAACATAGCACAAGGAATTCTCTCTTAAAGTCTTGCTCTCTTTGTTGTACTTCAATCAGATGACATAGTTTGCTGTTAGATGCAGATTGGTATAATATATGAATGTGTAAGAATTTCAATTTGTGTCTTATTTCTTACTACAGTCTATTTTATGACTATTCTTTTTTGTCCAAAGTTTAGGTCATTTTGAATTGACAAGGCAGAATGGGATAGAAGTAAACAAACAGAAGAGTAAATGTGTGCATGAGGAGTGTATCACTGGCCTGTGATATAAATTGCATATGGCAAGAACAGTGCAAGCCTTTAGAAGTTTCTGAACTCTTACCCTCTCTTTTATTAAGTCTGATTCCTTGCCAGGCTTGACAGTTACCAGCCAGGATATTTGATCACCCTTTTATGAATGGGGGCTTATATTAGGCACAGTTTGAAACTATGAAATACCTAATTACTGTAGACTGTAGATCAAAGCATTAGACAACAAACCACTGAGGTCAGGATGCTTGTTCTGTTTTTCTTTCCAAAGTCATCAATTGAACTTTTCTCAATAGAAGATTCCATAGTATCTGGAGATGTAGCTTTCACAGTGTTAAACTTAATTATTCTGTTGTGCCTGCATAGCGTAAGCTTGTTCCTGAAGTTAAGTCAGAGTGCATTCTTCCCCAATAGGCTCAGTTTCCTCAAATCCTTTTTCTCTTTTCAGAGGTTCTTACCACTTTCAGATCTAGTGAATTTTGTAAGATCAATCTGAACAAAACAATTTGGAGCTAACAGTACCTGTAGCTCCTAGTAGTCCTCAAGGCTAACTTTTAAATTTTGCAATCTGCATGAGCTCTGCTCATTGGAGTCTAATTCATAGACTAGCTTCTGAGTACCCCTCTTACTTTGCTTAACTGCCTTATTTGTTTGCCATTTTTACAAGTGGTCTGTTTCTGTTCCATTCATTGGATAACTAAGGAGGAAAGTACTGCAGACTACTGGATTTACGTTTCTTAACCCTTAGCCATAGAGACTGGTCACATCACAGATGAGTTACCTGACTGGAAATATGCTGCAAATTTGTTAAGTCATCTATCTTGGAGGCCGACAGACTTTGGAATTACAGAGAGCAGGGCTGTCAGAAAGCTACTGTGTGAGTTGTCTTCCCTTAATGGCAAACATACAAATGGAACTAAAAAGCAAAAGAAAAGGTGTGTATGCAAGAAAGAAAAATGGTTTTAAAAAAGTGTTTGTTTTTAAGCTTAGAAATCAGTATCCTATGATTATCAATCCAACAGGAAAGCAGTAAGAAAGTTTCAAACTCTGTCATGGTAGTAGAAAGTGAGATTTTCAAAAGCGTTTTCCACCTAGATCTGCACCTCTGTGTCTTGCTGTTTGGAATGATTTCTCTCTCTATTTAAAATCTGCATTGCAGCAGAGGCTTCTCGCTGTATTGCAAGCTGTACTTTGCTTTAGGAACCACAGCTGTGCCACATCCTGCACCAGCAGCCACTGACAGGGGCAATCTGTTTGTGGCATATTGAGGTACTCAAATTGTCTTTGGGGACTGCTGTGGAGTGGCTTTTTCCAGCTCCTTCCTATAGGTACAGTATCTGTTTCTCCCAAAGGGGCCTGGGGCCTCCAGCCAGTTTGTGCTCGAGGGGATGAGGTTAATCCCTCAGAGACATGGGGTGCCATGAGGGGTGGTACCTATGCCCCTGCCTGATATGCTCAGGGGTCCAAAAAAGCATCATTCCTGTGTGTCTCCCTGTGGATGCAGGGCTGAGGAAGGATGCCTGTCCCTCAGCACACCTGGGCAGCAGCACCAGTGGCTCTCTGCCTTTCTGAAGGTGAAGTCTCAACTCTGCAGGTTACTCCTCTCTCTGTGCTGGAGTGTGAAAATTGCACCTGGCAACAAATCCTTTTCTCTTTCTTTCCCCTTCTGTGGCTCAAAACAGTCTTTATAAATTATAACAGTGTGTTCTCCGGTAATACACCAAAACAGTACAGTTTGTGATAGTGTTATTAAAGTGTTTTAGGCCATTACCACATAATACAGCAGCATATTTTTTCCGTTAAGGGAACCAAATGGATCTAGCTGAATTTGGCACAAGACATGGCTGAAGTCCTAGTTTATCTCTCATGTCGATTTTACCATTAAACTCTGAACTTCTGAAAATTAGATTTGCATTCGAAACACTGATAGGTATGCTACATTTTATCGTAGTTTAAACTGTCCTTAAAAATCTCTTGCTTTCTCCACAGTAGTTCTGCATTAGTATTTGTTCAATATTCCAATTTTTTTTACAAACTAGGGCTTATTGGTGTTGAGGGTAAGCAATACATAAGAATCATAGAATCACAGAATGGCCTGTGTTGGGAGAGACCTTAGACATCACCTATTTCTAACCCCTCTGCCATAAGCAGGGACACCTTCAACTATCCCAGGTTGCTCAGAGCCCCATCCAACCTGGCCTTGAACACTTTCAGGGATGGGGCAGCCACAGCTTCCCTGGGCAACCTGGGCCTGGGCCTCAACACTGGAAAATTTCTTCCTAATATCTAATCTCCACCTACTCTTCATCAGTTTGAAGCCATTTTCCCCTTGTCTTGTAACTACATGCTCCTCCATCTTTCCTGTAGGCTTCCTTCAGGTACTGGAAGGCCACATTTATGTCACCTCAAAGCCTTCTCTTTTCCAGGCGGAACTATTCCCATTCCCTCAGCCTTTCCTTGTAGGAGTAATGCTTCATTCCCACAGTGAACTTTTTGTCCTCCTCTGGACTCACTCCATCAGGTTCATGTCCTTCCTGTGCTGGGACCTCAGGGCTGGAGGCAGCTCTGCAGGTGAGGTCTCACCTGATCAGGGCAGAGGGGCAAAATCCCCTTGCTCAGGCATTTGATTTAACTCACTCTCCTGCTGTGCCAGTAACTGCCTTGGAATACAGTTCCTTTTAGGACTACCATCCCTACTTATCCCATTATCATGGCAGCTTTGCTTCTTGCTGTACACTGGTCTGATATAGTGATGGTGAGAGTAATTCGGACAGTGTGTATCAATGTGTGTTTGGAAAAGATTTTTAAGGAGTCCTGAAGGGATTTGGGAGCCCGGCAATAATTAATTTCTTACGGTGGCTTTGAAAATGGGACATGCAACATTCACACTTAATCGTTCCTCCTTTCCGCAGCTGTTTTATTTTTTTCATGTTTTGTTGTGTGGAAAGGAAACAGTCGTCAAAATTCTATCAGACTGTTTGATGGTGAGGTGGTGTTCATTTGGTAAAGCAGTTTTCATTGGATACAGTGAAAGACACGAGTGCTTAACATTTCCTATGTCCAGTCCAAGCTGGCCAAACTCACATTTGTGTGGTAGCTTGTGTTTCAGTGCTTGCTTTCACTTTAAGTGGGGAAAAAGAGAGGGTGAGCATCGTTTCCCAGCATTTCATGTTGTGTACTAGGATGTCATATCCTGCATACTTGTTCTTTAGAATTTTCTTATCACACAGGTGTGGGACTCCAACCAAACAGAACACCGCACTAAAACCAGTGTTGAGGACCCTGATTCTTATCCTGCTGTGTGGGCGTGGGGAGATGGACCTGTGTACATGACCTGAGCTCAGACAGAAGAAGTTAGAAGGGATTCTAGAAGGAACCATGGCCTATACAGTTAAAACTCAAAAGTATTCTGGTTAGATTTAAGCATTTCTAAAGTCTGATTGCTTTTATTTTTTTGCTACAGTTCGCTCGTATTACTTTATTTCACTTCCCATTAATTGCCCCTCTGAAGCAAGTCCTTAAGGGATGTAGGTAGATGCTTGCACAGCAAATGTTTCTTTCTTATCACACTGGGTGGCATTACAGGTTTGATTTCACGATTGTTCCCCATCAAGTGTGGAAAGAAATTACTACTAAAAACTGAGGAAATGTTAGATTTTTTTTAAAAAGCTGATTTGTCACTTTCCTCATTGACTATGAACTGAATAGACTTCTAACCCTTAAAATACTTTCTCCCCCCTTTTCCTTTTTATTGCCTGGAATCTTAAGAGCTTTATCATTTGCAGTCGTAAAATGAAAATATACACCAAACCCTCAAAGGGCAAGTATGAAATTAAATTATATTTGGGCAGCTGTAACCTTTTAAAACGATCAGATTCCAGTTAATGTATTTCTTCCTGTTCTGAATGCTGCCATGGTGTTTGATGGTGGGAAGCAGTCCAAAGGGCATTGGGAGATAATAAATTCACTGGAAATTTCACCCTGAGGCGAGCCTTGATACACCAAGGCTTCCATTTAGCAGAACTGACCTAAAAATCTTGTCACATCCAAAGGTCACTTAGGTTGGGGTTGGTGTGTCCCATCTATCTTTCCCTGGTGCAAAGAATGACAGCTGAGCTCATAAACAGCCATCGGAATATGGAAGACAAGCAGCGGGGAGAGGGAGGAAGGATAATACTGCTGACAACTTCTTAGATTTCCTAGGCCAATTTCCTAGGCCAGTGAGACCAGATACCATCTGTGGGGCTGCTTGTTTCAGCTACCTCAGAAATGACAACTCAGTTCAAAGAGGTTGACTGTGGAGGTCTGAAACAAGGGAGTCCCCCCATGTCTGCAAATGCCAGGTAAGCCTTCTAGGACACATTATACTGTCCCTGAACATATCCTATTTGGTCCCAGTCTTGTCAGTCAAAACAATTTACAGTTCATGCAATGCCTTACTTTCAAGGAGGGTCAAAAGTCTAAAAAGGTGTCAGCAATGACACTGATAGGTGTCATCTGTAAGAACAATGATTCTAAGGGAACAATTTGGCACTAATTATAAACAATACTGAAAGGTAAGATATTTTCAATCTTATGAGAAAATCTGTGATGTACATCCTCTAGGACTTTGCTTATCCTAAGCTTATTAAAATCAGTATAATCCCCTCACACAATAAATTAAAGCAAAAGGCCCTTCAGGATGACTGTTGTCTTTCAGTCAAAGTTTCTACTTCTGCAATTGAAAGCTCCAGTGGACCCTTCCTATGCTTGCAGTATGTTAAATATTAAGGACAGGGCTTGGAGTTGCATGATAGAAGTGTATTTGAAGGACAAAGATCTAACTGACCATAATTGATCTTCCTTAATTGGGGATGAGCCCTGCAGCATATGTCTGTTGTGTCCTAGTGGTGTGAAGCTCCTTCTCAAAATTCCCTAGGAGGAGGATGAGAGAGACAGACTGCCAGTCACTGCTGGGATGCAGGAGGCAAAGATTCCCTCTTCTACAGCCTGTCTTGATGGGAAAACAAAATTGTTGTTCAGTGTCCTTCTGGAACGTGGTAACACCCTGCTGTTGGAAGAAAGATACTGTGTATGGTATAAGCATTGGCCTGATTGTTTGGGAAACATTAAGTTGAAGATAAAAATTAAAAATAAATTATTAAATAAAATCTCTGTAGCCTTGGGCATGCAAGGATGAAACGTACAAGTTCCAAAATTCACAGGATATTGACTAAGTTAGGTTTTTAATTCCTCCTGGGAATTTGCTGACATCTCTCCATGAATTTTAGTAATTCAGATCCTTCTGAGCAGGATTGTAAATTGTATGTTCCTTTGCTTGTTAAAACTACACAGAGTATAACTGTTATTTTCAGAAGTACTTCACACATTCTTACAAACATACTATATTTGAGGCAAACACAGTAAAGAAGGGCAAGATTGGCCAGCTGTCAGTGTTTGTCTTCATTTTCCTTGGGTTCACACTCTACTTTATGTTAACATATATGTTCTCCACACAAAGCCAAAGTAATTTGCAAGCAACTTTGCAGGAGTTTTATGCCCTTCCCCACATGTTCTGTCCTGAAAATGCAGCTCTAAGCCTTACCAGTCGGATGACTTTGAGAAAGACAAAGTCACTCTCCATCTGATTTGTATAACAAGAAAAAAAGGAAAGGTGTGTTTTTCATGAGATACAGAGAGGACAGATGTATTTCACTTTAAATTCAGCTGCTGACACAAAATTTTAAAAAATGACATAGACATGCTGAGCACAGACTAGCTACTTTTTTCCTGTTTTCTTATTCAGGATGGTGGGGTGAGAATAACCTTTAGCCATGGATGCCTAACATGTATAATTCATCTGGCACAATATTGCAAGTACCATTCTTGTTTTTGCAAAGGGAGATGAGGGTGATTAGCTCAGACTATTCCCACTTTGTGTCAGTTTTCTACTGTGGTTCAATTTCCTTTTTCATTTTCCTGGGCAATTCCAGTTAGTAAGCAAGTAATGCTGGACCATAAAGTCAGAATATTTCTGGGATGGCTGGTGGGGCATGGAGCAGCAAGACCAAGTGACTCTGTATTTCTGTAGCAATTGGAATTTGGGAAAGTCACTGAGTCGGAGTCAGTGCGGACTTTTAACTCTCTGTGTCAGTAGAGTTTTCCATCCTTGGGAAGTGGGAATATCCCATTGTGCTGGTCTCAGTGCATTGCTTCCCTATGTTTTCATAGCCACATTCTTCCCATTTCATGCCAGATGACTTTGGACAATTGTCAATAAGCCTGATGTTAATGTTGTTAAATACATGATAGAAATATGGATGGTGAGAATAAGGATTGCGTTTAATGGCTGTGATGTTGGCAAGTGCCTTTTTGCTACTTTAGACGTGGCTTTTATTGTGGTGAATATGATCCGTTTGAGCAAAGGCCTGTCCTGTGCCATGGTGTTAACTGGAGAAGTTGAGAGACATTTTGCAGTTGCTGACTTTGGCAAAAACAAGGAGTATCCCTGCGTAATGGAGGACTGAACTGTTCCTTGCCTTATTCATCCTTCCCACGCTGGAGTCACAAACACTGGGTAATGTTAACATTTGTCACGGAAAAATTTAATTGGCAGAAATGTTTCATATATAAACAATAGAACGGAGGGCCCAGAGACCTTCCCTATTCTGGATTGTTCTGGATTCCTTATCCCTGATAATGATAAAGGAAGGGACTGTATAGAGGGTATTATTGCTCTGTGGAGGGAAGCAAGGAGAATCCCTGTTTGACATTCCCAGTCTGGAATGGAGTTAAATTTATCAGTTGCTAACTGAAGAAACAATGAGTGCTGTTCACCCTCCCACTGCAGGGAGCAGCCAGTCCTGGAGCAGCACAAAAAGGGTCAATCAAATAGGTCGTACATCATCTGAGGAGGCAGATGTTAGAACATATTGTAATGGGTTGCTGTGAGGATGGCTTGTGGAGTACAGGGGTGGGGGAGAGCAGCTATCAGCAATGTTTTCTGTCATGGTCACTAAAAATATCCAAGTTTTGAGGAAGGTCTCTGAACACAGGAAATGAAAGCATTAGCATTCCATCTATGTTAGACTTGTGGGCAGAATGACAGAGGTAGAAAAGGAATAGAAGCATGAGTTCCTCTGTAATACTCCATGTAATACGAGTAAGTCTAGGTATTATCTGTGCTTTGCCAAAGTCACTCTTAGCTTTGGAATGTGTGTGTATTTTACCTGAGAAAAAAATTACTGAGCTCCAGACTATATTAAACACAGAACTGTTAAAATAGCTTCTATTTTAGCAGCGCCCCTAATTCACACCCACTCAAACACCTCCTCGCTCGTTAACCCCATCATCAGACCCAAGTAACTCAAGTGAAATGAGATGGCATTGGGAATGAGGTAATGAACAAAGATTTCTGGATAATGTTATTACTTCACGATAGCAGCTCTTGTTAGTGTGACTACAGTAAAACCTTCTTGATGTTTCCATTGCAAACTCTTTGGTGCTCCCACCCCTTCTGCTTCGTAGACAACTACTCAGCCAGAAGCAATTTTAAATCCGCTTTTACATCAATTTTGGCTCTTGTTTTGGATTGAAAAGAGTTTGGTGTTTTGATACTTCGTTATAAAACATGAAAATTGCTGGGGTTTTTCCTCCTAATCCAAATTTCCAGATGAACAATTTAAGGATACGGATTAGCTCTTTTTATAACTCAGCCATAATATTAACAGTTGAAAAATGTCTCCTAAGATAATTTCAGTATTTCATGTTTTCGTACAAGCAGATCCATCTTTCTGTCACAAAAACGTCCATACTAAAAATTGGCGTGAAGGGGACAATTTTCAAAAAGCACTGTTTTCACTCAGGAGTCTATTATTATTTTTTTTCCTCAGTTTGCTTAGTGCCTCAGCAAAAGTTGTGGAGACCAAATTTAATAAATAGTCAGGGGTGGATCAGATGTACTAATGGATTATGGAGCTTGTACCAGTTAATCAGTGTTAATATAGTCACTGGTTGTGGAATATTTGGCTATGTGGAATTCTTTAAATCAGAGGTTGCATCCCTGTTGCCAGTGAAGGACATCCTTTTTGCTCAATAACTAGAATTCAGAGGGATGTATTTCTGCATTCACACTTGTCTAATCTTAAGAGCAAAATGCTGAAGAGTTAAAGTAGAGAGTGGGCATTTCCAGAGGGTAACCCAGGTAAACTGGAATAATCTGGGACTTAACATCTTGCGTCAGGATGGCAGTGGAAAAACGTGGAGAAGGTTGCATTTCCCTTGGTTGTACTGATGCTGAAGACAAAGCTCCCATTTGCTATGGAAGCATGAGGCTCCAGCAGTTCCTGGTTATCCACTCGGATTGGTGAAACCAGAAGCAGCCATGTAAAGTTCCAAAGTTCATCTCATAGCTCTTCTTGTGCTTGGGTGATGCATAGCATGAGAGGGACATGAAAGTTAAAGATATAATTCCCTTTGACTTTCAGTCGTATTACTGTGCCTACAGCTCCTTAAACCTCAAGTACAGCATGTGCCAAAAGAGGAATATCGGTGTGAGTTCCAGGCGTTTTGTGCATGGGTTGCAGCCTGGCCGTGCAGTGTCACTGGACCTTACTGTCTGCGGTTTCTTGTAGTGGGAGTCAGAAACTGAGTCCTGAGGGATTTCAGATGTTTTCAGAGACCACTTTGGGGGAACAAATTCTCTAAGAATTAAAGACTAAACTTCTGTACGTGTCCTAATGGAATATGCAAAGTGTCACTTTTCCCATTACATCAGTGTAAGCATGGAAATAGTGAGATGAACCAGAAAACAGCTTCTTATGTTATTTCCTGAGAAGTTTGCCAAAGCTTCACAGAGGTTTCAAGCTCTCTGGAGTTTTATGGGCTCCATTGGAGGGGGAGTTTTACAGACCACACCCATTTTATCATAAAATAAAAGAATAAAAAGTTTGAACAGCTATTGAGTTGTTTCTGTTATTTCATTTTGTTAAAATGAAATGAAAATTCATTTCCTATAATGAATCAAACTCCAAAATAATGACATTAATTATGTGCTTGCTGCTCTCTCAGCAATCTTGTTATCAAATAATGGCACTCCCCTCTACATACTCTTAACATGTCCTCTTTGTAGCCTGTCCTCTCCCAAGCTCAAGCATCCCAATTGAACAAACATGCATTTGTGTTTTTAAGCATCCAGCTTCTAGCACTGGGGCTAATTTGAAGTTAGGCGCTCCCATGAGTTTTAAGTTGATAGGACTCCCTGTTGAGAACATTAGGAGAAGTCTGACCAGAGCGAAACTCAGCTGGTATCTGGTTTGGAACATAGATTTGCTCTGATACCGTGAGGCTCAAAATATTCTAGTTCAAAATTGGGGCAGTTTCTTTGCCGGTGATTTGAATTACAGTTTCCCACAGGTCAAATAAGTTTGATGGACTTCTTCTGCAAGCCTTGTCTTTAATAATACCTAGAATAAAACCACTCTGTTTTAGAAGAGGGGATTCCATGTGGATTAAGGCCAAAGGAAAGGTACATGTGAGCTGGAGCTTTCCTTAGTTCTTGTAAAATATTCTGCTTTTATGGAAAAGGATCACAATGTGCTGCTGGGGAGGACAATTGGTGCCCTGTACTGATACCATGACTTCACAAAAGGAACTCATAGGATGAGGTAGGACTTGTTAGCTTTCTTGAGGACTTGTGGAAGGAGATTGTAAAGCAATGAATATGAACAAAAATTACATGAGAAGTAAATTTAGTTGAACCTATTTGAAAATTTTCTGTGGCACAGAAATGCATAAACTGGAAAGGTTAACACTGTAGGACTGACATTCTTCTCCCCCAAAATAATAACCTTGCTCTACTTTCTCCACCTCCAAAAATAAAATAAAATACAACAACTTACACAGCTGGATAAAGATGCCATGTCACATTCTATTTGTGTTTCTTGCTAAGGAAAAAGGGAAATGGAAAAAAAATCTCTTCAGAACTGTTCTAGAAATGAATTTGTTTTAGTTTAGCTCTTGGAGTAAGTCCATTTTCTTATGGAGCTCGGGTGGTCTATCCATCACTGGCCTCTGCCTTTCAATATTCTTCTTCTACCTGCACTTCCTCCTTTATGTGTTCTTTCCAGGGAGGCTTGGCACGAGGGAAGCAGCTCAGACACAGTCCTTAGCTCCCCTTTAAGGCACAAACACCACATCCTTTCCTCTCTACCCAAGCTGGAAGAGAGCAGCCTTGTTTATGATGGACTGAGATGTTGTCACTGTCTACCTCCTGCGCCTTTATCCAGACCCTTTGACCATGTAATACATCTCAGTTCAAAGAGCAAATTAAGTTTCTGAGTGAGCTGAATAGATGTCACTGAGCTCCTGTATGTGTCAGATAAATGAGGAACAATGTTAATTTATCCCTTCAAGGACAACAGATACAATCGTAGGATACTTCAGGTTCAAGAATACTCTTAATGTTAAGAGGAAAACAGACTGGAAAGAAAATGTTTCTCATTTGTCTGTTTTTTATTGTAGTTAACAAACGAAGCTACAACTATAAGGGGGCAAAAAATATCCAAGTGTTAAGTTTTTGCATCTGTTTCTCTTCCTTTCACACAAACTCTAATTTGGCGATGTTGCATTGTTGCTTCTGGTAGGTGATTATCATCTCTTTACTACTTTAAAGAGAGACTTTAATATTTTAGGACTCACTTCTTATCATGGATTATCAAGAAAGAGTTTCTAGAGCAGGCTGAGTGCTGTGGTCCGCATGTACTGCAGAACACCTATTGCACTACTTTATGCCTGAAGAAGAAGAGGGACAAGTCACCAAGGAATCTTGGAATCATCAATATATAGGATACCATATCAGCATTCAAGTCAGCAAATCCATGTTCTCAAAATAAGAAATGCAGTTGACCTTAATCTTTCTACTACAAGCTCTGCACTTAACTTCAGGAGACACAGAGTATTCAGATTTGAAGTAATTAATTCAGTATCAGTCCTAAAGCAGGCACAGATTTTCCCTGACTTAATTCCCTGTTGAATACAACAACTTAAAATGCAAACAGAAAATCTATAAATAAAAACTGGAGAAAGAGTTGCTTAAGGAAATGTGTGTAAAATAGTGAAATGCCTTAATTATAGCTCGGCAATCTGAAATATATAGAACCTTATTTACAGTAATTCTGCTGGCGGTGCTTGCTTGTTAACTACTCTGGTCACTTAATGGATAACAGTGAATGATTATATACAGTACCAGTCAAGTAAAGCAATGCAGTATGAAATAAGTGTTTTGTCAAACGGCCACTCATACAATTTTGGTCTCTCAAATGAGAAATTATACTTACTGAAGTCAGGTGCTCTGAGCTAGTTGCCAAAAATCTGGATATATGTATAAAAAAATAAAGCTCTTGGGAAGCATACCTGTGGTAAACAAATAGGCAGTAGTGAGTTTTTTCCTATGGAGTAAAATGTCTGGGCCACTTTACTGACTTCAAGCTTCTAATTTGCCAAAGCTGTACTGGAGCAGCAGTCTCCATGCAGAACCTTCATTCAAACACTTCATCTTCATTACAGAATAGTCAGCTCTATTCTGCATTACGCAATAGTTGGTGGTAAAGGGAATGCAGTTTACAAAACAAATGCCCCTTCTTAAGCTGCACATGCCTGTTGTTTTTTAGTCCTCTACATTACCACTGCCCAATTTACTGTATAATCCATAAGGAATATGCTGTCAAAAGTATGTCCTTACTTTAAAGAAATTCTTTTGCAATTCTTTCTAACATAAGAAGTTCTGTTGGCATAAAAAATAATTAATAATAGTGGCAGCAAGAATACATTATATTCTGATACCGCACAGCAAACTACAGGAATAAATTGTTGCCAGCTTTTTTTTTAATATATTTTAAAATACGTACAATATTAATTACTTTCCTCGAAGGGGACACTGTTTATCTGCAGCATTTCATCCAACAGGCTTTTTCCATGAGACATTATCAAATTTCCTCTCCAATTGCATTCCATATAGTCACTCTATTTCAATTACTGTCATATGGTGTGAACATGGTATGTATGAATATGTAGGCCACTTGGGCAGTTTTCCAGTTAAAATCTCTTTACTTGTAAAGAGCAGACAATCTTAAATATACAGTTTGCAATGATATTTTATCACAGAGACTAACAGATCTATTAGTCTCTGATAGGAAGTGTCTATTGATAAGTTCCTACAGTTACATCCTGTAGAAGGATTGTCTTCTTGTTAAAGGCATGGGACAAAGGAGCCATGAGGTCTAGGCTCTAATCAGAAGTTTCCTACAGTCTTCCTGCGTCACCAGGAGCAGTCAGTTATGTCGAGGGTGCTGTTTCTCACCTTACTTGTATGTTGAACAGCATTTATCCACTGGCAGAATTAAAGACTGCTATTCAAGGAAAAGTGCATTTCTTCACATTTGAGGGTATTATAGTTAGTGTCTTTTCCAAAGAAGCTGCTATAAATACAAACAGAGTTGTACTTTAGTTAAAATATGTGTCCTAGCCATCAAAATTACATCAGTTTCTAAGAAAACTCAGAACTACCATAAATTGTACGTACATGTTTTACTTTATTCACGGTTACTGTTCTACAAAGAAAGCAAGCATTGTTTTGAATATACTGCAGTGGAAGTCTTACTTCAGAAGTAAACCTAAAGCTCATTTAGTTTTTCAGTGACCTGGATTCCAGCCTTGCTTCTGGATGCCAAGGATCCCCAGTTGGTCGTACCTTGGAAGTTCCAAATGAGAAAAGAACTAGTGCATTCATCCTGGCACAGGCAGAGCAGGCCTGTTGACTACAGTGGGATTATTCTCAGGAATAAGGGCTGCAGGCCTGGAACCCTGGAGATCAGCTACCAGAATCATATTTTATGGAGACTTGTGGTTACTGATTCTAAAAGTGATGTTTTTCTAATATGAGAGAGATGGTGGTTACAAGGCTGTGCCTGTAACTTGCTTGCAGGTGTATAAATGAAGCCTTGTTCTGTTCGTGAATGCTTCACAGTTTTTCTAATGAGAACTTGTTTTTCTCAATATTTCCTTCTAAGTCTCAGGTTTTTTTAAGGCTAGAGAGACTATAATATTGTCTAGTCTGACAAAACAAGATGTAAAATATTATTGAGCGCAATAAATTTTGTTTAAAGTTCACCATCATAAAACACATCTGATCTTGACTGAGATATCATGAGTCAAAATTTCTCTAGGCAGTTCCTCCAAGTGTCACAAATGCTCTCTGATTAAAAGCAGTGTATTAATTATCTATTAACTAGCCCAGTCTTAACTTCCTAATATTTATTATTGTTCCTTGATGTGTCATTTACTTACCTGTCTTCTTCCCTTAGGCTAAATGCAGAGCATAGCCAGGATGAGAGTTTTCAAAGAAAGTTAGCTGGGCTTTGAGGCCATGGGAAGGAGCAGAGCAGCTTTTCAATGTTTAGTGTATTTTCTCTGCCCTCTGTGTGGTCCACAATTTTGGGGTGAATTCATCCAGCTTGCTATTTTTTACTTGGTGAATGAAAGAAACATTAGTCCAGACAAAGTCCTCTGCCACAGAGAGTCTCTGCATACGTCAGCGCTGGGAGCAGGGCACTTTCTTGTAGGGATTGGCTGTGATAAAGGCAAATGTTAGGTAGAACAGTAATAATTCTCAACTCTGTTCAGAATTCTGTGGAACAAAAAAAAAACAAAATAAATCCAAAAATATACCAAAATACTTTTAAGTGCATCTCAGCATCTCAAGCTCTATTGTTATTATCTGAAATTATCCGAAAGTGAAAGCTAGCAAATTCACCTTGCAATGGGTTCTTTGGGCAAGTTTTTAAAGGTGCTTATTGTCTTTGTGTTCAAATATTATCTTTGTTTTCTGCAAATCTCCCAGTTGATGCAAACAGGGGGCACTTAAAAGTCTTTGCTGAGGTTTGAATGTACAAATGAGTGTGTCCCTTTGCAATGTTTGACTAACAATCTTTGAAGGAAACTCGGACAAAAATAAAATCTGGCATTTCTACCTTTCAAATATGTAAATGAAGAACTTTTTTTTGTAGAATATCTAGCAAGCATTGCTACCAATCACTAATGAGTCCAGCTTTAATTCTAATTTCTGTAGCTTTTATCTACGTTGCCAGTACTTTTGAAAACCTGTCTTAGAGTTTTTTAGCTTTTTAAAGTCCAGTGTTTGCTTTAGGTGAATTCCCTTTTCTTTTCAACAGGAAAACCACCTGAACAGATTCAAAATTAATTCTGTTTGCCTTAATCAAAGTTTTTCATGCCTTATATAAGCATAAATTTTGAGGTAAAGAAAAATGAAATTCATGTATTCTGAGTCTCATTTTATACCATTTCCCTCCCCCCCACCCCTGATTATGCAAAAAAAACAAAGAGGAAGGCCATTCATGTGTGTATTTTTAATGATGGGTCTCAGAATGACAAAGAAATTGAAGTGGTGGATCAGTCAACAGTTCAAACACTCAGGCACAGTGGTTTGTAAATTCATCGCTGTGGTATCTTCACTGGAAAAACACTTTATCAGACACAAATTTATTGCAGTAACTGATTCAGTTCTCAGTACCACCTGTCTCTCTCGGTGCTTTTTTAATAACAGCTCTCAGTCTCCACTGTTCACTAATAAAAATATTTTAATAAGAGATAATACTGTAATCCAAATGCCTATAGGTGCTTGAATCAACTGTTTCTGCCTGTGTAATTGCTAGCACTTTGTTCGACCCTTTTTAAAATTGCTATTAAATCTCATTCTCATTTTATGTATTAATAGAACAAGAATTCATTTTTAGTGTACCCTCCAAGCAGTAATGAGCATTGTTAATGTGTAACAACAATGCCCAAGGGGAAAGTTTTCAGAGCTGGCCTAACCTTAAGGCTCTGCTGTTGATGTACTACAGAGTCATCAAGCCAAAAGGTCTTAGAACTAGTCCATTTAGAGAGTTCAGCTGAATATTTCTACTTAATATATTGGAAGAATTATAAATGGTTTAGGTGGTGACCTAGGGAGAAAGGGGATCTTTTGTTTAATACCTTAAGAATAGAGGGGCAGCATTAAAAAATTAACGATACCTCCTGCTTATTTTAAAGTGTATCAAATTGTGCTTTTGTTGTGATGGTTTTGCTTCCATACAGATTTTCCTAAGAGGTTAATGAGAAAACATTAACAAAACATGCAATATTGCACATGGGCAGGGGAGCCTAAACATAGTCATTTAGTTATAAACAAACAATAGACGATACTTTTTAATTGCTTTTTCAGAAGCCCAAGCCTGCCTTCTTGAAGAAGTATTATCTATCTTTTTAAATTGAGAATATTATCCTTAGTTATTATGTATAGCAAAAATAAACCTGCCTAAAGCAGTAGTGCTTCAGTGATTGCAACTGAATGCCTTGGTGGCAATAAACCAGTCAAGACCCTATAGATAAAATGTCCTGTATGAGGTGCAGCAAAATGACCTCCTGGAGTGCTAGAATTTGACATTGAATCTTTAGGTTAGCTGATGGTGGTGGAAATGCCATAGCCAGTCTCTGTTTGGGGTAAAAATTAAGAGGCTCAAACCCAGTGTACTACAGGAGTGATACAGAATAACATCATTTTCCTTGCACTTTTTGAGGTCATGGTTTCATTTCTGTATGGGATATAAGGGTACTTTTTAGATGATAGTTGAATATTTCTACAGATATTCATTGTTCCAAAATCTGAAGCCACTAGGGAAGCAGAGGTAGAACTTTTGTTGGAGATCAGTTTGTCTATGAAATGAATGCACAAATTATTGTCATTTAGCCATCTTGTTTCACAGCACTTGGTCACACCATGGCATGTCCTGAAACATCTGAATATGAATAGACAAATTCAATAATGCAAAAGCTCAAAAATAGTGAAAGTCTAAGAAATGTGCTGCATGTTGTGTATTTCTTTCCATTTTTTGAAATGGGAGGGTGATATAGGGGCAATCTTACTGGTTAAATAAGTTTCAAACTCTTGCTATTTCATAAACTTATGCTGTTCATTTTAGAGCTGGGCCTGATACTGCTTTTTCTGTAGAATAGTTGGTTTGTGTTGCAGACAGAGACTTCTAAGAGAGGACTCTAACAAGGGACCTCTTATAAAATTTTATTAATGTTTGGTTTTAATTCTCAATATAAATCAAATTGAGGTGAGATGTTGAATCTGATAACCAGGAGGACAGAAGATTTTACAAAGCATGAATGAAGGCTTTATAGATTTTCTTTCACCCCTCCTTCCAGGTTACTCCACACCATACTGTGTGTTTCATTTTTCTTCAGGTATGTCCATCCCTGAAGTGAGAATAAGGCATTTGAAATTCCATATATTCCATTTTTCACCTGAAAATAGGGCTTTCTTCTGGGCTGGTGCATAGAAAAATACATTCCGGTGCTTATTTAGTCTGCATGCATTGTCAGAAAGTACAGGCGGATGACAGTACTGTGAGGGGGAACCGGCTTCCAGCCATTGCTCAGAGACCACCGGAAGGCGTAAGATGTGCAGATTCTTGGACACCATGTTGTGCATGTATTTCATGTAGTTTAGTTCTTGTGTTTCCCTCTTGGGATGAAGATTCATTTGGAAAAGTCTTCCCCACACAGAAATTTCTGTAAAGCTCAGTTCTCAGCAGGCCCTGTATGGCCTGTCAGGAATCTCCAGTTGGCTCAGGACTGCCAAGTGTCCAAAATGACTGTGTTATTTTTACCCTATTTCATGTGGACTAGACATGTTCTCTGATGTCTAATCTATAGACTAGCAGCAAGCTTGAACCTTTCCTGCCTAATGGTCATTTGACTTTCTTTTGTCTTTTTCCCATAGCTGCCTAAATTTGTTTTGTCATTTTTTCACGAGGGAGCAAAAGAAAAGGAAAAGCTTTCCCTAGATCTGCTCTGTCAGCTCCAGAGTCCCATTATGTTTGAGCTGTTCCCTAATCATGTATCCTATTTCTTTAACAACCATCGCCCCTCTGATATATTTATTCATACATAATGCTGGCTTGGTTTTCATTGAACTGCCTGCTGTAGTTCTTCCCTAGTTCACAGAGACCTTGTTCCTTTCTCCCTGCAGAATTTGCACTTCTTTAGAAAGAATGAATGGATACGAGCTTCAACTGATAAATACATGCATTTGAATCTGTGACTTATTTGGGGCTGGATTGTTTTTGATGATTTATCTGTAGTTGATTTGCATCTATTTGGCTCAGACTTGCTGGGGGTAACACATAGAATAAGTGAATAAGTAAATTTGAGGAAAAAGCAAAAAGAGCAGATGAAGGAATGGATGATAGGGAAAGAGAGGGAGATTAAGCAGAATGGGATGGATAAATGGTGATTAATAAGTACTGAAAAATAAGGATCGAGCAGTGATCCAAGTAGAGAAAAGAAATAAAAAGGATTCAAAACTAAAAATAATAGTGAGTCTGAAAAGAATAGAGTGAAAAAGAAACAAGTAAAAACTTGGTGTCTGATTACACTTAGAAGAGCAATGAGCTACTTTTAACTGTGTGAAAGGGCTAGGACCGTGCACCAGCAAAGGGAAGAGTTTGTACAGGGAATCATGGGACAGTGCCCAGGGTTGTCCAAGATTTAGAGCAGTAAGTCTTGCCCATTTAATCAAGTTAAGGGCTTATGTACTGTGAGCTCATATTAGCAACGTCTCTGAACCTTTTGCACAGATCCATGTGAAATAATCATGAAATGAATCCTCATATTCCTCTTCCAGACTCGATGGTTTCAGATGGCATTTCTTTGTGCCCTCCAATCTTCGTTCATCTATCAGCATATAAAATTAACTGAGAAACAACATCAAAACAACTAAGCATGACCAACAAGACTTTTTAGACTTAGTCATATTGAAGCCACCCTGTTTTTCCACATCCAGTTCTGTGTTTCTGCATGTTATCCCTTGTCATATTGCATCTTAGAAGCTCTGTTAGCACCTGCAGGCAGAGAGTATCTTTGTTCAGTGTCACACATGTACTGCACAGCACTAGTCACTCACACAGCACTAGTGTGAGTCCTGGAAAAGGACGCTGGGGCTGAGGAGGAAAAACCTTTGTTAGTACATTCCTGCTCTCTTAGGGTCCTGACCTGGGAATTCCTCCCTGTTCACAAAGCAGCAACAATTGTTGCTTCTCCTGCCCGCCGTGTTTGTTTTCTCCATGCTTATTAGGAGGTCAGGGGAGCTTCCAAGCACTTCTAGTTTGCCTGCTTTCTACCTGCTTTTCACCTCTGTCCCTTAAACTCTTACTGTAGTGCTTAACTTTAAACAGATGACTGTGATTATAAGTATTCACATGTTAATAATAAAATATGTGTTCAAAGTGCCTTACTGGTTTTGAAGAGAAAAACATTTGCACTCTGTGTCTGCATTGCATCTATCACAGAAAAGGTTCTTAGATTTAATTGGGGCTTCTGGTAGTTAATGGACAGTACCACTGATATGTGTATATTTATATTGACTCTAGTGGTTCCCCACAACCCAACTGAGAGTGGACTCTCACAGTAATTACTAAATAAAATTTTGACGTTCCCTGTCCCAAACACCTTACAGCCTGGGAAAACAGGGAAAACACAACAAATAAAATAAAGACACATAAAATGGTAGCACAGAGACCATCATATCAAACAGCATATGTGTTTCACAGGGGCTGATGCATATTAGTAGTGGAAATACTTTTATGCCTATGTCGTCTCAGGAAAGGAAAGATTGTCCAGTAGCTCAGGCAAACCATGAGGATTAGCTTCTGTTCCCTGTTTTGAATCCCTGGACACACAGGGAAGCTGGGACACTTCTCATGGTGACGTCTCTCGTTCATCCCTGGAGGAATGAGTCACAAAAGAGAAGATGACAATTCATGTGTTGAAACATACATGTGCTAGATAAAAAATACCCATTGGAAGGAAAATATATCATCTGCAGTAGAAGTAGTTTTGGGAAGATTATTTATTTATTGATGATATCTCTCCTGTCTTCCTCCCCACCCCAATTTTTTCTTTTTTTTTTTGTTCTGTTTTTCCAGCAGTTGTATGCTGCCCAACTTGCTGCGATGCAAGTGTCTCCGGGAGGCAAGATTCCTGGCATTCCCCAGGGGAACCTTGGTGCTGCCGTGTCCCCCACCAGCATCCACACAGACAAGAGCACAAACAGCCCTCCACCCAAAAGCAAGGTACTGTACCAAGCCTGTGGCTCTCAGTTGCAGGCAGCTTTGTTTCCAGGATGTCTCCCTGAAATAGGAGGATGTTGTTGCAAAACCACTTGGAAGAATTTAGCTAAGGAATGCAGGGAGAAGGCAGTCCTATTTAGGTGACAGCAAGAGCTTGATAAAAATGTGTCCTTCCTTTTTGTTAGTGCCCTCTAGCATGCTGTCCATGTCCTTTATCATGTCAGGAGAGATTCCTTGAATTGACAGTAGTGTCTTGTTTTTACCCTAACAGTAAAGCAGCACAGATTAAAAATAACCAGACAAATAAATAATACCATTGTCAGCTCAGTGAGATACGTGTTCAAAGAATGAGACATGCGTTGAAATCAGTAGCTGCTGTGTTGATGAATCAATCTCTAGGTTATCTCTTCCCTCTCTCCTTACTGTAGACTTTCTGACTTCCTGTGGCTTTTCCTTGGCTTGGGTTCTTCTCTTAGAGCAAGAAATCACAAAGCTGTGCAGTGCTTGATGGTAGATTGTTGGGTTTTGGGTTTTTAAAAAAGTGTTTGGTTTGCAAGTTTGTGCACTTTACAAAGGGGGTTTTGTGTGCGGCTGGCAGCTTGTAAGATCTCCTACACTTAAAGTCTTGATGTTGATTTTGCTTCTCCTGTGCAGCAGGAGAATTTCTGATGAGATCTAAGGGGCACAGTGTGTATTTTGTGGCAATTGCAGGATTACAAGGCCTGCCATATCTGCTGGTATCATTGAGCGTAACCATTTTTAACTGGCAGCTGTCAAGATCAGCTATGTTCTCTCCTGTGTTTTATTGCTTTTTCATATTTTTAGGTGTTCCAGTGCCTTTGGCTTGTAGTTCCATAGTAGACAAACAAAACTTATTTTGCAAAGTGGGGGGAAAAAATAAACTAAAAAAGTGGGCCGAAAGGAAAGGAAGGGGGCTCCAAAAGGCTGTAAAATTGTGCAGTGTAAGCCCTGTGCTGCATGCTGTTTTCAATCTGCTGTGTGCCAGTTGGAGGCTCTGAGAGAGCGGGAGAGAAAGAGAAGGGATAATGCTGAGAAATGATAGAGTGGCTGTGACCTCCAAGCTCAGCCTGGAAATCCAAGACATTGATTTCACTTAGCATTCCTGCTGAGAAATCCGGCGGAGTTCAGTTGTAATAAAAGAACAAGATTCTGTTCTAATGGTAATGGCGTATGACAGACATATCACTTTGTCTGTCCTCAGCACCAGAGAGATGGGAATTGGAGAAAGGTCACCTGACCTGCCTGAGCTGTTGTGCAAGTGCTGTTCTGAGCTTTGAACCCCAGCCTGGAAGCACAATTATTTATAATACTAAACGATAAAGAAACCTTTATAGAGCCTACAGTAATTAGAATAAAGCTTACACAATAGTGCAGTGGCCTCGCTCAGAAAACACACTGGCAAATCCGTCACAATGGCAGAAACTGAAGCTTATGTGTTGGAAGTAACACCTTCATTTGTGTCTGTGTGGACCTTTCTTTGCTTTTTCAAAGCTTGTTTGTGTTCAACAGCACCAAAAGTTTAGTTTATTTGCTGATTTTTTTTTATATATTTAATTTTTCTAACTGTCCTCAGGGAATATGTGTTTTGAGTTTCACAGCCATTTTTAAATTTTTTTTTTTTAAATCCCCATTAGCAATTTGGTTCCTGAAGTTAGTTTGTAGTGATCTTTCTAGCTGTTACTGTACATCAGACCTCCACAGATGAATAGTTAATGCCTTAGAAAAGCTTTCAGTAGATGCTGTTTACTGAATCTCTGTTTTCAACCCACAGTTTACACTGGCACAGCTTTGGTAATACGCTCAAGTGTTTGGAGACAAGGAGACAGCCTTACCTGAGAGTGTGTCAAGCTACTGGCAAACATCTAGGTCACTTCTGAAAAGCTGTGGCTTTTTCTTCTCTTGTGTGGTGTTAAAGTTAGTGTGCTGCTCTTTGCAAGGATTCTTCAAAGTCAGCCTCAGCAGCAGATGGAACAACTGTTGGCTCTAGAAATGCTGAGAAGCATCAGGGGGAGCTTGCCAAGGATCATCCTTTAAATCTAGTAAGACTTGAAAACATCCCTGAAACTCCTCTAAGACCTTGGCAACTCCTGTTTTGGCAAACCTTTTATCAGTGCCCCTCACCAGTGTTTGAACTGTGCTGGACAGACTACCCTGGCATCTCCTGTCATCTTGCTCGCCTTTCAGCAGATGTGACCTGGAATAGTCAAATTCACTTCCGAGGGTTCTGTGCTGTAACTTTTAGGAAGCCATGAAGTAGAGATGCCATTATGCTGTACTGCACACATTCTGTCAAGTTTTGGTTAGGAAACTGAGCTGGTGTCGTACATTCTTCCAAGAAGAAATCCATGCCAGAAAAACTGATTTAAGAAACAGAGCTAGTGGAGCCTGTCCAAAAGAAAAATGCGTGTGTCTTGCGGAAATGGATTTTAACACAGCTTCTTCTTGAGCAGTTTTAAAAACAGCCGGTATGCTAATCATACCATTCAAATTTACCAAGGCCTCCTCCACAACCCTTTTGAAAGGCAACTATCTTTGAAGTTTGCCAAATTGTGCTGGATTTCCAAAGTCTGTCTTAAGCACATTTTGCCTTTGATCATGTAAATGCTTGCATGCTGCCCCATTGGGTGTTCAAGGTGGTTGCAGGCTCTCAAGTGCACAGGAGAGAACAGGCAGGGGTGCAGATAAGGACTAGGCAGAATAACTTTCCAGCCCATCTCGTGATTCATTTCAAGCCTCTTGCTTGTACAGGGCCATGCGCAAGATAAAATAAAGCAATGTTTTAGATGCTGTGTTTATCTGAACAATGACCTTTACCATGCTACCAGGACTCTCACCTGATAGCTCCCGTCTTCACTGGCATCAGATGAGGTGCTTCACATCGTTTCATAAGGACAGCAACTTCACTCTCACTTGTAAATGGTCAGGGCCCTGTTCATTCCTGCCTTTGTTTCTTGCTTTTTATGTGTCATGGGTAAATATAGCATCTGGTGCCTGCATGCGGCAATATTCTAGCCCTTTCTATGTAACCTTTCAAGTGCAGTAATTCTGGAGTGAATTTTCAATGTGGCTTGTAAATGTAGCTAAACTATTCCCCATATTAATGGAGCACAGTCCATTGTCTGTAGCATCTTCTGTAAAACAGGAGCAATTCAGTGTGAAATGTGACAGGAGAGAATTCCTGGGCACTTTTCTTTTAACCTTGTTATGACCTCAGCCCTAACCCTACTCACAGTTGTGTCTCCATCAATGACAAGAGCACACAAATTGTCCAAATCAATTTTTTTTTGTTCTATTCAAATACTTCTGGCAGTGATGTTACATTTGCTCAGCAGCAGCACCTGGGAGTTGTGACAGGGAAAGGAGATGTGTTTCAGACAAGCCAGAAACAGCAGTAACAGCTGGATATACACAATCAGATTCTCCTCAGCTACAATATTCAGACAAATATCAATCTGAATCTTTAACTGAAGAGGGTGCTTTAGTTTCACATTATCTGATCACCAAAGTGAACACCTCTGATGGAATTTTCTTCATGTCACCTATATGCAACAGTTAAATGGCCTCTGAAAGTTTTAGTGCTGAACAGATTTGCCTTAAGATGGCCAGAGTTTCTCCAGGAGAACTTCTTCCATTTTTGAGGAGTGTCTGCTGATGGTGCTACAGTTGCTGCCACGTGCACCATCTGTGTCTTGCATCCTGGTTATGGTGTGTGAAGTACAGAAAGGGAGTGAGGTGTGCTTGCTCCATTCTCATCCAGGGAAGGTCAGGGAACTACAGCCAAGTCACTGTTGACTTTCTTACTAAGTCTGTGTGAGACCAGGGAAAAAATAAAGAATAAGAGCCTTTGGATATGGGCATTTTAATTCAGACACACCATAGGCTATGTTACTAGGAAAAATAAGTAAACTATGGGGAGCTGGTTGTGGATTTTCCTGTCCCAGACAAATCTGATGATGGGACAACCTAGTTTTAGTAGGAAAGGTTTCTTAACTCAAGATAAAAATATAAACAAAAAGGAAAACATCTGACGGAAAGAAGAAAAAGGTCCTAAAATGGTAAAAAGGCCCGTAAAACTCACCTATATGATATTTCTGATTCTACTTCAGGCAAATTGTTGACTTGAACTTCATTTTAGATGACCACCCTAAGCAGCTCTGTTATTATTATCGTTTGTCTCCCTTTCTCTCATATCTCCCTTTCATATGATGGTGCAGAGTGTGGAATTTTATTCTAGAGAGATCTTGGGGAAAACATTAGTCTCCTTTATATGCACAGCTGCATCAGCTCACTTGCCACATCACTCCGACTATGGCAGAAGCCTGGCTAAAAAGTGGACATACAGATTCCTTGTACTCTTGTAAGAGCTGCCATTTTTGAACATGTTAAAGAAAAACCTTTAATTTAAATTGAAATATTAAAATGGTTGTGTACAGGTGATCAAAGGGCATGATTGTGTTGGATGGGGACAAATTCTTATCCCTGAAGAGCAGAAAAGAGGAACCTATCTGAAACTAACCCATGGCACATGTTAGGCCCCATATACTCATGGCAGTCCTTGTCCTCTTTGTTGGTTGGAGTGCTCAGCAGCTGCTGAAGGCCCGTCCAAGCAACAGGAAATTTAGGCATCCTTATTTTCATTGAGTACTGAGTACTTCACTCTTTTAGAGTGAAGGACAGCAGTTCTCATTAAAGTGATGTAAGACACAGCATCCCTGATAAAACACTGAGGTTGTATTTACAGAAGTTTTATCTCCAACATTTGCAAACTCTTCTGTTTTTGAAAGTTTCCAGGCTGGACACGATTCTTAATATGCCACTGATTTTTAAAAAATCCTTGCTAAATTAATCTATTAATATTTTCAGCACCGGAATAACAATTAGCACTAGAATATTCTACATCAGTACATCCAAAACATTTTTCGGTGATTGCATTTCCCAGTCCCCTTGCCAGTGCACCAAACAGGTCAGAAATAGCTATAAGATAATCAAGGAAAAGTTTACAGTACAGATGCAGTGATGAGTAGGGAGTGGTAAACTGAGACCTCATCTGTGCTGTGCTCTTTCTTCAGTCTCCCTGTCCATTCTTGTAGTTAATAATCTCTTTACCTGGAGCCTTTCTCATTTGCTGCCCGTGGTTTTGATCCTAAACAGTAAAATGTGGAGTGGGTGACAGAATCTTTGAAGTTGTTTTCCTCTTCCTTGCTCTTCTTCATATATATGACATGCAGGCATATAAACAATGACTTTTTAAACCATTTGCTGGAGCACAGTGAAATGATGGGTATTAATGGAACTTTATAAGGTGCTCTTCTAAAATAGCAAATGTGTTCCAAACAATAAAAGCAATGTTAATAGCAGTATCTAAACAGCAGCAGCAGTAGTAGGGGTTTGCACAGTACTCTGCCTGCCTAACACCCCTCCTTACTTTCCTAAAAATAAATTAGATATATGGAGGGGCTCCTAGGATGCTTTTTCAGATTAACTGTCCACAGCACTTCTTTCCTGCTATCATGTCTCTCTGCCACAAGCGTGTCTCACAAGCAGAGTTTCCCGGCAGTTAACCCTTGTCAGGCTCAGCTGGAGCTTTTTATAATGAAAACTCAGAAGAAAATATAACAAAAAGGGGAAAAAATCCCCTCCAAAATCTCTGATCACAAAACAAAAGTGAGATACACAAATTAAGCAAGACTGCTTTATTCTTGAAAGAGAAGTCCTCAGAAATCAGACAGGGAGCAACAGAGGTGTAAAGCAGAATGGTAAAAAACAAGCACTGTGTCCTTACGAGGTCACTGCAGTTCTTTGCTGTTAATGCCTTCTACACCTGATATAGTAAACAGAATTGGTGGGGTGGGCAGCAGGTAGTAGTTTTCATTATTTTTGTTTAAATGATCCACATTGTTGGCTTCATACTGAACACCAAGGTATTCCAGCAGGCACTGTGACTTTCAGGAGGCTGTTTCCAAAGTCAGGTTCAATTCCAGAATCCCTCAGTGTTTAGGAGTGCTGGGATCTGGCATTTGGTTTCTGCGCCATGTCTTACCTTGTTACTCGGAAATACCTGAGCATTAACTTCTCAAAAGCTTTTTGACAGAACTGCCCATCTTCTGTCAGTCGGAACAAAGAGCTTGAATGAGAAAGAGCAAGAAGAAACTGGATTAGTCCCAAATAGGAAAACAGTGTCACAAAGTCAAGGGTTTTTTAATGCCACTGAGATAGCTGTTGAGCTGATGTTGCCAGTTGTCCACAAAGTCCTAAAAATAGCAGTAAAAGGGCTTTAGGAGAGCATGCAGTCTGGAGCTGCATAATGAAACAGAAAAAATTTGATTTTTCTGGCTGCAGTAGTTTTTGCTGATACTCCTTACATTTGGATGGCCTTGGTCTGTGAGAAGAGTTGAAAAATATTTAGAAGAAGGTCTTTATGCTGAAGGAGGGGGACCAGCCATGACGAGCAATACATGAAGTTCAGCTTGGGGTATATCATTCTTCACTGGGGGCTGCTGGGTGTAGCAGCACTGAAAAGATGAGGGACCAATATTTGCTCTAAATTAAATACAGATAACAAACCAGGAAGTTATGCCAGTATCAGATTAACGTATCGTTTCTTGCAGAATATGAAATTCTTATTAAAGTAAAGGTCATCCTTTATTCCAGAGATTTGTTTTTTAGACTCTGAGCTGTTAAGAGTGTCTAAATCAAGAGATATGTTTATTCCAGGAGCACAGGCTTGTGCAAGTGATAGTAGCATAGCAATGTACCTGCTTCATGGATTAGGAGAGAGCTTGAAATGGAGCAGAGAACTCTCACTCTCCCAGATACTTCTAGAAAGGAACCAGGTACTTCATATTAGGAATTAAATCTTCCCTTTCTCAGCTTCAGATTAAGTGTTTGAGTATTTCATTGTGTGTACTAATAGTCAAAAAAAAGTGCAGGGGCTGTGTTGGCAGACCTGTGTAGTAGACAGCAGTGTAGCCACCTTTTATCAAATGTAGAACTCCTTTTCACATAGAAAGGGAATTTCTGAGGTGATTGAATCAAGTTCTAGTGTGATCAGTCTGACAGCTTCCAGAAACTGCTTGTTTTGTCTGCAGAAGGGTGGTTTGTATCCACGCTACATGCTAGATTTGAAATCAGCTCCTCTTGACATGTTCTGACAGAATGCAATTCAAACTAAGCAGCAAAGAAATACGTTTTGCAGGAAGTATTCCTGTACCCACAGCTGAATGATAATCATGTAACAAGGGAGCTCCAAAAATATTTTAATCTGAAACATTTTAGTCTCTAATCCCTGGTAGCTGTGGATAGCTGAAGAGAAGCAAAATTTAGCAGCAGAGTGGAAAAATCTGTTTTATTTTCAAATTCAACAAGACAGTTTCTTTTAGATTAGTATTAACTTTAGATTTATATGAAGTGCTTGGCAACTATTTCACTCAGGTTTCTTGGAACTACACATTTGTTGTACAGAATGCAGTTTGAATGGTTCAGCGTAAAATGAGCTGTTGCAAAAGAGGGATTCAGACATTATGTGGAAAGCATCACTTTAGAGTATGCATATTTTTCAAAGCAGTGTGGCTACGTGTTGTGATTTTATAATGGATAGCTTCCTTAAGGTCCAAGGTCCTGAAGTCTTGTGAGTATGTAAGAATCTCATTTAAACAAAAAGCTTTGTGTTGTCATGCCTGAAACTTCGAGATTGGTATAAATGTATCTCAAAGGCTTAGAAAGCAGCTAAGAAAATTAATCTATGAGTTACTATTTTATTCAAGTGGGATTAATTTTTAGTCTCAAATCATAGAAGATTTCATGTTGACAATTCTGCTAAGGCATAAATACTTCACAGCAGAATTAGACATTTTACTGGTAGAATCTCCCAGTAAAAGTAGTTCAGTAGTATCCAGAGAGAGCATTTGGGAGTATCCAAAGAACATCTGAGGCAGACAAGCTGATGCAACAAACCACTTTGGATTTTTGTGTAATTTGACAGGATTTAACATATGAAAACAGTTTAAAATTTCAGTCTTGATCATGATTCTTTGTCCATTAATGCTGTCAGACTGTGAATTCAAATGCGTACTTTTTGTATGTGTAGCTAATGAATGAGTTTAGTTTCTGTTTGTTTCATTTCAAGTTGCTACATTTTTCCCTGCTGCCTTTAAAGAAAAGATGAGCTATTTCCAGAACTGGTAAAAAAGATATTACGAAAAACGTGTTTGATAAAAGATTTCTTAGTATCTTGACACACGAAGTGCGTGGAGGGGGGGAAGACCATGTCTCTAATGGGAACAGTGCAGAGGAAGTTTTTCAATTTTGAATCACGATGTTACAGAAGTATTGTAACTTTTGAGTTACTTCATAAGTTATTAGTGTTCCTTCAACTTTTTTGAGTGGCTATGCCAGCACCTGCTTGTGCATTCGAAGCAAGGGGCCTGTGTGTGTGTATGTGAAGGTGAAGCACAGGAGTTTGTCACAGGCTCTCAGCTGACGTGACGGGCAGTGACATCTCACGTCATGGATCAGCCACATCGTGTTATGTGACTTCCAGCTAACACAACACAGCAGGAGCTGCACAGTGACAAACACAACCCAACATGACATATCCATGGGAAAATTGGCACAAAAAGCTTTCTAAAGTTGAGTTTCAGGGGTGCATTTATTCGTCTCCAGAATGCTCCAGAGAAAGCTGTGAAGCAGTGTACCAGAAAAGGGAGTAATACAGTGACAGGATTAGTAAAGCAGCTTTAATTCAGTGTACAATCAGGAAGAAAACATATGTATGTAGCAATTCGGGAGAGTGTTTTTGTTGTGTGGGTTCTTGTGAATTTCTTTCTTTTGAAAAAGGTAGCTCTCAGGGAGAGCAGTCATTCCAGGTCACTGATTATTTTTATCTTTAGCCATGCTAAGAGCTGTATAGGCTTCAGGTTACAGCTGTAAGTTAATATATTTTGAATTTAGCTTGTTGGTTGCCTCAGTAAATCTTGAGCTCTGCTAATCTAAACTCTTGGCTTTTTTCTGCTTTGCTTGCAGATCAGAATGACCCCTTTCTGTGCTTATTTCCAGTATTCTTAGTCTTCTCTGAAATGATCCTCTTTACATTTCTGAGTACTCTCATCTTAGTTTCAAATGTCCACAGAAAATAGAGTCTGCAATTAAAACTCTGAGATTAATTAATTTATCTCTATTTGCTTATTATTTGTCATAAATGGGTGGATAGCCTGTACTTTCAACATTTTCTGTAAAGGCACAGACCAAATTTGGGGTCAGGAAAATTCAACACAGACCTTGTGCACACTCACACACACAGACTAATGTTGAGGTTAAAAACAATCTCACATTTGGACAACTCTCAGCAGTTTTACCAGCATGACATCTGAAGTTTCAAATGGATGCAGTATGTCCTGCTACTGCTTTTCCTGTGCTGTTGTTCCTCACCCCCAAATGATTGTGGTTCAGTGCTGGGTGGAAGCCATGATGGAATCTTTTGGGACTCACTTTGTAAATCACTCTGGGCTCAAGCAGAGCAAAATAATGCTATATAAATATGTTATTATTGGTGAAGAGATAAAATTATCTTATGCTTACCAAGTGTCCCAGTGTCTTGTCTTGATGATAATTAACTGGTGACATACACGTTGAGTCAGTGCTCTAGGATTTGTGCCCAGAATAAGTCACAAAAACATAGCAGCTTTAGTGTAGAAGAAAAGGATGAAGGGGGCTTTTTTTCCCTTTTTTTTCCCTCTTGATAAGATATAAAAACTGCCCAGAGCTGGCCCTTTTCAGAAAAAGCAAATCAGTCTCTTCAAATTCTTTTTTTAAGATGTCAACTTCCCTCTCATACACTTCTGTGAAGAGAAAGAATGTCTTAACATCTGTATTGAAGTCATCATTAAAATAAAAGGAGATCTGTAGACATCAGCTATAAATCATCAAGAAATAGCTCGTGGGTAACCTTTGACACAGTTGAACTTACTTGAAATGAGCTAGAGCTGGATTCACTGCCTTCAGTGAAGCCAGTAGGTGGACTAAAGGTCTCCTCTCTCTCTCTCTCTCTCTGTGTCTCTCTTTCCATCTCTTACAGTGTTAGCTTCTAGGAGGTGAAAGTGTTCTGGCTGAGTGATGGAAATGCATTTGGATGTGTTCTTAAATAGACATTTGTTATATGTCTGAAAAGAATAGGTTTGTCTTAATAGTGTATTACTGGGGGATTTGAAAGGTATTTTGTGAGGCAGTTGTCTTCTTTCAGCATTACAAAAACTATTTTAACCAATTGTTTAGGCTTGAGGAACAGCAAGGAGTAGCTATTGTGTGTGGATGCATGCATGTTCTCCAAAATTAACAGGGAAATGGTAGATAAAAATCTGCCTAATTTTACATAATGGAGTTTTGGCATTCCTGTGATCTGACTTCAAATTCCTGCTGAGTTTCTACAGTGTAACAAAAATACTAGTTTGCAGTTGTTAATTTTAATTTCTGAGATGCAAGGTTTTAAAAGGAGCTGAAAGTATTCAGCATCTCGTGGGGACAAACTATGAGTATTACTAATGAATCCAGCAATTAGTTGTTCATTGTGCCTGCCAGCAATTTGGCCCCAATACTGGTTCTGATGGTGATTTCATTTCTGCTGGTGTGAATCAGGAATAGGATCTGAAGTCGGTGCACCAAGAGGAGCTGAATACTTCTTCAGCACTCTTCTGCTTGTATTCTGCATTCAGCAGCAAATAGTAATAAAAATAGGTAGGGTCAGTATGCGTGTATAAAAATAGATATATACAGAGAGAGAGATAGAGAGAGATATAAATATATAACATCAGTAGTACTTACTAAACTTAAAGGATTGCAAATTGTGCTGTTACCATGCAGTTTCATAAACATGTCTGATATATGCCCAGTTTGCATAGAATAAACGCTTTTTCTTAGGTGAAAGGTTGTATTGTCTCCAATTTTGTAAGAGAATTGAGACAGAGAGGAGACCCCTTGCCTTCTGTAGCCATGGGCTTTTGTGCAAAACACTAGAATTTATATTTGGTGATATTTTATGATAACTTCACAAAGATATTAGTGGCCATGTACCAGAAGGTTAGATGAGGAGTGACTCAAATTCACAGAGAAAGTTTGTTGGAAAGTCAGGAACTGAACCTGAGTCTCTTTGGCATGACTTGAGGAATCAGCAATTAAAAAAGGCATGACTGCAACAATTCCCCACCATTCCCAACAGGTGTTCTCTCAAGTAGTTGACCCCACGTGTGGGATCATGGATGGGGTATAAATATTAAACAAATTCTTCTATGAGTGCAGTATTTACTGAAGGAGCATGTGTTGGCTTTGAAAATTCCCTACAGTACCTTAAACTCCCTCCAGTTTCTGCAACTGCTGATTAGATTTCATCTTGCTGCTAAAAGGAGGTGAAACGTAAAGATATCCAGCAAGACTGGGTTGTAAAATCGTTTTGATTTTAGTGATCTAGGATGTTGTTAATAGCATGCAAGCATTAAAGGCAGATGAGCTTTGTGTTGATAGTTTTCCTTTGAAAAGCTATTAGTTGGAAAAACAAATTGTCAAGCAGGTCATATCTACAGCTGCAAAACATATTTTGACATTTTTGTTGCAGTGGTGTGTATCTATAAATAAATACAGTGTATATTATCTTTGCACTACATATTCATAGGGCTGTACTTGCTGCCTCTCTTAGTGAAAAATCTACCTAGGCTGTGTAGAGGTATCCAAAGGCAGAGAAAGCACAGGTGTTTTTTGAAAAGGAATTTCTTAGCCCCCTGCCAGTTGTCCAAGCTGTTTGAAATCTCTTTTCTTTCAAGGTCTTTGGACTTGTNTTCTTCTAAAGTTTTCAGCAGCTGGGTTTTGGGGGGGGTGGGGGGGTGGTGGGGAGGTGGTGTTTTGTCTTTTTTCCCCCTGAATCTTAGCAACTATGCAGCATCTTTGCCTCTCCTGTCTGACCACAGCAGGAGGAGGGGTCTGTTGCTAATTTGTTGTGATATGGTTTGCTTTGGTCTGTATTCTTTTTGAAATTAATTCCTTTTGCAGGTGTGGGGTTAGAGGTGGTGGTGTGCTCCCAGCGAAGGTGTCATCCACCACAGAGAGGAGGTGGGAGGCTTTGATCAGTGTGGCTTCTGTTTTCTTGTTGTTCATTTAAAATGTTCCAGTTTGTAATGCTGTTTGGCTTTGCAGGTCCTTGTTTTATTTCCTTCCAAGTCTTTCCCCATCCTTTCAGGTTTTGTTGTTTTTATTGCTGTTCATTCTGCGTAACATTTACTGGGGATTATTTGTTGGAAGGTGGTGACTCGAGGTTCAGTTTAGGCAGCAACAAAATCCAGTCCAGTGTCTATTTCCGCTTTTTAAACAGACTTGTTATAAGGTGGGAGAGGCATTAATAAGGACAAAACTCCATGTGTTCAGCCTTCTGGGTTTAACTGAGACAGAATTATCCAGAAATAATTTTAAAAAAACCAACTAACTGGGGCACAGACCACTACAGTTTCTACCCAGCACAACTTCAGGAATACATAACCACAGATCAAACTGTCTGACCTCTGTCTACTTTTTTTGCAGCTTCTTATGAAGCAGCTGGACATTTTAGGAGGTTCAGTACAGTATCAAAGAAACTCCGAAACACTGCTCTGAGGAAGAGTGGCTCTGTTCTTCCTTATGACTCAGCTGTTTACTCACTGTGTGAGATTAGGCAAATCATTTAGCCACTTTGTGCCTTATTCTTCCCAGTTGTAAAATAAGGCAAAAGCTGTCAGAGTAATTGTGAGCTCTAATTAATTAATAGTTCCTATGATACACTGGAGAAGTGATATTTTTTTTCCCCTCTTGCACTTTACTGATTGCCATGTATTTCAGTGGGGGCAGTTTGGGAGAAGCGTTCTTCGTAGGAAGAATCCTTTCCCTTCCTTTCCCCCATGACTTTGTGATCCTCTCTAATGGTTTTTTCCACATGTAATGTGATTTTCGTGGTTAAAATTGTGAAAAATCAGTTGTCATCCTCCCCTGCAGATTTGCAGTGTCTGCGTCAGTCCCTGCTGACCTGTGCCTAAATCACTCCTCCTGCTTAGCCTCTGACTTGAGCCTCTGACCTAAGCACTTCATTAATAGCATTATACCAAATAAACAGGTGCAGCAGTGATGTGAGAAATTCAGCTGAACAATAATTAGATGCAAAAAGCTAACAGGAAGACCCAAGTTTGGCATGAAGGGAGGAGAATCCTGAGTGAATAGTCTTTCTGCACTGGCTCATGTTTTATCTTTACTCAACATGGGCCCTTCTCATTTCAGGACCAACCTGGCAAGATTTGCGCAGAAGCAGCTTTGCTGAGGCTTTTTTGTATATGAGGCTGCTGAGCTAAATTTTCACTCACTTAGAGATGCGGAATGGGAAGGATATCTTTCATTATGAGGTGCAAGTAAACGCTAAAAGCTCTTTGTTCCTGCAGTTTTGTTTCATGCTGTACTGAAAATCCTCTTACTGGGTCCTCGGCAGTGTGGTGAGCAACTCTCGCTTCTGCTGGTTGCAGTCAAACAGAAGAGCAAATGCCCGAGTAGAAGAATAACGGTGATAGGACTAAGTAATTTACTTCTGTGTGGATGAAAATGAATGCTTGAAGTTTGGATCTGGATTGGGATAAGCATCCATAAGTCATCAGGTTTCCCTAGAGGTTGTTGTGACTGAAAACTCGTGATCAAGGAAAATTAGCCTAGAAATCTCATGCTGGCCGCTTTACTCAAACACATTGTGCTATTTGTCTGTGGAGATTACTAGCAGAGTTTGCAAGGATGGTTGGGCATTTTGACAGTCCAAACCCAGCCAGAAGCTGCAAGTGTGGTCTGGAGGATATGTCTCTGAAGATTTGTGAAACTAAACAAATGAATTTTGGGCAAACATGTACCAGTCTGTTCATTTTGCTAAGCTGCATGTCCTGGTGTATTCTGTTGGCCAAGCAGCCTGCCTTGTGCTCCACAAGACCCCAAAGGTCCCAGTGCAGTTTTTCCTGAAGACCTTTAAAGAGCTGCTTCTGTGTGCAGAGGTCTGACCAGATGCTGCACAAAAGGAAGGCCTTTACCCCAGGTCACCATTGGATATAGACTCTGAAGAGCAGTTCCGTAGCTCTCTCCCTAGACATTGCTTTTAGGCCACCCTGTAACTGAAACATCCCACTCTTCCATGTCTGAGACAGCAGGAGGACTAAAATGGTCCTAGACTTTTGTATTTTCTCCTCTGTTATTTCAGCATCTATATTCTGTGGCTTATAGAATAGGTCCTATAGAATAAGTGCTGTGCATTGTAGTGTGGAGGAGAAGGGATCTTCAGGGGCCTGGCATGGTCATAAACAGGTCATTTTGCATGCTCGTCTTTTGTTCTTCCTATATCTGTTTGGGAATTCTGCATGCAACTTTGGGAAACAACACTGCTAAATACAAAGGGAAAACCACCCAGCAGCTCTCTGGTTTTTACTGTGACAACGTGCAGGCCAGACAAAATCAAAGCTTGGGGTTTCCAGGGCAGTGAATTAGTCTTTATGATGGCTGACTTCTTTCCTGGCAACTAGGCTTCCTGTAAAGAAAAAGGGAAGGGGAAGATGTTAGGGATCTCTCTGAGAGGAAGAAGTCCCCTGAAAATATCCTCACTGAGAGTCCCTAGGGTTGCAAAAGAAAATTGGGGGCGAAGTCCTCTCTGTCCCAGGTGCTACAAGACAGATTCACTTGCTGCTATGTTCCAGCACCACTTTTCTCCGTGAGCAAGAATAGAGACTGTGCAATAATCCTCCCAGTGTATAAATCAGCCTTTGGGATTTGAGTAGTTCCCTATAAGCAGAACAGAGAACAAAAAGAATATTTGTCACAAGTATCAGGCAGCTCAGTTTCCGCCTTTGAGTCCCATGAATGAGAGTATTTGGGCAGTATCAGTAAAGTACTGACTTTGGTTGGGTAACATGCCCTGAGTCCGCTGCCTTCTGCAACTCATTCAGGAAAAGATACTCAGCAAAGCAACACCAGAAAAAAAAAAAAGCTGCTCTGGGTATAGAAAAAAATCCAGGCAGAGATCTTTCTGCACCATCACAGAGGTAAAGAGAGAAGGAAAGGTCTGTGCACTTTGCAGAGTCAGAAGGAAAGAACGCAGTTGTTCTTCGTACCTGCCCTCACCGTTGTCTTTAGTGCCTTTTCCTTTCTAACCAGAGTCTAGTCATGCCTTCTACTTTCGGTGCTGAAACTTGTGGGCAAGGATACAATAAAGTGACTTTCTGTTGTGTTTATTACTGTATCATAACCAAGATACCTGTTTTTATGTTTCGTATCTGTTTTTCTACGTAGTTAGAGAAATTTCCACCTTTGCAGGAAGGGACGCATTATTCTTAATCAAAACTTGAGAATGTGGCAGGAGGAGGTACAGCTGCAGATGAGCATTATCTAATTCACCCATCCTGTCATGTGAACATCCCTGCTTAATTTAATACAATTATTTCATCAGTGCGGATAATATCAGCAGCATGATTCATTTCTACAACATGTTTCACAACTGCCTTTACCTCTTGGCTTCTTATTATCACTACTGATAGTTTCACCATGAGTGGCTTCAGAAGAAGGGGAGGGGATGTGAAGGAAGCTGCCAGTGTCTTTGTATGAGTGTGTGGACAGCTGTAGTCTTGAGGGACACTGATTCAAGAGGATTTTCTTTGCATCTCTGCTGTTGCACCTCCGTTTCTTATGTGTTTTGGTTAGACATTTTTGGATAAGCAGGAGACTGGATAAGCCACCGAGTGGCTGCATTGTTCAGTGGGCAACAATAGCATCATTGTCTTCTGCCCCAGACATGCCAGTAAGTGCTCCATATTTTGCATTTCTATTGAAATGAAGATCTCCAGGAAACAGAACCAGGGTGGGGGGATGAAGCTTTGTTTCTGGTGAGGTGGCAATCTTTTAGAAACCCCCATCCCTGGCTTCTTATTTCTAACTCATCTGGCTGTAATTTGTACTGTCAAGGTCATTTAAATAGGCAGCAAGATGTAGCGAATGTGTTCCCAGAGGTCATGAAAAGCCTCTTTAGTAGAACAGGCTGGGCTGTGCTTATGCCAGGTCATTTAAGCACATTTGTGTTGCCAGTCAGATGATACCCAGAGTAGTTCATGATTTTGTAATAAACCCTGCAACCTGGATTTTCAGCGTGTGCCACAGTGGGATCCAGCACTTGGATTTAAATGACAGTACAATAATTCAGTAACTGTATTTTAATAGTGCACTAATCTTAAAATATGTGAAAAGGAGTGAGATTATCAAATCCTAATGAATCGTCTGGGTTCTTCACTGCCACTCCCCACCCCCACACCACCCTTTTTTCATTCTCTGAGACTGGTTCATTCATGTGGGCTATCAGTCTTTTATTCAGCTCTTGGTGTTGAAATAGTGCCATTTTTAATAAATGGTTTAGACAGTTTCTCAAAATCAGATTTTATCCCCTTCTTTTTCCATATCTATTCTCTGTAGAGATGAATTAACCTTTTATCCTAGGAGGAAGTAAATAGAGACAGCATGATGGAAAGATTAGAAAAGACATCATTTCAGCCAACTATTTCAAGATTGGTGACTGCAAGTCAATTCCTGGGTCTGTCTGAAGCTCTGCTGCTGTCACTGTGTGACTGTGGCCAAATCCCTTCCTTTTCCCTCTCTTTCATTTTTTCCTCCCATGTTAATAAGCACTTTGGTTAACATAGCATTTTACTTTTTCAAAGGACCATACAAACCTTATAAAAACAGTGTGATCCACACTCAACTTGCCAGCAGCATTTCTGTTTATGTGTTGAATGTCAGGCACTTAAACATGGAGATTTTCTGTGTCTAAGGTTTAAAATATGACAGCTCAAAGTTACACTAATCCAGGTTGAGTGAAGCTACAAAATACAGGTCTTGAATGTTTTAGTTACCCCCCAGATTCTGGTGTAGGTGAAGGGTCCTTTCTTTCCTCAAATACCTAGATACAACCTGGAAAAAAATCTAGAGGAAATCAAGGATTTAAAGTTCCCTGAATTCAGGTTTTGGTTAATGAGTCTTCCAATCCTGGGAAGCAAATCATTTCTCCCTAAAACAGCAGCTGTTCTGACACAGCTGTGATACAGGGGATGGGAGTCTCTTTACCAATGCTTTGCTTTCCGTGGGTACATTTTATTAGCCCTCCTTCATGTGTTTTTGCTTATGCTTTATTCTCTACATTCATTTTCTGTGTGTGCGCGTGTGTGTTTTGGTTTGTAAGACGAATGTGCTACTTAAAAAGACGCATTTCATAACCTTTAATCAAGATCATATTTTACTTTCATCACTTCTGTGTTCATATTATTGCAAGCCTTTTGGGTCTTAACGTCCTCTAGTCTCAGCATTAATTGTTTTGGCTGATATATAAATAAATGTTTGACTTTAACTGTTAAAAAAATATTGGCTTGGGAAAAAAAACCCACCTTATCAATGTCATCTTAGAATAGCTGCATTTCAGAAAAAGGCAGGGACCAATCAATACTTTCTCTAATAGAAACTGAGTGCAGGGAGTAATTCTAGATTCTGCGATCCACTGCATAAAATCAGATCTCTTGGCTGCTGAAAGAAACCATCTACCTGAAGATGCTACATCTGTTTTTTATCTTTTATGTCTCTTACTTGCCCGAGCTGTCTTACACATAGCCCTGGCATAATTGGGAGAACTCTGCTAATCTGTAATGTAGCATAATGTTAGCTGGGAGATTTTATAGTTAAAAAATAAAGGTAGACTAACACCTAATTCTTCTTGGGGTTACACAGGCTCAGATCAACAATGAAGACAGTACAGTTCTTGATTTAAGCTGGAAGAGCAGAGGATTTTGAATTTATGGCTGCAGAAAGGGAAAAGAGTAAAATATTTCCCTGACTATAGGAGTGAAGATCCTAACAGTCATGTTCACACTTAACACAATTGTATGTTATTACTTGTCCCCCAGATATTTTTTCGAGTTCTTTTGGAATAAATCAGTGTAGTTCCGCTATTGTAAAGGAAATGACTGAAGTTGTTACCAAATCGTGATGCAACATAGGATTTCTAAACTGTCTGACTGAATTTTTAATGCATTTGACTTCCAGCGAGGATTTGAGAATGCTCTTTGAAATAACAGAAGTAAAAATGTTATGAAGACCAAACAGTGAAGTAGTATCATTTTGTAAATACATATAATAGCTGAAAATTGTTTACTTATCCTCATTTATGAGAACCAAGCTTCTGTGACCTCCGATTAATTTACCATTAGCCTGAGCACACAATGAAAGTGAATGAAGGGGCAATTTGGAATGACATTTATCAGCTCTGGAACTGTTGACTTCTATTATTTCCACAAGGCCTTATATTTCTTGGCTCCAGAGAAGGCTGTGCTGACTTGAATGAGGAAGAGCATTCTTACCACCAAGAATAGTTACAACACAGACAGCCTCATTGCTCGATGCCTACAATGGGGAAAAAAACACCTCCTCTGCTTCTAACTCACGTTAAACGAGATCAGAACCACTGACTCGGACAGGACCTTGCCTCCATACCAGGTTAAAAAAAAGGGAACAGAAGAGCTGCGAAAAGGGAGAAGGAGCAAGAGGAGGGAAGGAAATAAGCTTTATAGGGACTGAGGCAAAAGGATGAGCCTGAAAATAATCATCATTATGAGGATGCAGGTTTGAATCCAAGCTCCCTTTGCAGTGTGTGAGAGCCATTCCCATCAGGGACTAGCTGCTTCTCCTTCTGAAACAGTGCTGCTCTCAGTCAGATTTCCTTTGGGCAGAGAGCACATTGCAGCTTTTAGTACCATATCTGATGCTAATCAGCCCCTTTTGTTGAGGCTTAGAGCAGAGGTCAAGAATCAAATGTACGTGGAAACTAACTCTTCTTGGATTGAACTGAAACAAGTCTGTGGGCAGGTTTGCTTTGCTTCTCAAGCTGTCTTCCAAATACATGACTTTGCTGTTCAGGGATCCTTGTGTGGCACAAGGTCACTGTGTTGGGTTGGTTTGTTGGCTCATTTGTACTTAAAACTTTTGAAAACTAACTCTCAGTACTGATTTCACAACATTATAGTTGGACTGTTGTGAGATTCCTTTTTTTTAAAATTGAAATCGGGATCGGCAAAGCAAGTCGTCTTCCATTTGGCTAGTATTTTATTTTATTCTAATTTTATCTTTATTTTTATCTATTGTATTCTAATACAATGATATTTGTATTTCTGTAAAGTAACAAATCCCTTCTAAAAATGTCAAATACCAGTTTTACTGGTGACATTTTTAACCCTGCTGCTTAAATCTCCTAGAAGATCAACAGAACTCTGCTGTCTAGTTGCCTAATTCACTTCTGTGAGTACAGTGTGTAGGCTCCTAAGGCAATTTTGTGCATTGATTTTTTTCACGTTTATTTTATGCACAAGTTGCTTCTAGGATGGCTTCAACATCACTTTAAGGATGACGGCTTTGTCCACAATACCACTGATAATGGTTATCTGCTATGACTATCACAAAACTGTGTAGAAATATAACCAAATGTAGAAATATAATCAAATATAACAAAGGTGCTTTGCTCAGAGGCAATGGAAAATTTATGTGACAGTGCTTTGCAGAATTGTCTTGTGTTTGGAGACATCTACATCATACTTCCACAAGCAACTGCAAATTCCTTCATTACTGCAGCACACCACCGTGTGTGGAAAAGAGTGTTACATGATAGTTACAGATACTTTGGTGGTAAAACACTCAAACATTATGAGTCTAATCTCACTCAGCTTTGCATTGTTGTAAGTCAGGAATAATTCTATAGAACTAAACATACTTAAATTTAGGGAGATCAGAATCCGTTTCTTCAGTGCCTAGAGCTGAAATCCAGTTGTCTGATGTAACACTTCTTGTAGCTAAAGGATGACTTTCCTAAGTCAGTGTCAGACAAGAGCTAAGCTGTTATGTGATGATTTGATCTAGTATCACATGCATTAGTTCTGCTTATTTAAAAGTCAGTTAAAATCACTTCTAAAATGCTCCCCTTGTTGAAAATCCTTTTCTCCCTTCTCTGTTGTTTTGGGTTTTTTTCCCTTATTGTATTTTACTTTGGTCGAACAAAAATACATTACTTGGCATTTTAATTTTTTTTACAGTACTGTCTGTCACTCTGTGTAATGAAACCAGGTTTAGGAATAATTCCAGTTACCCTTCAAAAAATGTCACCCAATTTTTCTTTTTTCACATAATAACAATAATTGCTGAAATCTAGAAATTCAACTTTGCAAAAGATAAAAATTCGAGAGCTATGTGCAGAATTATCCAGGTTATTGTCTCACATTTTGTTAAGGTGGAAGAGAAGTATTTATTTCCTGTGGTATTTTTGTGCTGGGAATTCTAAGTCTGGGAAGTTCAGGGGAAAGTACAGGTTAAAACAAAACAAAACCTCAAGAAAAGTTGCCAAAAAAAGGGACCATTAAAAAAAAAACAACTGAACCCCCATTCACTTGTTTCCCCGGTTTGGCTAGTGGTGGTTGAGTTTTAAGTGAAGATGCTCTTCAGTTTTCACTTCATTAATGAATAAAAGATTCAAAATAAAATATAACTCTGTAATTACTCTTTATTTTCATGATAGAAGGAAATGTCTTGTTGATGGGAATAATTTCTTCAGAGACAACTCTCACACGAAATGCAAATGGATGATGTTCTCTGATTATGTCACACTAATTTTCCAGTTTATCAGTCATTTCAGTTCCAAACTGGAGTGACAAAATGGTATCACATTTGATCTTCATATGTATGATACAACTTCTCAGGTTTAGAAGTTCATATGAGCTGAAACCACTGTCTTCACTTGGGCAGTGTTGTGCCAACAGCAGTTTGGTGATAACATTCTTTTCTCCTCTACTTATCGCAGGATGAAGTGGCCCAGCCTCTGAACCTTTCAGCCAAACCCAAGACATCTGATGGCAAATCTCCCACATCACCCACCTCTCCTCACATGCCAGCTCTGAGAATAAACAGTGGGGCCAGTTCACTAAAGTCCTCCGTGCCAGCAACATTAGCGAGTCCTTCAGCCAGAGCCAACACAATAGGTGAGCTCAATCGTGTGTATCCCACTCACAACAAGGGATAGGTCCTAATGGAAAGGGGCCTTTTATCAGCCACTGCCAGGCAGTGGGCCAGGAGCTGTCACAGTTTGACCATAATACTCCAGTTGGTTGGTATCAGTGAAGAAACTCACAGAGACTTTCCTTTCAGGAAGGGTATCTTAACTTTTACAGACTCCAAAAACAAAGACCTGTGTTATTTCAGATGCTGCTTTATCAATAGAAGTTAATAAATGCTGTTTGTTTAATGGCACACATTAAAGACAGTGACCTGTCTAATGGTGGACATTGAAGACCCATGATATTACACTATGTCATCTAAAAGTGATGGATAAACTTTCAGAAATATCCCTTCAAGTTAAAAGTCTGCATCTTTTCAAAATTACAAGTTTAATCACTAGTCCATCCCAGTGCTGAATGGAATATTATTTTACCTTGGTGTAATAAGCAAAACAACCACCAGGTTCATTCAAAAAAACCCCAAATTTGTTGTTCTATCTTGCAAAATGTCTTGACTGGCTGTTTTTAACATTGTTCCAGAAAGTAGTGATAATTCTTCCTCCTGCCAAAATTGTGTCTTTGCCTAAAGACCATCAAAATAATAACAGTCTTAGTGGTAATTTCATAAGTCTCATGTGTTAAAAGGACTGCTCTTTGTGTGTATAAGGAAAATGTGTACACACCCCATTCTTGATCCTTGTAATTGAAATGTTGTATTCCATGAAGTGATTGAGTATAACCTGAATCAAGTTTTCATTATGTAAATGAAGCTCTGTTTTGGGAATTAAGTGAGGCAGATGTACTACTTCTACTGTCAGTCATGTTCCTCCTGCCTGGCCACTTTCAGGGATAGCACAAAAAACCCAAAAGGAAGCATTAGGTCAAACCTATCAGGAGCTATGTCTGTGATACAGCAGTGCTATGCAGTGAAATTTATTTGGTATGACACATTACAGTTATATAAATATTTTTAAAATATCACATTACTAATAGTTAATGTCTGTATTGTTATTAACCCTACACTCTTTAACTGTGGTACATAATAATGTATTTCATCTTTAATTTGCTTGACCCTGCTGCTCTCCATGCACAATGCATCAAATTTCAATTTTTGCACATTAGATTTTTTGTCCTTAAGTAGAGGGAACATCATATTTCGATGGAAAGTTAAGCATCTGACTTGCATCTCAGTGGCAAGGCATGTCTTGTTCTCCCCTCTTCAGTGTTCTTTCCCTACACACCAGATATTTTCCATAGGTTTGAGACCCCTGCAATTTACTTCTTTTAACAAGGTGCAGATTTTGAAGTGCTGTACCTTTAATCAGTGATAATGTAATTGGATAAAAGCTGTGAGGATGAACAGAGCTTTAAAGGTCACTCTTGTAAGAAGAATTAATGTGTTATACCATTAATAAACCATGGAAAACCGTGGAGCAAAAGATAACATACTTAAGTTATTGTTAATGGCATATAGTTCACTGCTGTATATCTCTCAGCTACAAATGTAGAAAGTGACTTTTTGAGGTTGCTGAGCAGTATCACTGTGCATGCTTTATATATAAGGTAAGCTGTCTTTAACTGGTGCAGGATGTGGATGGACACAGTGTACTTCTAGCAAAGGTTTATCCTTTACTGGAGAACTTCAAGAAAGAAAAACTCCCAAACACCCTATAGGGTCTCCTGCTCACTGCTAGGTCAGATCCAACACAAGTTACAGCAAGTAGGATTCATTGCCATGATGAAACTATTCGGTGATCTTGAAGTGAGCATGAAATTTCAAGTCACCTCCAGCAGAAGCTATACCATGAAAAATTTTGATAGCACTTTTAGCAAAGTTACAAAGGTCCCTAACATGGTAGGGAAACTGGATCACTTTCTCATCCTGAGAGATAAATCCCTCTACAAAAAGCCACTGGGAAACACAGTCATTTGTCAGTTACCTCCACCACTGGAATGATTGGAGCTGTCAGCACAAGGCACAAGTTGTCTCTCCTAGGTGTGCACAGCCCACCTTGCTGGGATGCGGCTAAGCTGTCACTTTTCACCACCACTAACTTCAAATTAAAACCATTCTCTGAAAGCAGTTCTTCAGGCTCCTTGGCTCCCATGACATGGAGAAATGCCTCTGTATTGTTCCATTTTCTTAGGGGGACATGAACTCAGAGCCTCAGAGATTATCAGCATAGCTGCACTCAGGCATACAGCTCCACAGCCCTTTCCAGAGCTATCCCTATAGCATATAAATTGTGCTACAGACTGAGCAGTCAAAAATGTCATGGCTTCATGTATGACTTTAAATCCAAGCATTTCTTTTTGGGAACAGGCATATGTCCATGTACTAAAAACAGAAACAACTTCTCTCTGCTCTTTGCCATTATCTGCAACATCTCTATGTTAGTTTGGCAATCCTTGGAACTAAGTGCATTTTATGTAATGCAGTTCCCCTCTCTGTCAATAATTCACCACCTACCCTAAACAACAATAATTTACATTCAACTCGCTTCTATATTAATCGTTTCCCTGCACACCAGCATCTTGGCAGCTACTGAAAAACATAAGGAGTGCTTGCTTTTATTCACTGTCATGTGCCAAACTGTCTCAAAGATAGCAGTATTCAGGAAAAGCCAAATAGTCTGGAGAAGGGCATGAATTCCAGTTCCTAGGCAAATTTGGCTCTCTTACAGATTGAAAGTCTTATACCTAGACAAGATCAAAAGCAGCACTAATACTGCTGTTTGTTTGTTTATTTCCTTCCTTTTTAATTTATTCTGACTACATGCAAGGTTGATCAGATGCAAAGGTTAACAGATGCAAACTGGGGAAGAAACCAAGCAAGTTGGTAAAATGGAGATTAAAGAAAAAAAAAAAAGAAACATCAGCTGGTAGCACTGTGCTGCTACAGGCTATATTCTTCCTTATGCTGGGAAAACTGGAATTACTGGAATTCCATTGGCTGGGAATTAGTGAACTGGGTCATTTGATAAGAGCAATGTGGATCAAGTTTTTTCATATAAAACTCTCAGGGTTCCTGGGGTTGTAGCCAAAAGCTAGCTGTTAGTACAATTAACAACAGTCAAACCACACAGAAACTTTTCTTTATAGTTTTTGCTCTCCAAGGAAGACAGGAGTACCAGTCCCACTCTGTCTGCAGTCCAAAAACAAAACAACAATAAAAGCCCAAACTAAACTAAAATCCTGACAGCAGCACAGCACTGAACTAATCTGACATCAGCTTCTTCTCCTGAAATGTTTTAAGCAGCAAGACAATGCCCTGCGTTTTTTGGCAATCAGTGGATCAGATAGAAGAGTCTAGCAATACAACAAGGATGTGTAATCTGACATGATTAGACAAGGCTCTTTAGGAACAGAACATTCATAATTGAGACAAAGAAAGAGTATTAATAACACTTTCCTAACACGGCAGTTAGCCATTTTATATTTCCTTTCTTTAATCTTAGTGTTTTTCAACAAATCATGGGATTTAATAGCGTGTTTTGGCAGATTAGAGGATTTATGGCCCAGATGTTTTTTGTTCTAAAAATGGATTAGGGTGTAAAGTTTGCTGGAATCCATGGAACATGTTGAGGCAAGCCGGTCATTTTGTGTGTGATTAGTGCCTGCCTTCTGTCTCACAGTCCCTCCATCTGTCACAATTCACCAATGGATCTGGTTAGATTTAGCCTCATGTCACAAACAGAAGTCCCTTTTCTGGGCAATTTCATATTACAGATTCATTTTATGCTGTTTTTATGCCCTAGTTAAAAGACAGAAAGAAGTATGTGTGTGTGCACATGTGTGGGGATGTGGAGGGGGAGAGGGAGATTGATAGATATTAGCCTCTCCTTTAATATTTGAAAAATAGACTGGGGCTTGGAGTCTCCCATCAGTATTCTATGCTACAAATCACATGCAGATCATAATAAGTATCATCTACAGTACGCTAAAGGAAAAAAATGACAAAGTGTCACATTTAAAATTAAATAGTATTAGCTGTGCTGGTGATGCTTGTAACATTTTAAAAGGAAATAATTCAGTGACTACTAAGGCTAAGCCCTAGGCTGTGAATTTGCGGCAAAACAGTGGACATTTGACCTACTATTAGCAGCATGAATAGGAGTGGGAATGTAGGTCCGTGTAGCTGTGGTTTCTTGTACATTTGTGAATGACAGGTGGTGGCGGGGAGCATTCAGTGGATGAGGTTTCTCTTCCCAGCCATTATGCATTTCATATGTATAGCAAACCACCGCCACCTGTGGTTTATTTTAATGTATTCACAAGTTTTAAGAAGGGGAAGAATGAAACGGTCTATTTTTAAGAGTTTGGGAAGCATGATCAAAGCTTCCCCTAACTCTTATCCAGTTACATCCTGCTGCATACAAACCACAGGGCTAACCTCTGCAGTGTCAGGGAAATATTGAAACTAATAGGATCAAATAGCAGGAACAAGGATTTTGGCACCGAGGTTTCTCATGCTTTATGTCCAGGTGGCTCTATCATAACAACAACAGAATTACTGAGCACAGACAGGTTTGTGGGCATTGCCTTTTAACTCTTTCTCATTAATAATGATAAACTGTGCGTTCTATTGATGAAAGCTAAAGCGTTTTCTTGTAACTTTCTCTTTTTAAGACATCCTTTCTTCTATCACGTCGTCAGGTTATTTAAATGACCACGATGCTGTTACCAAGGCAATCCAGGAGGCCCGACAGATGAAGGAGCAACTTCGGAGGGAGCAGCAGGTGCTGGATGGGAAGGTGGCCGTGGTGAACAGCCTGGGTCTCAATAACTGCAGGACAGAAAAAGTGAGTTTCCCAGACTCCCTCTGCAAAGGGTCAGAGTGTGTATTTGCCTCTCCCCACAGATACCCAGGTTCTTCCTCCTTTCTCTTCCTCCTATTTCGTATTCTATTTTTCCTTCCCTGTTTTAGAAACAGAATAGTTCAAAAAAAGTGAGAAGCCAGATGAAAACCACAACCAAAAGATGACATGAAAGAGAGGCCTGGAGACCCCTGGGGGAGAGTAGGGAGGAGGTAGAGATAGTTAAAACCCTCACAAGAACTTCGGAGGCCACTAATTTTCTGTTCCAGCCTGTCAGCATGTATTAAGAGAAGGTGATCTTGGAAATCTCTGGGTCTAAGTGGAAATCTTGCTTTATGGAAATGCTTACATGTGTTTGTGAGATGAGCTGGATTTGAAAATACTCAAGCTTCTTTAGGAACATAAGCTTTGCTGATACTCAGGCTCAGCTTCTGGGTATTTAGCCTTGTGAGGTTGTCACATATGATATTTTGTGACCATTGCAATGTAGCACTGTCATGTCGTGTTAGATGACTTAACAAAATTGAAAAAGTGGAGAATTGACAACACAAACTGCACCAAATATTTGCAGTGAAACTTAGAGGCAGCAGTATGTATGGGCTTTACCACCTTCTGCTTTTGGACTGGCCCATGAAGCTGTGCTACAACAAAACACCAACAGAGTGGATATTCTGTACTAAAATTTGTGTGTGCTCTAGCTGTCGCGTGTGTCAGTGAGGTTGTGATTTGCTGTTTTTCTCTGGAAGTGCCTGATATCCTCCTGTGCACTACCCTGGCTTATGGAGGATAAATAGACCTGCCAGTGCTTGCTGCCACATTTATACTGAGCTGCCCTTATAATGCTGCCACCTAAGATACACATCCCAACTCTGGCACGCGTCTCAGCATCGTGTGCTTAGCAAGACTTTCTCCTCTGTTCCTCTCCTTCCCTGCAGTATTTTCTGAGGTGATACTGCCATCATCGTGCAGTACAGGGATCCCCGTTGTCACATTTGGTGTCACCTGCATTTTATTGAAACCACTTCTACTATAAGGTCTTGTGCGATTCACTGAGACAGGCAGATAAATAGATAGAATAAAAATGATCAGCTATTTAGCAGAAACTTGAAATCCAGTCATCCTAGGAAGCTTGTGAGTCAAACAATATTGTCCAGAATGAGCAGATTGCTAATTTGGATAGCTTTCCATTTTCCCTGGTTTTAGATGGAGTTTGATCAATAAGCTGTGAGAAGCCAGCAGCTTGCGTAATGAATGTTAAATGTACATGTGAGTCTCTCACCGCTGTACTTTTTTCATCAGCCTATCCTGGGCATCAGTGATGTAGAAATGACTCCAGTTTCATGCACTTTCTGGAGAGGAAGGGGAAGGAAAAAAGAGGTCAGTGTAATAGGTATCTGGCAGTACATACACACTGTCTCAGAAGAATAAGAGTGCTGCTATGGGGAGAGAGAAAGAAAGAGAGGGATAGAGCATGTTTACAGCATTTCACAGAGAAGAGCACCAGAAGGGAAAAGGGAAAAGCAGAGTGTCAGATATAAGAAGAAGTGATCACAAGCACAAAGGAATTTATATTCAAATATTTAAGCATTCTTGAAAGGATGCTCGGAGCAGAAATTCCTTTTCTCTGCTCCCCATGTAGAAATGACTTTAACACTCAGCCAGATGCTAATGCAAAGTGACTCAAGCTATTCCTCGCAAGCATAGCTAAATTGCCGTTATTTGTTAAGCGCATTGAATTCAGCTGTGGATACAGCAGTTGGTTGCATTCAGAAAGCATCTGTACCCTTTTTTTTCCTTTTTCTTTTTTTTTTTTTTTTTTTTTTTTTTTTTTTTTTTTTAATCCTCCAAAGCAGAGACAACTCTACCTATCTCCCCCCTCTCCTCCCTTGTGCTGGCTGGGAATTGTCAAGTGACAACCGACCAAATCCTTTTGGACAGGAAGCCTTCATCCTGAGTTCTATATACTTGCAAAGCAGGCCTTGTGGTTGGATCAGGAAGCCCATTAAAAGCACTTTGATGGTATGGAAATTCATCTTCATGAAGCACCCAGGCCCCTAAGCAGCATGCTGTTTAGCTGTGGTTACAGATCAGTCATTCACATCGGAGGGCAGTAATTGTGCTGACGGCTTGTTCGGCAATGGAAGCACATAAAATAATCCCAGGCCCTCCACCATGGCATTGCGAGTTAATCTTCTTTAATACAGATCAGCTGTTGTTCTAACACATGACTTTATGCTGGCTCTAGTGACTCTGCACAGCCTTTTGATTAAGTAACAGGAGTGGAACCATCTGCATTCACTTTATTCTGTTACTTTTCCTATTCTTGGGATTCTCCTTATTCCTTCTGTTTTCACTTCGCACCCTCAGCCTCAGTTGAAGTTTATTTTCCTCTCTAATTCATACCTCCTGGTGGGCTCGTGGAGGGCAGACAGGAGTTCTTTTACAAGGTAGCAGGAAAAAAAAATGGTTTGTTCAATTGAAAATTTTTCTAAAGCAACTGTCAGCTTTGGGGGTTTTGATGCAATTAAAGCCAAAACTTTATTGGGGCTCACTGATTTGGACTCGATGATCTCAGAAGTGTTTTCCAACCTAACTGATTCTGTGATTCTGTGATTTATTTTAATATGTGAAGTTCACATCCAGACAAACAATCCAACTTCTCTAAAGTTTGTGTCTTTTTACTCTAGGACTTTAAAGTTTTCTCTCCAACAGCAAGATTTGAGAGGAAAGCAAGTATTGCCATTTTTAATTAAACTTAATTCTGATTTTCTCTGTTTTCAAAGGCAGAGAATTAGATAGTTGGGAAAGTGGTTAGCAAGAAGTAGTGCTACGGTTTTATTACAGAGTTTCCCTTTCAGAAGCTCAAGGTCCCTTTAGTGACAGCCCTGAACTTTTGAGACATCATGTCTGTCACTTTTGCTTCCTGACCAGAGAATTGGAGATGGGGGATGGAATTAAGAGAGGGTTATCCTGATATATATCTGTGTGTCCCTGGGCATATTAGTACTTAAAAAATGCACATTATGTCTGAAGTTATGTACAGAAGAAAGACTCTTCTCCCTGTAGAGTAACCTCATTTAGAGGTAACAAACACTCATTTGGGGTTATCCCAAATTTTTTTCCCTTCTTTGCTACAGTGGGTAGTGTACTTTTGGGGACCTATGATTCTCTGAGACCTGTTGAGTTTTTTGTTGCATGAATTGCTGCTGCAGCCTTCCAGTGGAGGTGAACTCTGCGCCATTCCCAACATGTGTGTGAGACTCTTGGTGGGGATTCATCTGCCACGGGTAGCTGGGCAGCCTTGGGGCTGGAAACCATTTTTGGGAGTCTCTGTTAAAGCTCTTTGGGCTCTTCATATGTGTCTTGTTATCTTGCTTATGTTCCCAGATGGGTTGATCCCTGTGGACAGCCAGACAGGCCAGCTAAGGCAGTAGTTAGACAGGAATTTTGTGAAATTAGAGCGAAACTGTATAAAAGGAGTCATACATAAGAAAAGATTTTTTTTAATGGCTAAGATGATTTGGGTGAGTCACTTTTTGGGCATCCAACTTGGACCATCTTGACGGATTTGATTTTCAGAGGATTACAGTAAAAACTATGAGCATCACGATGAACATGGATTTTACTAAAACCTATTTTAATTGCAAATGCAGTAAAACATATTTTTACATTACTTTTCTTGGAAACATTTCCCTGTATAAATGAAGAGAGTGTGTATATGTTTTTCTGGTTTCTTGGAAACCTAAGAGCATAGTTTTATTTGTAATTGTCATCTACAGTTAATTATAGCTTGATACATACTATACATAAACAATGTTACCTTTTATACACATAGCTCAGAGCTCAGGTTGTCAGCTGGGGGGTAAGCACCACAACAGGCAACATCAGCCAGGAAACTCTGGCCTCTCTATTCAGCCCCAAATCTGCAAGGGAGATGTACACAAACACAAAGAGCCAGCATGTGTGTGCATGCATCCCAGCCTACAGTGCACTCCTTCAGGGATACACAGCACAAACATGCACAACACTAGCCAGTAATTCCCCGACTGCAGCCAGACTCTCAGGGATGTACTCTGTGACAAAGGAGGAAGAGGGCACACAAGCAGGTATTTGAACACGTGTCAGTGTGCACTGGCACAAATCAGTTCCTGAATGCTGGCAGGGGCTGGGACAGCTGTGTAAGGACACACAGCCACCAGAGCCTTTCTGATGTGTAGGGATGGAGTCACACTCCAGGCTGAGTACATTCAAATACACCACCTGTGCTGGGGGTGTGTCTTAACCTGCGGTGCAAGTTCTCCCTCTTATTGCTTGGAGTGTGTCCTTTTAAAAGGCTCTGACATGTACTTGTCTGCTGGGCTGTGACTAAAGAGCTATTTGTAACAATATTTATTCCAGCATTGTAAGCAGCAGCCTATTACTCATGCTTATGGAACACTGGGTTCAGGATGTCTTTCCTCCCATTCCCATTCACCCCTCCTCCCACCATCCTCCCTACTCCCACCCCCACCTCTCCCTCTTCCCCTTAAGAAAGTGCTGAACATGAAATGACAGTGACCAATGTTGACTTAATGTGGATGTTTAATAATGAAAAAAGTGTGTCAGTTCCAGCGTTAGTTACAAATGGCAGAAAGTATATCGGGTGGCAGCCCTGTGATAATTTTACATCTATCATTCCTTCCTGATGCCTCGCTGGCTGCCTGATGGATGGGGATAGCAGAGTTAACTCTTAAGAAACCCCTGTGATCCACTGAGCTGAAATGAATTTTGTCCCTGCTCTCCCCTTGAGAAGGGGTTGAATATTCAAAATCTCAAACCCACAGATCCTGCTGCCTTTGAGAAATAAAACACTGGAGCTCACTTTACTAAACACATAAGGAGTAGTTGGTTTAACACATGGCATTTAAATTTTTCTTGCAGTAGAGAATTTTGCTTCAATAACTTTTTTTCCGTCCCCTAATGGTTAGGTTTGAACCAGAAAGTCAAGAGAAAATTGCAGGACAGAAAGGCAGGCGGGAGAAGAAAAGAGAAGAGTTGGTAAAACAGACTAACCCTGTGCTTGCTGCAGACACTGAGAGACTGTGAGTCAGACTAGATTGAGTAAGTTGTAATGATTGAAACTGGGACCTGGAACAAGCCAGGCTTCCCAAACAGGAGAAACCCACTGAAAATTAGTCCAGAGGCACAGTACTAGCATCGTAAACCAAATCACTTTGCAAGAGTTGAAACCTGCCCATTTCCATAATTTCTGTAGTATTTTACTGGAAAAACACTTCAGCATTCTCAAAGACTAGCAGAGTCCAATAGATATTGCACAAGTGCACACTTCTCCCTGCAAGTTCAGCAGACCTAATAGATAAGTCGTGTATCCCACTCTATTCCTCACTGGCCTGTAAAACCTTAGAAAAGCTGATCAGTGTAATATTTTTGTTCTCTTCTTGCAGCATGAGCAGAGATCCATTTGGAATAATGGTTGTACAATGTGGGGACCAGGTTGTGTCCTGCAGACAATGAACTGTTGAAGTCCCACAGCACAAGAGTTAATGTGTTACCCTAACAACTGTATATCCCCCTCGCATTATGCCTCTCCCTACTCTCTTTCTAAGTTTGTTTCCCTGAGGTTCTTTGCCAGCAGAAATTCTTGTATGGGGGCTGCAGTCCTCTTTGTTCATGCTATCAGCACAGAGCACAAAGTTTTCAAAACGTGTGACAAGTCAAGCAGGTGTTATGTCATCACCCATCCATCACCCAGATGTCAGACTTCCAGAAAGCTCAGTCAGCAGCCTCAACAGGATCATTCGTGGTCATGGAGTCCTGTTCAACAGGGCTGCTGTACCCACTGCAATGTCTCCTGGAATTTTTCACAAATTTAATTAAAAGAAACACAGGTCAGGCTTGCACACTGCAAAGATCAAAATTGGTTTTTCCCAACGCTAAGCAATAAACATTTTGATTTGCTTCAGTTGAAAGTTTATCCATTTATTATCTCTCCCCCCCCNATTTGCTTTGTGGAGCTTGTGTATATTTATATTTACAGCCTCTGCATTTAATGGCCACATGCCTTGTTTTCACAGATGGCCAGTGGAAGAACTCCCCTCCCCCCTTTTCCTTTAGTAAAGCCTGCCTTTGGTTTTGCTGCTTTTGTTACAGTGCCACTACTCTCAGTTAGCAAGTGCCTATGCATGGGAGGGAGAGGTTCTGCAGTGAGGACTTTTTTTATTCCCCCAAGGATTTTAGCTCTTTATTTTAAAACACCACTTTTTTTTCCCTCCTCCTGGTTGACCATCATTTATTAAATGCCCAGATCCATTTTTCAAAGACAAGATTAAGTATGGATACTTATGTGTGTCTTTGGTGCCTTGTGATGGCAGGGCTGCAGGGGCAGGGTTAGCTAATAAAAAATGAAGCCTACAGAGGGAGGGACAGATTCTGCCCATGGATATGTATGTGCGAAACTCCAGTCGAAGTTAAGGAGAACAGCAGGCAGAGAGGCAAGGGAAGAACCCTAGACCCTTGTAGCTGCTGAAGTCCAAATGAGAATTAAGACTTGGTTCATTCCAAAGGGTGGAGATTGCAAACATTCACAGCCTAGTGTGGATCAGGGAGGACTGCAGCTGTTTATACTGTAGTGGAAGTTTTATGAAACTCAATAAAGATGGATCAACTTCCTCCTTAAAAAATAACACACAAGTAATGTGGAGTTCTTGATACAACTTTTGAGCTTTTTGAGTCCTTAGGTTTAAGTTCTAACCTGTGCCCCACAGCCATGAGAGCTTATTACTTCCTGAGATTTTTTATTATTTTTACATAATCACATGTCTCAAATCACTGGGGCTTTCAGCACATTCGTGGACTCCAGCATCAATGCAGATGATCTCTTCAGTGTAATAGAGGCTGGGCCTGATTCTTCTGTGAATTGTGTCCATTTGGGCTCCTGAGGGATCAGCCTGACCTGTTCTGCAGGGCTGGAAGAAGTGTAGGCAAAGGTACATCAGCCTTCATAATTTAAATACTTTCTAGGGAAAAATGGAAAAAATAGTGTGTAATGGCTGTATTGCTGCTATGCAGTTGAGTCACCCATTGTTTATTTAACAATTGCCAGGAAAGCAGAGACTGTGTTCTTGCTTTCTATTTGCATGCATGCAGACCCTCCTTCCCAGGAAATCCTGTGTGGGTTGTGATTTTCCTCTTGTTCATTTTTGGTCTGCCACCTCTCTCCCCCAGTTAACGTTTTCTTTCCACACTGTTCAGCTGTACCAGCTTTCTGACTTGCTGTGAAGTCCCTGATTAAAATTTACATGGCACATTTCATCCAGGGACCTCAAAACTCCTCACAATGGTGGGAAAGCATCACTATCCCCATCCTGTGGAGTTAAGGAAATTAAGGTGCAGCGACTGAACAATTCACAGAGAGTTACAGGCCGTATCAGCCCAGGAAGCAGTCTGGATGAGAAACTGGGTCATGGAACTCTTAACCTATTTGCAGTCAGCAGATTGCAGCTGGATCTGGTTGAGGTCAATGCCTGTGCCCGTGCTGTAACAACTTTCCTAAGAAGGAAACAGCATCTCATCATTCTGCTTTGATTTCCTTCTCCTTTTTATTCCTTCTTCAAAATAATGGGCTGGGCCAGTCCTATGTGCATGTTCATGTAAAAGTCCTGACTTGCACTATCTCTCAGAGATCATAACCAAAGAAAAGCAGGACCTCAGTGTCCTCTAGAATTGCTACTTCCCATCAGTTTGTTTCCAAGCCAAATAATACACTTTATGAAGGAAGCAATTCTTCCTCAAACATAGAATTTAAAAGAAAAAAAAGAGAACCTTAGGGGCCTGACCCTTGCCAAGTTATTGAAGATTTTCCTCTTTTTATTTCAGTGGACTCTGTCATGCCTTCAGTGCTTTTAAAGGTACTGACTTGAGAATCCTTAGAAAGCAAAGCCCTGTGTCCACAACGCACAACAAAGAAAATGACTGTATAAGTTTCAGTAAGTTCTTTCTGTGAATTGGTGTCTGTTCCTGAGAGAAGAGTAATTAAATGTCTAGGTCTTCTTTGTCACTCTGATCTTTTCCCTATAACACCTCATAAGGAACCTCTCTACCGAGTCTGTATAACACTTCACATAGATTACAAATCAGATGCAATGATTTCTAGGCAGTATTAAAGCAATATGGATTTTAATATGTACTGTAAACCAAAAGATATGGTTCCTCTACCAAGTGATGTAGCCCCAACTTAGACTGCATGTCATAATTTTGAAAGAAGTACCATAAAATCAGGAAGAGCCACAAATAAAGAGTGTTCTTTTTTTTCTTGTTTCTAATGCTGCTTTTAGATTCTGTGGGTGGATTATTCCATGAAAAATAGAGATCTCAGATAAGCAAGATTGAAAGAGCTGAGGGGGTGGTAAATACATTGTTTCTTCGTAGTCAACTTTGATGCAACAGCAACAAAAAAAATCTCCCAAATGATAACTTGCTGTGACATTATAAATAATCTTTCATCTTCTTTGGTGGTCCACAGAGTTTATATAATTGGAAGGCTAAAACCCGTCCTTGTTGTTTCTTGCCTTTTCATTAGTACAGTAGAAGACTATAAAATTGTGCAGCCAGAAGGGGTTTAACAATTACTGAGTCAACATTTGAAAGTCTCACTCTATTTTATCATTTATGCATGTGCTTTTTAAGAGTTTTACAGCCCTGCAAGCATTAGTTAAGCAAGGTCCATTGCAATGGTGGATCTATAACTGCTTTATTTTGATTTTGCGTTCCTTGGTCCCATGTGCCATCAGCAAGAGTCACAATTCCACACTCATAAAGAAATTACAAGCTTGAGATGGTAATTTTTTTGTAAGATCCAGGGGTGCTAGTTTTAGTTACTAAAACGTTTAGCAGTTTTACTGAGGAACCTTTGGCAAGTCCCATAATGTGTGACTCAGTTTCCCTTCTGGTAAACAGAGTTAATAATCCTGCCTTTGTGAAATGTCGTGGGTAATTCACTGGTGAGTGAAGAACACTTGGGCAAGGTGACACAGGAAAACCCAAATCTAAATCAAAGATCCCTCTGAAAACAGCTGGAAATTCTCTTACAGCAGTTAGAGGTGTAACAGGATCTGGGCCATAACAAGGTTTGGACTGGGACATAGACAGCATGCACAGTAGCTGTTTTGAAGTACCATGGCATTAATATGCAGGAGTGGAGTCTGGAATGCAAATAATTCATCATGTGCAAACCCCTCGGCACAGCTCTCACTATTGCCAGTTGTTCCCCTAAGTTCTTCCAGCTCTCTGTCATCCATAATGCCTGCCTACCTCATTTTTTCCCCATTTGGTAAGACTGTGGATGAAGGTTTTAGAACTCAGGCTATTCTAATGTTTGTTATTACAAGAGGCAGAGGGATTGCACAGAAAGATTACTTTTACAAAGTCTTCACTCGTGTTAGATGGAGCATAAGACTTTACCTTCTTGGAGAGCTAAGGAAAATACCACAGGGTTGAATGGATAACACCTGGTGTCAACAGCATGTCTGATAATTAAATATGTTTTTCTGTCATAAAGTGAACTTATGTTTTGTGCGATCATAGCAACTAATCTGCCCAAAACTGTAAGATTTGGTGTATATTGACCAAAGTACGTGTTGGAAGGTTGATATTTACAGGCCCTTGCTGGGGAAGGAGATGTGCCTCAGCACCACAAACCACATCAGATGCTGTCACAGGTCCTGCTCAGCAATCTAAGATAAAAACTAACTCCTCCAAACTCAAATCTATTTGAAAATACCACCATTAGCATATAGATATGGGAAATAGCTGGACAAACTGTAGTAGGAGGGGAAGGGAAGAAATGAGACGCCCAAAAGGACAATAACAGGCAAACATCTGTTTCTTTTTAATGTATTAACACTGAGCAAAGGTAGCAGGCTGTGTCCATCAGTGTGTGTGGAATTCTTAGGTGCAAGAAATGATCAGCAGGTTTCTCCTTGCAGTCCGTAGGTAACTGTGTTTGGCTCTCTCTGGCTTTTTTTTGCCTGGCCATTCAGTTCCGTTGGGATGTGAAAAGTAAAAATGTGAAGTGATGTTACTGAACACTTCTCCTCTGGAATTCTATGCTGGCTGTTTCTCTGCAGGCATCAAAACTGAGAGGAGAAATATTCCTGTCAGGGAAGATGGGAGTAGGGTGAGGGGAGCAGCAAAGTGGAGAGTGGACTGCTTCAGTAAAAATGCTAACCTTCAATTATGCAATCGGAAAAACAGCTCTTGCCAAAATGCAGCTCTGACAGAGTTCAGAGTGCCGGCAGAGTTTGCCAAATACCCCAGCCAAAAGGATGTCTCAAAGAGGGGGAGGAGGGATCCACTGCCATATGCCCAGCATTCACCGTATTCTGGAAGGACTGTGGAGTCCTTCAGGAATGGAGGTGTGTAAATAGTCTCAGGTGCACCCTGAGCACTGGTACTATGAACCAGTACAAAATGGGAGCGGTGAGGGCGGAGGGCAGTAGGCAAATCTGTCAGGATGTTTTTATTTCTCAAACTTTCCAAGGTTTTGCTTCACTTTTATGTAGTAGTGGGAGGAGTTCTGGCAAACAGGATCAGGCTGTTCTACATATGTTTTGACTCTTCTTGTTTTATGTTTCTTCTATGAAAGAGACTGCAACCAAGTTCTTGTCATTTTTAGATCAATGTTTTGTTAAACTACGACAGCTATCCGTGACAGAGAGCCAACTAACTTTTGCAGCTGACCACAAAACTGAGTCTGACTTGCGGTGCTTAGTCATTTTTTATATTTTTTTTACATGACACATTCCATGTGTGTATGTGTTTTTGTTCTTTTAAATATAATTAGAGCATTTGTAGGAGTTGTGGTACAAATCAGTGTTCTTTGGCAGGTTAATTTCTTTGATTAATAAAGTTTTAGAAACTTCTCATCACATTGTGGCCATTGATGAAACCTCTCTGGTTATAGTTTGAACAATTGGGCTATTGTGGCATCGAATGCTCTCTACAGTATTATCTTCTCTGGTCTGCCCATTAGGATTTTAAATGATCCAGTCAGCAGAGCTCTTGCTGCCCCTGTGGAGAGCCTCTCCTACAATCCAATAGACATGATGGTTAGGAAGCGCTTCATAAAGAAATAAGATGTTTATAGAATGTCTTTCAGCCTTCTGAAGTCTGATACAAAATTCAGAAATTTGCAATCACTTCATGTTTAGTAAGAGATGGCAGTGTTTCTCCTCCTGGAAGGACAGGAGTGCTCCTCGCTGTTTGTTTTTGCTGCTTTATGCTGTCTGATTTTTAACAGGTCTCACAAGCAATTCTTCACACCTCTTTCCTTGGTTTGGACCAACCTTGCCTGTTGTTCGTAGCAATATTAGTTCTAGGCTGCAGTAGATGCCACCTGGCATTTTTCATAAGATGAATAGCATTTCATACTATATTTCATATTTCAAAGGGATGTTCTGCTGGACCCAACATGCTTGTAACCCACCTGTTATCACTGGGTGGGGACTCATCTTGCTACTGTTTCCACAGCTAATCCAACACAGCAGAGTGGTGGCAGTTTTGGGAATGTGTAATTTGCTTTTGAATTATGATAATGATGATAAATAGATCCTGGGTTTGTGTAAACTTCAAATCATTGTGGATTTCTTTTCTGAAGTTATTATGTAGGTGTCCCTGTCTGTGGTTGGGGGTTGTGGTTGGAACTGGTTGATCTTTAAGGTCCCTTCCAACCCAAACCATTCTGTGATTCTATGATTCTGCAAGAGGAGGCTGAGATAGCAAAATCAGCAGGTTGCCAGTTTTTTGGGGTCAGAGAAGAAAAAAACTTCTTGTTTCTTTGGAGGTTCCATAAATACTTGCCCATAAACTGAAAGACTCTGTAGAAAAGGTAAGTAGGTGCTTCCATCAAACGGAAAGCAGTAAGTCATCAACTGAATGCTTTCAAGCAAAACAACGCGGGAATGCTGCTTTGTCCCTTTCAAATATTTAGTGACTGTAAAAGTGTTTCTCTGTGTCAGGATTGGGGAAAATCAGGTGCTGTGTGTTTAATGGGAAGAGCGTAGGACAGGCAATCACAACGCTGACCAACAGTCAGACTTTTGTATCCTGCCAGGGTGTTGCTGATCTCTTTCTGCTCTCCTAATACTGTTTTGTTTGGGTTTTTGGCGGGGGGAAGTTGGGTGGTCTGTTTTCTTTTTAATGGCTTGAGTTGGAAGGTATCTTAAAGATCATCTACCTCCAAACCCCCTGCCATGGGCAGGGACACGTTCCACTAGACCAGGTTGCTCAGAGCCCTATCCAGCCTTGCCTTGAACACTTCCAGGAATGGGACATCCACAGCTTCTCAGGGCAGCCTGATCCAGTGCCTCACCACTTTGCAGAAGAGAATTTGTCCCTAACATCTAATCTAAACCTACTGTCTTTCAGTGTGAAGCCATTGCCCCGTGCCCCGTGTCTTGTCACTCCAGGCCCTTGTAAACAGTCCCTCTCCATCTTTCTTGTTGGCTCCCTTCAGATACTGAAAGGCCACAATTAGATCACCCTAAACCCTTCTGTTTTCCCGACTGAACAATCCCAACTCTCATAGCCTTTCCTCCTAGGAGAAGTGCTGTTGCAGAGGCTCAGGCAAGAGCGGGCCTTAGACTTATTGTTGCCTTTGTGCTTTTTAGACTTGAAACATTTCTGAACATTAACACAGAAAAGTACAGCTGGCTGCTTTGATCCTCTGTTTCAAGAGCATAAGTTCTTTTTAGCTGCCATTTTATCATTGCTGGTTGAATTGCACGTTTAAGGAGCAAGGCGTAAATTGCCACTGTGTTAAACGGGTGGTTTCAGTGCTCATCATGTTCCAGTTCTCCGGGGAGCCACCTCCTTGTGCAAGGCTGCACAGAGCAGCCCGGGAGCTCCATGCTCATCTGGCATTCCTTCACGGCCCCTCTTCCATCACACCTTTTCTCCCTCACTTCATCCAGCATGGCTGTACCTCAAAATGCAAAACTCTGCCCCAGGTGGATTGTGGCAGAGCATCTGTGCACTGGTTAAGTCAGGCTCTGATGAACGAGCCATACCTGGAGTGTGCCTTGCAGGTGGCATTCCGGAGTATCCACTGACCTTGGGACACAATCAGATCATGTCAGCGGAGTGTGGCTGGGAATGGAACTGCCTCTAACTCCAAGAGCTGCATTTACTGCATAAAGAAAAAGCTGTGAAGCCCATGCCCTTTGCACCCTCAGCTCTGTTTCTCTGAGAGGTTTACACATACTTCAAAAAAAGTCTGCAACAGAGTAACTCTCCTCCCCCATAATATAGCCAACAAGAGAAAATGTTCTTTTATATTCTAGCTTGGTGGCAGTGTTTTAAAATGATTGCTGACATAAAAATTTTTGAATTCTAGCGCTACGAAGGTGACAGTAAATAGGTTCTTTTTTTTCTGAGGAAAAACTGTTGAGTTCCATTATATATCTGCAATCTATTTGGAAGAAATACAAAGTGAACTTATTCCTGACTTTTTGACTTCTGACAGGCTGCTTTGGAAATGAGAGCTGAGTTAAAAACAGTGGAGCAAAGAGTTTGGTAAAGCTAAATGCCTGAATAGTTCAGGTGCTTATTTGAAGCTTCTCCAAGCTTCCTGAATCTGCAGTGCCTGGTAGTGTTATAGAAACACTTTTGCTTGGGATAGGCTGAGTCTGTTGCATGAGCTTTTCCTGCAAAAACCAAGAGGATAACTCATCTTGCATGCTTTCCATGGTGAAGTGTCAGGGTATAGACAGAGCACCAGGAGTGTGAAAGGGATTCGTAGAGAATATGTATGTGAGGAATAGGAAAGTTAACCTCATGTTCCCTAAACTCTGTGAGCATACAAAGTTGAGCAGATCAGCCTTGTTTCTAACTCTCCCTGAGAAAATCTTTGTGCAGTGACTTACATGAATTTGAACCATTCTTTGAATTGCAGATGCAGGGACATCACATTGCAGGAAACATTTCTGTATTCGCATTGTTCTCTTTTCTGTTTTCTTCTGTAATGCAACCCAGTGACATTATTAGGCTACATGGAACAGTTGCCATGTGAAAACTGAAAGTTTTTTTAGTTTATTGATCTTTTACAGTCAACAAGAGTGGAATAGAGCAAAGAAGCAGAAATCTTTTCTTTCAGGAAGAAGCTCAAAAGAATTTTTTCGACTGGAGCCACTTCATTATCATGCTGTATCATGTCATTTTCTTAGCTTTGCAAAAGGCACAGTGCCTGAGATTTTGAAATGTTGGTATTGCTTCCCTGAAAGATGTATTTTTAAACAAATGATTGTCAGGAAGATAGAATGCTTGTGAGCAGAAGTCATTGGGAAAACAAAAACAGTTGGAAAATGGAACACCTTTGTGTTTGTAAAGTCAAACAATTCAGGGGGAAGTGAGGTGTTTTGAAGAGAACATTGGAATTAATTGCCCTAGCATGTTGTTCTGGCAGTGTCTTTAGACACCGCTGCGGCCTGACAGATTAATTGGCAGCACACACCAGCCTGTTGCAATCCAGGGTTCACAGTTAGTTCTGACCAGATGAATGATGGGGTGTTAGTAGGGTTGGACAAAACAGTCTGGACAAGAACACAAACTGCTGCCCAAGGATCATGCTTAATTCAGGCTGAACCTTTCCCAAGGCCTGAATAAGTTTGAACTGTAGGGTGTTTTTTCCCCTATGGGCTGCTTCCTAAAATACTGCCTTTTAAAAAAGAAACAGAGCGAAGCCATCCGTGTCTCTGCACTTTGATTGCAGGCTAGAAATAGAGTGAAACAATAAATATATTGCAAAAGAGCGCGTATCACCTAAACTTCCAGGCCAGCTTTGCAAGTCCCAGGGACATAGAGTTGAAATAGTCTTCAGATGTGCAGCCAATTTTATCATGCCTAACTAAGCCAATCTTTTCAACACTATGGAGTTTGCTTATGACTAGCTAATAAGCAAGTTTTAAAAAGGACTTTATGGCAGAGTCTGTAACCCATATCTCTTCCAGAAAAAGCATTATTTATTCTTCAATGCATGGCTCAGTAAACTGTTGTGAGTAGTTATCTAGCTTCCCTATCAACCTCCTAAATAACATACAAACTTTGGAGTTGCAATATTTAAATATTTTCCTGATCCCAGTCCTGTCATCTTGCCCATACAGGACAAAACAACACTAGAGACCCTGACTCAGCAGCTGGCAGTAAAACAGAGTGAAGATGGGAAGTTCAGCCACACAATGATGGATTTCAACATGAGTGGAGATTCTGACGGTCAGTACAAATGGCTTTTCCTTATTTCCAGGTTTGTGTGTGCGTATCAACAGGATCCGAGGGAGAATCCAAGTGCTTTGGAGGCCTGTGAGGAATACGAGCTGTTAGCAATAAGTGGCTATGAAACAAGGCAGGAAGAAGTGATTCATTGTGGGGTGTTTTAAGTCTGGACATGATTTTTAGCCTTCCTGCTGTCCACTGAAGGTCTCAAGATGGGACCAAAAATGTATTTCTGATAATAAAAGTGACTAAAGGAGGCAAATATATGTGGGGTAAGTGAGATCACAAAGGGAATCCATGTAGTGTAGACCTGATCCTCCGTAAGTGCTGTGTGCTCTGCATCTGTGGGAGCTTTATTGGTTTGATGGAAGTGAGCATAATGTTTATTTGCTTCTCTGCTATTGCATATATTGTTAAGGAGATGTAAGGACAAAAACAGGAAAGTACATAAATATTCATTTGCTGGTTATAGAATTGCTTAAGAAGAAATCCCCAGTATTGCCATCTATCACCCCCTTTCTGTCACAGAAAAGGTAGAAGATAGGTGACATAATATGACCAGCATTCTGTAAGCCAGAAAGGAAGAAAATAAAAAGTAAACCTATGTTGATAAGTATATATTTGGTTTATGTAATTAAGCAGTAAAAGATGGCTTAGAAAACCTGTTTAATGCTTTGTATTAAAAAAACCATCAAAACTCTTCATCGGGTCTATACTATGTGATACTGAATTAATAGAATAACTAAACTAGACAATATGCAATATATTAACCATTAACACTGACTCACTGAATGTGCAGTACCTGACCTAGGTTATTGATGGCAGAGGAAGCTGCATACTGAAATACAAGCTGGAAATGTTTTCCTCTTGCTTTTTAGGAAGTGCAGGAGTTTCAGAGTCTCGGATTTACCGGGAATCCCGAGGGCGTGGTAGCAATGAGCCCCACATCAAGCGCCCAATGAATGCGTTCATGGTGTGGGCTAAGGACGAACGGAGGAAGATCCTTCAAGCCTTCCCTGACATGCACAACTCCAACATCAGCAAGATACTAGGTAAGAATGATAGAGCACTGCTCTTCCAGAGCGAAGCTTGAAAAGATTCTTAGTTGAGCTGAGCACTTGATACAACAGGATTGCTTCTTTCTCTCTTACTCCTTAGTCACTGCACAAGGGCAACAGTGATGTGAGCTTCCCCTGTGCTGCCCAGCAATATGCATTAACCACAACCTGAAATGTTCTTGTGTCTTTGTAATTATTGAGATTGTGGTGGTGATTTTGCTGTGCACAGAGAGACGGAGTAGCCTGTAGTTCCCAAGTTTTCCTTATTAAATATGGGGGTTATGTTTCTCCTTTTTCAGAGAGCAGTAACTCACTAGATTGCCACAGCTTCTCCAATAGGATGAACAGTGGCTTAGCCAGTTCATCTGTCAATTCCCTCAGGACCTGCAGATGCATCTCAGCAGGTCCCACGGACTTGTGCACCTTCAGGTTCTTGAACCTGATCTTCTCCTGCAGTGGTTGGTTCTTCATTCTTCCATGTATTGAAAAGAATCCTGAAATTAAAAAAAAACAAACCTGATTGCCATATTCTCTGCTCTTCACATCCTGAGCTATATTTGTCATGAACATCATCTACTGAATCACCTGCCAAAGTCTTCCACCTTTTCACTACTTAATCAGATTCTCAGAACCATGTTCTGTCCAAAGTTACTCCTCTGTGATGTGCTGGCTGATACAGTAGGTGACTCATGAGGCTCACTGAGGCCAGTGAATTACTTTCCTGCAGAAAAATAATGCATCTGTTACCAAATTAGAGATATTGCATTTTTACTGATAAAAACAGCTACAGGACCTAAGCATCCCCTCAGGCCAGTGGCTAAGCAGGGAACATGCTTACCTGTGCTGTAGATCTCCCTGGTTTTGCAGGCTACTCAAGAGATGTAGTGCAATTATAATGGCTGCATTAACCAGCTGCAGGGCTGATAAATATGCTGAGTTTAGACTGGTCAGAGGTTTGAGGCTTACCTTGATTAGAGTGGTATTATGAAAAGTTAGCAGGGTGCAAGTGGAAATGAGATAAATTGGTTGGAGAAGCAAAATGTATTGCCATGGATGGCAGATGTGATGATATTAACCCATGATTTAAAGGGTGGTATGAGATGATTAGATTAGTTATGGGAACAGGATTAGAAGGCTAAATTGGTTATGTTGATGGCAAAATAACCTTATACTGGTTAAAAGGGATTATACTGGTCAGAGGTGTATGATGTGATTAGTCGGAGGACAGGGCAGTAATAGTTTTGGTCTGTTTCTGAATTGAGAGTAGACCTGGTTAAGCCTGTTTTTAAATAATCAGCTTCAGAAATCTACAAGATCATTCTGAATGGCCCTTTTCATATAGAAACTACAAAGAGAGCTTGATGTTTTCCCTCTTAACTGATTGTTTTGGATAACAACCTCCGACAGCACGCTGCTAATTCATTCTGCTTAAAACAGGCGCTTGAGCTGGGCTGACATTTTACGCAGTCTCTGGGGATCCTGGTTGACATTTTAAAGGGCTTCTAAGCATTTTATAATACCCTAAAATCTGGTTTTAATAAGCCATTCTGCTGAAATTGTTAACATAAGGAATCACCTTTTACTATTTGGCGCTAGATCAGGGAGATATGGAGACATCTTTTTCTGATTAGATATACAGTAGTTGGAGTAAAATGTGCAAATTCATTACAGATCCTGTTGAGGTGACAGACAGTATAGCTGACTCCAAACTCTCCGTTTTGCTGCCAGATATGGGGAAAAGCAAGGTCTGAGACAGTAAAAGATGATGTTTCTATTTCTTTACAGCATCACATTTGACTTTTTTCATTCTACCTGTGCAACAGAGAGGGATGTCCTGGCATCTTCCTTCTTGACAGAAACATTGTAAAGGTCTTCCCTCAGATGCAAAAGGCCAGTCTTTTGAAGTCAGCAGGGGAGCTGTCTGTTAACTGGCGTAGGGTGACCAACTAGAAGCTCGCAGTTCAGCCAGGTATTAGGGTCTCCTTATTAGAAAGCCACAATTTTTCCTTCCCATTTTTCCAGCTGCACTGCTACACATTGAGGTCAGAGAGCTCGCTGTCATGCAGAGTAGCTTAGATGGAGTTCTCACCAATCGAGGGTCATTTTTATAGTAAAATGAGAGGAGGTGCCCTTCCCAGCACTAGAATTCTCTAGGGATTATGTTTGACACTGTGGTATTATGTTTTGAGCATAAAAATTAGATACATGGATTTGTCACTAAATTCATCTGTGCATACGTTTGTCATCCATCTGTTCATTGCAACTTAAACTTGTGGATAATGATTTTTTTAGTAAATTGTTAAAAAAGTGCTAAAATGGGACTGCTGGACCCTATCAATTTAATAATGCATTGTTTAGATATTTTGGTAAATATTTTAACTAATTTCACCAAGAAATCGACATAAAGATTTTTGTAAAAAATTAAGTTAATTACTAGCTTCAGGAATTCTCTTGGAATGTATACGTGTGTTCACATAAATGTATACTCATACCTATACATTATACAAGTGTTTGTGTGTGTGAGAGTGTTTTTTAAACATAAAATCAGCCTCATTCAGGTACTCAGAATGAAAAATGTCAGTCTGATGGACTGAAAGTTAGAGAATGTTGCAAACAGCTGAAAATTCTTGTCAGAGAAACTTGGCTTAAAATCAGCGGTGAGCAGAGCTCTGAACATGCACATGTGCCTGAGCACAAGTGTCTGGGCATGGGTGAGGGCATCTCTTTTCTGCCCTGGACTCAAATATTTGCCCTCTCCAGATGTGTTCACAGTCACACACAGCTGTGTGGGCACAGCTCTGACTGCCCTAGCTCAGTTTAGGGGCAGGAGCTGTGCTCAATGCTGGAAAGTCTTCAAATTTGCTTTTTTTTCCTAAATACTTCACCCACCACATCGGGGAGAATTGTGCAAGAACCCTGCTTGTCGTTATGCATACATCAAGGGAGGGGAATGGGCTCTTGTTTTCATAGTCAAGGAGAAAAGCCTTGCATACTTGACCCACTCAAAGCTTTCCAACACAGATGGTGAGCAGAAAGCTCACCCAAGAGTGTAAATCTTCCCTTAAAAAGAAAGTTTCTACAGTCACACCTTGTTTGGGCTTGGATTTGGCACTGTGCACACACCCATGCCTGCCTGTGTGTGTTTATAGACACATAAAACAATGACAAATAAAGCTATTACAAGCATGTTTTGTCCAAATATAAGGTATTTTTAAAATTTTTAATATGTTGATTGATGGTACTCATTCATAGCTTACCCTGTGGGTGGAAATTCAAAGATCAGAGTTACATATCCTTCAGAATTTCAAAACCTCCAATTAAGACTGTTCAGAGAATTGATTGTATTATGTAAATTACTAAGAAAATAACTGAAAATGATAAAATGTAAAGAACAATGATTTATCATCAGAAAATGTGCCCTTTTTAAAATTTATTTTGACAGCATTGTTTCTTTAATTATGTATGATACTTCAAAACATACTAGTAAATTATATTTAATATATTTTGTAAAAACAGTAAAGTCGTAGTAAGACTATCTGAGGTATCACTGCAGAAGGCAGCTATTAAAAATTTGCTAGGAAGAGAGGTGAAACTGCCAGGATTTTTGTTGTATTTCAGTATGCAGCTCAGGAAGAAAAAGTATAACGAATGACGTTTGTGTAATAAATATTGTATGTGTAACTGCATGTACAGATATTATGCATCAAAATTTCCCTTCTCATGGGCCTGATCCTGCAGACTTGTGATGTTTGCCTAACTTCACCCACTCTTGTCACATGAGGGGGTAGGAATCTGCTTGCCCAGACCTGACTGTAGGTTTGCAGCAAGTGAACTGGCACAGCAGAAGAGAAACTGTGCTGGAATAGAGCATTTTTGTGGTAGTTTTGCAACAGCTGACTTTAATTTCTACCTTTCTGTCCATCCGTCTGTCTCAAATATGTGTGAGACCCTACACTGCAGATCCCTTCACAGCATGTAAAGCAAATGTCTAGTTTGTTTAAAGACCGAGGTTTTCAATTTTTCTATTCATAAAAAAAAGCTGCTGCAGCATCAGGAAAAGGGAATGGGGCTGTTTTCCTAGGGACTTCAGCAGGTCTCTGATTAGACAACTCTAGATTTAGGCTAACTTTTAGTATTTTCTTTGCTGAACCACCAGTGTATGGGTGCCTACAAGGCAGAATCTGAAAGCACACCCACATCTGGGCATCTTCCAGAGCTCATCTGCTTTACCCTGAATTCTTAACACTGTCCAACACAGGCCCAATCTATATTTCCATCTTATGCAGCATTAATTGGTGTGCAGTGTTCTGACAGTCTCCATGTGTTTATCACTGTGTCATTCATCCCGAAATCCAGGAAGTACTACATGTGGAAAATCTGTGTCATTTTTCTAGCCACTCTCTTTGCCAGAAGAAGCTTGGAATAATTTCTCTGCAGGAGACAAAGGTGCCGAGCAGGATTCTGGTCACAGGGATGCTGCCCTGTGTAACACAGAGCCCTGCCACAGATCCCCAGGCATAGACACTACCTCTCTATGGCATAAGAAGTGACATGCAGGAGTTTCAGTCCAAACCCTGAAAGCCATCTAGCCATGCAGTTACAGTGCTGGGCCTAGGTTATTAACAATGTCATTAAACTGTTTCCCATTCCAGGACTAGCTGGGAGGATCTCTGCATGCTATATGTTGTAAACATCATGAAAAATGATGGGGTTGACTTCAAAGCAATATTTGCTAAGAAAGGCATGTCCATTGCTCCCCTTCAGGACAAAGACATCATTGTTTATGCATTGCTTATCTCTGGATGTGAGGTCAGGCATTACCAGCTCTCCTCTCCAGAAGCCCTGACTGCAGCACGGAATAAAGATTCAGAAAGTAATGGGGAAAATGGTGTCAATAACCAGAAGGGGCCTTTCTAGAGGGAATGAAACTGTTTTCTTTCCTGAGGAAAGGATAACTGCGTTCTCTCTACTGCGAGTCTTGGGGGTACAGTCGGATAAGACCAGCCTGAGTAATAGCATGAGCTAAGTACAGTGTAAGTAACCATAAAAAATGAGGAACAAGAGGAAGTCAAGTATGACATATGACATTATGAACCCATTAAATTGAGAAACTATTCAAATGTTTTTCCAGTGGGAAAATTTACTATTTTCTAATGAAGTTTTCTTTCTAGGCCACAGGTTTCACAGTTTGAACTATTCCTGTTATTTGAAATGTATCTTTCCCTGAAGCACTTCTATATTTAATGGAAAAATAAAATAGGGCAACTGATTCTAGAACTTTTACTTTCTGCTCCCATATTGTATCCTTTAAGAAAGTTTATAACTTTCATCAGGCATTTGAAAACAATTTTGAAGTCTTCACTATATCCCTATCTCAAATATCCACATTAACATAGGCAGAAACAAGGCTGCCAGTGATTAAGCCATAGTGCAGCTCCAGGGAGAGATGTGCCCGTACCCCAGTGCTTTTTCCTTCATGACACACAGTAAATTCCTTAAGTTGAGGCTGGCAGTGTTTCGCAGGACTTGGTCTTGGAGTTAAAACCCCACTGACACATATGGGATAGTTTATAGCCTTTAGAGGCATTGCTTTGGGGTCTTTGCAGGCTCCTGTACCTGACTGCAGAGCATTTACAGTCAGATCCTATTCTGCTTCTCACCAACCTGGCAGCAAGAAAGACCCGGTGTTTGTCAGGAATGATTAATCTGTGGACATGTGCGTATCCAGATCTGATGCCTTGATGCAAGCCGTGGATCACAGTGCCCAGACAGCAGCACATGGAGTGGAGCCTTCTCTGAACAGGAGGTGTAAACAGGCACATGGCCAAGGGAAAGTGTGGGGACACAGCAGAGCAGACTCTGTGTGTCCATTACTCCAAAATACACTGCCTTGTTTCCTGAAACAAAGTGTCAGGGATTGCCCATTATCAGGATAATGGTTTTACTGCCCACCTGAAAGGTGTTACAAGGTAGATAAATTTCAGTAAAATACTGAGTCAAAATTTCCAGTGCCATCTCTCTCTGCATCTTGGCCATACCCAGGAGGTTTATGAGTCAAATACAAACAAGACTTGACCCCTGTCTAGAAGCTCTGACAGATTCCCAGCCCAAAGCGAAATGGCCTTGGGTGTCTTGTTCTGGGTGACCTACTTGTTTCTCTGCCTTTCAGTGTTTGGGAATGAGTAGCATCTCATCTTTTTTTTTTTTTTTTTCCTTGGTGACAGGATCTCGCTGGAAAGCTATGACAAACCTAGAGAAGCAGCCATACTATGAGGAGCAGGCCCGGCTCAGCAAACAGCACCTGGAGAAATACCCAGACTACAAATACAAGCCCAGGCCAAAGCGTACCTGCCTTGTAGATGGCAAAAAACTACGCATTGGCGAGTACAAGGCCATCATGCGCAACAGACGCCAGGAGATGAGGCAGTACTTTAATGTTGGGTATGGAACCTTTCAACTGCTGCTCATTTCATCAAAAACAAAAAATAAAGATCAGGGAGAATTCCTTCTTACGTGTGGTAAATGTTGTAGTTTATTGACACGAACGTTAGGTATTGCTAACAGAAAGTGAGACGTACTTTTATAACAATGTGTTCCAGGAGGAAGTAATGCAGTTTTAGGAATCTTTTTGTTGGCTCTGCTTTATACTCATCTTAAAGCCTCAGCCAACTGTCCCATTTCCATTCTGATCATGAAAAAAAAAAGCTTTAAGGTTTTCTAATGAAACATAAGTCTTCTAGTAAAGCCTTATAACTATTATGAGGCCTCAGAGAGAGTATCTGAATGAATCTGTGGTAGTGCCTCTTGATCCAAAAGCCAAAAATACAAGTTTGCATTCGGTATGATCTGTGGCAAGTGATCTGCAAAAGGACTGCTGAACACACTGAACTTGAGCTGGAATATGGGCTTGGCTCAGTTGATTCATATCAAGCATGAAGTTGTCTGCATTGTTCAATTGTCCTTCCAGGGCGTGTCTTACAGTTCAGCAAGTTAATTCTGTTGAGCAGAAATTTTAAGACCAGTTCTGATAAACAGCTAATAGATCAGTTTGATATGATTAGAATAAAACATGCCTAGAAGACTAGCATATATTTTCCTTCTGCAGATACTCCTTCGTTTTGGTTACAGCAGATCAAAAAGAATCAGAAGTAATCAAATATTCCATGATATTCCTGTATTCACTTGAGAAAATTAACAGCTACACAGGGATCTTAAAAAAAAGCAAAACCAGCAACAAGAACAACCCTCCGAAATAATGGAATTTGTGTTCTGTTTCATCTGAATTTGGAATCCTGTCGATATTAACTGGGTTGCACATCTCTTTAGTTAATGGCTAGAAGTAGCAATAAAGGAGAGAACATCTATCCAGTGACTGTTAAGTGTGATCAGACTGTGTTTTAAACAGCTACAGTGTGCATTGTTAGAATAAGCCGCTCAGCAGAGATATTTGAGCTGCTTAACCCTGTGGTGCTGGCAGGTCCAGTGATCCCAGTCGTAAGCACTGAAACAAACACAGGGAAGTCAGCCAACATTCAGCATCAAGAGATTAAAAAAAGAGGAGGAGGCCTTATGGAAAAAGAATAGGTGGCAACAGAGCCCCCAAAACACTGCTTATCTGGTTAACATGCATGCCTCATCACGGGGAAAAAAATTAACCTTGTAACATTCTGCATACAGAAATTCAGCTTTCCAAACAAGGCTGACATCAAAATCAAGACATTTCTGGAGATAATTTGCACTAGGACACCAGAGCACAGAACCTGGGGTGAAATCTTTGTAGAAGCTGCTGACAGAGTGGCCGATGGCTGCAGCGGGATCGGTGTGTGATACCACCAGTCACAGCGCTGCAGTTGCATCCCTGGTTTAAGTCCCCCATCTGTTGCATCCGCCAGTACAGGTCATTTAGGGCTAAACTCCTAAACACCAGCCCAGCTTCTGCCTGGGCACCACAATAAGTGCTTGGTTTAACAGGAGCTGTGGCTGTGCTGAAGGCGTCACAGTGGGAAGGATTGGGAATTTTTTAATGCTCCCTATTTCAGTGTCCTCATCTTCAGTGGTAGCGTGGCAAGCATGGCCTGCTGAGAGCCCTAATACATTACTATGTGAGGACTGCTGCAAGGTCCTCTAGGCTGGACATCCCATAGAAGTGGAAAAATACTATTCTTAAATTATTTAATATTTGAAAAGCACTCTGAAAAGCACCATTTAAGTGCAAAGTGTTCCTATTGTTAAATATTAAAACCAATTTAAGTGTGTTGTATCTTGTTGCAGAGATGCTGACTCCAGAAAACAAAAGCCTTCCTACTGAATTAAGAATAAAATGCAAATTAGATCTGCTCCCTACTTTAAGAGCTGTATCTTCAGCTGAGACAACTTGAGTTGTTTCAGAAACATGGAAATAAGGGCTCTGTGGAGGGAGGCCTCGCTTGGACGGCAGGCAGGAAGTATCTGAAAATGCAGCAAGCAATTCCAAACAAGTATAAAGCTGTTTGGCAGAGGGAAGTCTTTCAGGATCACTGTACTGTGTGAGGCTTACTGTGCAGCAAGGGCACAGGCAGGCAGGGGAACAGGGAAGGGTTTCATTCTTAATTAAGAATGTTCATCTCAAGAGACTCTGCCCTGTCTCCTGTGGCAAGGCTTTTCAGTGCAGATGGACACACCGCTGATGACATTACAATGTGCAGCATGTACTGAAGAGTATTACTGCAATGGAATTACTTCATGCAGCAAGGAAACAAAAGGAGCATGAATTTTAAACCTCTAGGCTTGTTGAGACTCTGAAGCTTCTCAGGGAAACAAACACTAGTATAACACAGCTACTGTTCTTGATGCAAAGGGAATTTCTGTGGCCTGGAATAATTCTTCTTTCATTACTGGAGACAGGTTTCCAAGGCTTAAATGCTGTATAAGGGCATCCTGTAGAAGATTCTCTCAAATGCTCATGTTGCTGGCTTGCTTTTTATTTATTTTTAAATAATGCCCACTTCCATTTTAAATCTGCCTTTTCCCAGTGGAAACTGTCGCTTTCCAGTGGGAGGCCTTTAGTGATCCATCCTATAAACCCATGTTGGCTCCAGAAAGCCTGCTGTTCCTCTCCCTAGTAATGACCAGGCCCCTGAGTGAATGTGGAGTAAACATTGTCTCTGCTTTCTCCTCATCTGGTGGCATTTTCCTGCAGCACCTTCTGTGCCATCTACCTATACCTAGCTGCCTCTCTCCTGTTGGCAGTTTATGTCTAGTTACTGTGACTTGTTATGTCTAGTCCTGATAGCAGATTCTATTATTTAAAAGGAAGATTTTTGAAATATACGGGTTTTAAGTTGGACCACAGCTGGCAAGAATGTTTATTTTTGGCTGGCACCCAGCTGATCCAGAAAAGAAGTTTACCTCACAAGCAGGCAAGCTTGTGTAGTTCAGGTATGGCTAAAGATGTTTACAGAGGTTGGGTTTTCTTATTAGTGGAGTTGATTTGGGTTTGATGTTCATTTGTGGAGCATCGTTTGGTGAGTCTGTAATATTGATGAAAGAATTACTCTGCGTGCCCAACAATATATGATGTTGAACTTACCCTCCTTTTATTCCATGCAGCATTCCAACATCCTTTTACTCTTGTCTTCCTGACAGGCAACAAGCACAGATCCCCATTGCCACTGCGGGTGTAGTGTACCCAGGAGCCATTGCCATGGCGGGAATGCCTTCCCCACACCTGCCCTCGGAGCACTCGAGCGTGTCCAGCAGCCCAGAGCCTGGCATGCCCGTCATCCAGAGCACTTACGGAATCAAGGGCGAGGAGCCACATATCAAGGAGGAGATGCAGCCTGATGACGTCAACGGAGAGATCTACGATGAGTACGATGAGGAGGAAGACGACCCCGATGCGGACTATGGCAGTGACAGTGAAAACCACATTGCGGGGCAAGCCAACTGATTGGGGTCCCAATGTCTCATGACCTGCAGGACTTCAAGGAGAAAAGAAAAAAATAAATAAAGCCCCATCTGGTTTATCCTTGCCAGTGGCCAAGCACATTAACTTTCTCATACACTGACTGTTACTTTAACTGTTAGTCTTAACTAGTTGGGACATCAGCTGACTAATAGACATCAGCCTGCATCAGAAGAAAAAAGGCTCAGAAGAAAGGAAACAAAGACAACAACAACAACAGAATGATATAAGCTATGGGTAAAATAATGCCAGTAATTCAGCTGCTATACCCAAGCACTGAAGTCTTACCCGTCGACCTTTTATTATTATTTTTTTTTTTTCAAATAAACTTTATGGCTGTTTGTTCTACAATGTTCTAGAAATTCTCACTCAGGTACACAGTGCCAACAAGTGGCTTGTGAATGTGTTTTGTTGTTTTGTGCTACAGTTTAAAGAGAAATAATTTTTTTTTTTGGTAATGCACCTGACAGGAAAAAAAAAAGATAAAATTCCTTTTAACCCCCTCTGTCTCCTCCTCCTCCTCCTCCTCCTCCACCTCCTCTTCTTCCTCATCCTCCTCCTTCTCCTCCTCCTCCTCCTCCCTGTCAAATCTGGGTCAGAAGTGTGTATGTGTGCGTGCCTGTGCGCGTGGCTGGCAAGGAAGGAAGTGGGGAGTCTTTCTGTTAACCCCAACAAGCAATTATTTCCTTTCAAGAGAGGACTTCTCTTCATCAGTTGCACACCATACTGAGTCTTTGAGCAAGTGCCAAATTTGTACTAAAGCGCTGAACTAGTCCAATTTGCTTTTTTTAGGTTGGTCTCTTCTTTTGTTTTTCTTTGGCTTTTCTTTTGCTTCTTGCTCTGTCTTAAGTTAGGACAGTGTTGTATCTTAGACAATCCCTTGAAAAACCTGATATACCAGCAGCTGGTGAGATTAGACATATATTTTTGGTTCTGCTTTTGCTTTTTAAAGGAAACTGTAGGTGCTGTTCTCAGGTGAAAAAAAAAAAAGAGAGAGAGACATAAGAAATTTAGAGAAAAAATATTTTATGGTCTTGGATTTTCATGTGTGCGTGTTTATGGTACTAATAAGAATAATCTTGGACTATTGTGAGCAAAAAGCATGTTTCAGAATTAAGTCTGCACCCTGCAAATGACTTGGTCTGTAAGGAACCTTTACTTTTAGTTTACACTTCAAGTGGCAGCATAAACAACATAAAAAAGGCCTGTCCAAAATGTGGTTTGTTCTGCACAGGACACGGCAACTGGAAATGTTACCTTCTCTCTGAGCATAATTAAGTTACCACCAACCGGGTCCAGTTCTGATGAAACTTGTACCTTCGGGGTGGTTGAGTACTGATTTCTAATTCAAAAGGCGATTTTTTTTTAACTGACTTTTTTTTCTCCTGTGCACTGGCAGAAATCCTTCTGTTATCAGTGGGATATTTGTGTAGGAAGGAAGGCTAATATCTGTGAAGAGATTTCCATATTCGAAGTGGGGTTGTAAGAACTCGAAACAGTAGCAGTGCCGAGTTTTCCTTGCTGCTGACTCTCACAACTGAAAAATTGTCCTCCTGTGCTAAAATATTTTCAGTGTTGTTGTAGAGCACTTACATTGCTTGGGCAGTATTGTCTTCCTTGGGCAACCACGACCAGATGAGGAAGCTATGTGGGAGCTTCTCTGTGCTCTGGAAAGGAAGGTCTTGGGATTGTGCTGAAGCAAAAGCCTTCCTCTGAACTGGTTTTTTAACGGAGGTTGCCAACTTGATGTTGCTTCCTGGTAAATTTCTACTCCCAGAGGGAGATGCATTGCTGTTGTTAGCACCTCTAAGTTGTAAAACTAGCCCCATGCATCTTAGTGACAGTGAGATCCCAGCCCAAGCACTCGCCATAACCCTGGTCACCACTATTTGGCAACATTGATTTTGCAAACAGTCCCTTAATCAGGCAAATTCAGCCCTTGATGCAATCAGCCAGGTGCAGAATGAACGGGGCAGGTAGGAGGAGAGACTGGGAAGAGGGGAATGCCTTTCTTTGCCTCTTGAAGTCCCACTTGAAGTGTAACTTGACCTCTGCAGACCTTGCGCAAAGCAAAAAGCAAATGCCATTGAAGACTTAGGACAATACTCCGACGAGTGGTTTGGACATATGATAGTTTTATCCTGCTACATCTCTTTTAATTTTGTTCTGTTTCCCCTGTTTTCATTTCCACCTCTGCTTTGAAAAATTCTTTTCTATTTTCTCTCTCTCAGAAGATTTGCTCTGAAATTATGCTTGGAGTAGCTGATCATATTCTCCATGTCAGAGAGGGTTCTTTTTTGTTTGTATTTTATGACTGTGTTGGGGTTTTTTTTTTTCAGTTGAACTGCCTCTTCTTGCTAGTGTTGAATGGTAATTATAATAATAATAATAATGGTCAGCTGTTCCCAGATTAGTAAATTATGTATAATTTATTTTACACCCCCCCTTTTTTAACTTTATTTTATTCTGTTCTAATTTGGCAGTGCAGCAAATGAAGCTGTTAGGCTATTTAAAATGGATACCCCTCCCCACCTTACCTTTTTATATATATATAAATATATAGATATACATATGAAAACAAATCGCTTCTTCTTCTGCTCACACCATTTCTCTTTCTTTTATTTTAATTTTGGCCCCAGCCATGTCAACTTCTGATGTTTATTATGATGGAGTGAATTAATGGGAGTGTTGTTTTCAATCTTAATTAACTTCTGCTCTCTCATCACTCATTTTAGTTATTTAATTACACCAGTCATCTAGAGCCAATTTTTTGGAAGGACTCTGTTTGGATAAGAAGGAAAAAAAATAGACAATTGTTTTTATATCATTATTATGTACAATGTGAAAACAGATATTTGCTCCTTTTATTTTTTTTAAACTTTTAAATTTGTTCCCTGTCTTTGTGAACAAATTACTTCTGACTCTTGTGGGTTCACCTCACATTTGCTGGATGCTTGATTTCCACCACGTTAGAGAGACTCTCTGGTTTAATTGTGTCACTTCGGGCTACCAGAATACTTTGTTTTAGCTCCAGGTAGGTGCCACTGTGGCAGGTGGAATTGGAGCAAGTCTTGGAGGCGTGGGCTGGAAAAGGTCAGTGGGAAGAAGGTCCCTGGACTTCAGTGGGACCAAGTTTCAGTGCTGAATTCTGCGGGAGCTGCTCCTGGAGGCAGCCTGGTGTCCATGGGCACGGTGGGACAGAGCCCTTCTCCAAGGCCCCCACGCTTTTTGCACCGCCTCAGCCAGGGCTCAGCTCAGCGAGCTGATTTTGTTCCGTACACATTCCCTTTGGAGAGACTGCGCCCCAGCCCAGCCTTCCCTCAGGCTTTGGGAATGGGTTGCTTTAGCAGACTATCCACCTCCTCTACATTTGGGATGTTGAAACCAATGCAGAAATGTTAAAAAAGAAAAACAAAAGGCCAGAAGATGAAAACATAAATTTTAAAAAAAGGCTCTGAGGTTCCAAACCAGCAAAATACTTAATGCCCATGCTAATGTTTTTTTAGGTCCAAGGATGCATATATCCTTCAGCAGTAGAAGACCAGATTTGAAAACTGGGTACTGTTCGTCCTGCTTGAATTTCCTGGGGAAAAAAAAAAGCTAAAAAACAACAAAGCAAAACATGCATTTATAAAAATATCTTCTTGTCTTGTTTCTTTTTTTTTCCTGGGTTCTGTGCCCTGGAGCATGTAGAAAAACCAGGTTAGAAGAGATTAGGATCATATTAACCTAAAAGCTGATTGAGGCCCTAATGCTGAGGTGGGCTCTGTTCCCCTCTTCCCTGGGAACCTGGCGAGCCAGGATGCTCCTGGGGAGCTGCCTGGGCTGAGGTGTACAGGCCACCTCCTCCTAAATGGGGGGAGCCACCGTGCATCTTGTGAGCTTGAGAAAGAACATCGCCAGCAGTGGGGAAAAGAAAGGAAAAAAACTGAGGCACTTGCTTCTAAGCTCAATTAAATAACACAGAGTATATCCTTTTTTCCATTTATTCATGCCTTATATTAGTAAAATAGGATTTTTAAGTGCATTTAACATCTTTATTTAACCGTTCCGCTATATTAATCAGGCCCCCAGAAAAGAACACTAGCTATTATTATAGCATTTAATTAGTTTTGTAACCAAATCCTCTTATTATGAATGCATATGGAAGAAATTCTTTCTTCGAAGACATTATTTCAAAGATTTGGTTACTGCAGTAGACTGTCTTTAATTAAATCATTTTTTAGAAAGTAAATTGTCTTTAACCTTTTTACAGCACATTTTCAGAGCTTTTTCTTTTTAATCCAAAGAGATGAGCTGTTATTGTCCCCGAAGAAGCCTCTGACATCACGTTTGTAACATCAAAAATAATTATACTCCGTGGAGATGTAGGTCTTCCTTAGCAAGAATTCATCTGCTGTAAAGAATGGCAACTGTGTGGTATCTCAGACGTTTCAGGGCATGTTGTATGGGATAGGAAGTTTCTTTGTCTGCCCACTTCTCGGTAGAACCATCCCTTCCGTTTTACAAATAACTGTGTAATTCACTAGATGTGGATTCAAGTGTATCCTCAATTCACAGGGCATGGGCTGTCTGTTTAGCTTGGTTTATATTTACATTTTTTCGACTTTATCTTAACTTGTCAGTTTCCCAGATTGAAGAACATGTCAAGTTCGTTTTTTCTACTGACTGATTTCTCTACTCCCCAGTGTTTTTTGTCACTGGTTTGCTGAAACAGTATTTATATAGCTCCATTGGCTCTAAAGCTCTTACTCCTTCTAACGTTTTGGATTTTACAAGTGAAATGAAAATAGAAAAGAAATAGAGACAATCAAATGCCTGGAGCTTAAAACAAAGTATGTGCAACCTACCATCTCACTTGAAATTTAATAAAAGAAATAATTATGTAAATATAACATAGAGTTATAGATTTCTATTTTGTTCATAACACATAGTGTAATATAAGTTGTATATTTTCATGTTTTGGTTTTATGTTATCATTCATGCCACAATAAATGAAAAAAACAGGAGTTGATGTACTCTTTAAAAAAAATACAATGTGGATTGCCACCATCCTGGGTTTTTGGTTTTGGTTTTTGGGTTTTTGTTTCTTTTGCATTCCCCTTTTTCAGTATTACTGCCCTGCAAGGCACCAATAAAACAGCAAATGTGTTCTTTACCTATCCTGTGGTCTGTTTCCCACTTATTATAGCAAAGGGTGTGCTAGCAAATTTTTGTGTCGAACAAAACAGCTGGGCTCAAGCAGCAGAAAATGAGATTTAGATTCAGCTTACCAGTCTGCTCCAAGGTTCAAGATTTTCATCAAATCACAGGACGAAAAGATCACCCCATCTTTCAAATATTAGCATTAAAACAGAAGGAGAAGTTGGTCCCTGAACAACATGGTACAGTGCAATTTCCAGTTCATTGTCAGGACAGTAAATGGATGGCCAAATCCAGAGGTTTGTCTCGTGCCCACCGTCCCAAGCTATGTTCTTTTGCCACAGGCTTGTTTGCTCAGAGACCAAAGCATGCTCAGGGAAATACCCAATTATAAACGCCAGTGACACAAAGCTATGAAAAAAATAGCTCTGCTCATAGTTAGTCAAAATGTCCCAACATGCTGCCTAAACAGTTCATGAAGTTTTGACAGCAGCATATGGCACGCAGTGGGATGAAATGAATTTGTACCTGTTTTTGACAGTAAGTTATTCTGATGGGTGCTTACTCTCAAGTGCCTACGGCTTGACAGATGCCACTCTATAGTTCCAGATTTCCTAAAGGGAAAAGGCAGTATTTGGGAAAGCAGGAGGTAGCTGGTGGAGATCCTACGAACCTGTTCCCACTTCTCTGGCTTGCCAGGTTGTCCTCTGTGCTTTTCCTATGAGCGGCGTGGCACCTGAAACTTCCCCCAGCAAACGAGAGATCTGTTCCGGCAGCTTCCTGGTACAGCCTAGAGCACCTACAGAGCACCTGTCCAGTGGCAGTGGAAATGGGCTTTAGAAGAACCATATGATGGTGGCTCAGGCCAATAAAAGCCAGAATAGTTTAACCCCTCAGAATCCCTTTTTCCAATACTGTTGGTAACATGTGATGAAGGGAGCACCTCTCTGGTGCTGACATGGCACACACTGCCCACCTGGACCAGAGCATGACTGAACAGGCAAGGTCTTCTCACCACCCTACACAGAGATGGAGTGACTTAGATTTTTTTTTTTTTTCCTTTTTGATGGGGCTTGTACCTGACAGAAGCAGCAACGTTCCCTAAATTTGTGGTGGAAAAATGTCAAGGAGAACCTGAGAAAATCTAAGCTGAAGATACATCTAAACTGTAATATGTGTGGGTAAGGCTGGGCTTTGCAAAACCAGGAATGACAAACCCTAAGTATGCAGCTGAAGTAAAAAAAAAGTTTCTAGTGTCCTTAAGTGATACGGCCCAGACTTGGGAGTGGTAACAATTCTTCCCCTAGACAAGTTGTAAGGGGTTTTTGGTTGGTTTTTTTAATTTTTGTTCAAAAACTTCTAAAACATTCCAGCAATTGCCTGTAGCAGGAAGGAAGAAAATGAGGATAATTATGACATTAAACTATTTAAAAAGGAAAGACATGTGACAATTAGCACATTCCTACCAAGAAAGTAACATACCGAGCTCTGTGTGTGTAGGAAAGTGAAAAGACCCCCCGCAGAAGCCATGAAAGGTTATGGAAAGCGTATGTGCCTCACGAGGAAGCTCAGTGCTGTGACTTTGGCATCAGTGAGAAAAGGGTGCATGGGAGCTTGTCAATAAGCTCTCAGTTAATAAATATTCAGCAATACTGTAGGAAAGCAATGCGGGAGAAGAGCAGGCAGCATCTGTCAGGCCAGCCAGTGGAAAACACACGCTGTAAAGGTACAGAAAATCCTGTGAACATATTTATCTAAGTAATCTGGTGCCTGAGACCAGCGAGAGAGTTGGAGTAGCTGATTTCAGTCCCTGGGATGCTCTGCTCATGTCTGGTGCTGTTACAGAAGCACTTACGCACTGGAATCAGAGGTTCTTGCAAGATAACAACAAGGACAGGAAAAAGAAATAAGCACTGTAGAATCCTTGGCCTAATTCAGGAAGTCTGGTGGTGTCAGCAGCCCTCTGAGCATCAGCTGTGCCCCAGCTGCAGCACATCCCTGCTGGAGCAGCTGTGCAGGGCACAGGGGTGGCGGCCTGCCTTCCCTGCTCTGGGATGGATTTGCAAGGCACTGCAGGAGTTCCGTGAGTGTTTTTCTCCGATAAGTAAATTTGATCTAAGTTAATGCAGAGGAAATCCTGCAGATTCCCAGGTATCATTTGGAACTCTTGCTGTCCAACCTTCAGTCATGCAAACTTTGCATTCATCATTGCGGTCATGGCCTTATGGCATTGCTCAGGTAGGTCACATGTTCCCACTCCCCCCACACACCTACACACCTCCCACCCCCACATACACCACATCTGGCCTGGCCACTCGGAAATCCCGCCTTGGGAGATGGCTGGCTGTATCCAACATCCCGAGAGATCAGCCAGTGCTTAGTGGTTTGGGGTTTTTTTGGATTTGGGTGGGTTTTTTGTGCTAGTAAAGCAGCCGGTGTCTTCCAGCCAGGGAAGCAGGGAGAGGACCAAGTGCTCAGATGGAGTTGTCCTCCATCACAGACAGATTCTGCTCAGAGTGACAGTGGAATGGTACATACATAATTGAAAACCTAATTAAAAGCACAAATTTAAGGTTTAGCTAAAACTCTGCCAGCCCTGTGTGGCAATTCAAGCTGCGGTTTGAATGACCTTTTGAGATAAGTTAGACTTGGTTTAAATCTCGACTGTGTGTTTAGTCTTAGTTAGCAATGTCAGGAAGAAGGGAAGAGGGCTGGTGTATCCCAAACAATGTAAACTGCTGGCATAGGCACAGTTGTAGCCATAAGAAGGACCAATTTTAGTGCAAATCAACACCCCTGGAAAATTCTACTGGTAATTTCAGGCAGCTGCACTGGTGCACCAGGGCCTGGGGTGGGTGTCAGCAGTGCTGATGGAGCTGTACAGGACTGAGTGTTTGTGCTTGAAGACAGGGCTCAAGCTAAGCCCTGCAAAGCCCCTCCTATCCCCCTGCAAAGGATCCTCACACAGGGATTTGTGTCAGTTTAACTTCACATTATCAGCACAACTTTCACAGGCACTGAATGCCTAACCCACCAAGGATAAATCAATGCCTCCCCTTGTATTTAACAGAGATATGACTTTAATACAGTAAGTAAATCAAAGTAATTATTTAAAATTAAAATGATTTAAGAGACTTAATCTGGGAGAGTGGCATGGTGGTTACAGAAGCAGCTGAGACGCGGGACTTCGGCAGCTATTCCTGACTCTGTCAGGGACTTTCTCTACAACTTCAGGGAAATTACTCAGCCCGTCTCTAAGACTGCTATAATAATGCCTACTTCAAAGGGGTGTTATGAGGTTTAATTCATTAATGCCTGCAAAGCACTTTGAGATCTGTGGATTAAAAGCACTACAGTGCAAAGTATTATTAGCTACAGGAAAAGCTCTCAGACAAGCATGGCATTAAATGTCTGCAGTTAAAAAAAATAGGAAGAAAAAAATGCCGAAGATGAGCAAATTGTGGGTGGTTTGGTCTCGGTTTTTCCTCTGTGGCCAGGTTTCCATTAGCCAGATCAGTGCTTTGCTAAACAGAGGCCAGGGATGGTATAGCTCAGGGTCTGATTTTGTTGTCGCTCCTGAAGCTCACATATTTTTAACATAACTGTTTGGATTTGGGGCTTCTTTTGAGGACTTCTTTTTATCAAAATCCAGATTTTGTGCATCAAAAGCCTGTTCCACTTCCCTCTAAGGATATATTTACCCACTGAGTTAAACAAGAAGAAGAAAATAATTTTTCTTTGTATTGACAACTTAAGGGGTTTTTTAGTTCAGTTTGTGCATTTACTTTCTCAATGAAAAGTCTATTCCATTTGATTTAAAAGGGCTAAGATTTTCAATATTGGTAATTATCTGGAATCCAGAGGGACTTTTTATCACAAAATCAGGGTCTTTTTGACTACCCCTAGTAGAGCTGATCCACCTACTGTGAGTGTAATTGCAAACAGACAAATTGGGATGGACACCCAAAAATGGACTAAATGGAGAGGGTTTTTTTAGTGACTGCCTTGCTCCCAAGTATTAATTTATTTCTGGTATTAAATTTTAAGAGCAAACAGCCAAAGGTAGCAGGTTGTTTCTGTAGGTCCTGATTTAAATCCTGTCTGTTCTTCTCATTCATTTGGTGCCTGTGCATCAGAGCCCCAAAGGGCAGAGATGAGCAGGATTTCTCCCATCAAAACCAGGCAGCAAAGGTGAGGGTACAAGAAATGTTCCCAAAGCAATCTGCTGAGGAAAAGTCTTAAAGCTGTCACATCTACCTTGTTACCTGAATTCATACAGATCTTAATTATTTTATGTTCTTTATACTTTTGGAACTTTTCAAGTGGAACTTATTGACTTTAAAATAAATGTAACCAACAGCCCACCCTCGTCCCCCTTAATGAAAAGACAGCAACACAACAGCTTAGAATTTTATTTTTTTATAAAGCATTTCTGACTTCAGTGAGGGAAACCTTTTAACTTCACTTTGTTTCCTGGTCCCATTGAAAGACAAGACAGAGGAAGTGAAGTATAAGTGATTCTGGCTCGCAGAGATGCTTTGTTTCTCTTCTGATAGAATCTGAAACTTCACGTGGGTGGTGGGTAGAGCCATCATAACCTGCTTTCTTCTAACTGAATGAGGAAGGTCAATATATTATCGTATCAAGGAAGAAGAAATTACATGGGCATTCCCCCCAGACAATAAAGACAATTCTGACAGCATGATCAAAACAACTGGATAACTTTTTTCTTTTCTTACAGACACACCAGTGTTTAAATGACAGCTGAAAGCAGATGATGGACTAAACACATTATTCTCTGTTCCATGTACTTTTTTATAATAGAAGTATATCTTGAAGACTATATTCAAGTTGATCAAATAATAAGTCAATTTGTCAATAAAACAGATTAAGCAACCTGTCTGCTGAGATGATATCTGTCAAACAACATATTTTTGTTAACACAGTCTGGAAGCAAATGCCTTCACAAAATACAATGCAGAAAAACCCTGCAATGCCACTTTTAAGTTTATTGAAACAGAGTTCTGCCTTGTTTCAGTTAAAGGTGTTTAGACTTTCTTTAAGTTTTAGTTGCTAGCTAACAAACCACAGTTTGGAAAAGACTAGAAACAAGTGTTAATGGCTTGGTGGTCACTGTCTGCTGCCAGGATGTGGATATATTCCAAAGTCTCTTGGCAATGTCCACTCTGTGGGAACAACTCACCATCAGTGGGGTTGATGCAGGAGTATTTCCATTTCGCCACTCACTGTTTTTTCTCCATCCCCCCACATTTGTCCCTGCTGTTGCTCACTGCTGAGACATGTTCAGCATCTGATGTGCCTTGTCACATCACGAGCGCTGTCACTGCGCTCAGCAGATTCAGGCGTGATGCTCTGACATGTTGTGTATGCTGAGGCAAAGAATCCCTGTGAGATGTTGGGCCCTGATCTGGGCTCAGCAGCACAGGGGGACCTCTCAGTTTGCCCTGCATGACAAAAAGCACTAAAAAGGAAGCCCTGATATGCACGAGTGCACAGAGTGATCAAACACGGATAATGTGGTGATAAACCACACAAAGGCATGTTGCTGAAAATATGTGTTGATAACTCTGAGAGAGCTTGAGTTGTCCAAATTAAGGCAAAATCAATGCCTGGAAATGGCTGGAAAATTTTCATTCTGAACATGGGGAAACTTAGGTTAACCAGTCTCAGATAGTAGTGGGCTTGCCATGTGAAGTTCGAACCGGCTGGTTTAGTTTGTGTGGTTTTCTCCCACTCCCTCTCTGTGCTAATTCCATGTCATCCTCAGGAAAATGGGGCTGGTTCAGCAACTCCAATTCCTTCCAAGCTGGGGGGAAACTTGTGATGTGTACTAATAGGCTGAAAGTTCAAATAGAACTGTCTTGGGTCTGATTTATGTTTTGTTGGGGTTTTTTTAAACAGAACTTGGGAAGTATTTTGTTGCTCAACTATCTGATGGAAAGGCTGAGGAAAACTGAAGCTACTCTGAAGCGTGAACAGGCTGTAACAGGAGGATCAACCATGGTTCCTGAAAACCAAGCAAACAAACAAACAAAAAAAGCTTGAATGCTAACAGAGATTTAAGGACTTTCCCACCCAAGCTTGCCTCTATAGGCTCAGGCTGCTCTTAAGAAATAATGAACTAATTTGCTGTTGCTCTCAATATTGCATCAACACCTCGTGAGACAGAAGACCTTCCATTCAGAAAAATCTTTCCAAAAACTCCAAATACGGAAACTATATTCTGAAAGGTACAGATTGTTAAAAAATAATAAAACTCTGCAGAGGATGTTTAAAGGCAGCAGTGGAAATAGATGGCTATTGGAAAAAAAAGAAGTCCAAAAATCCCTGCAAAAAATTCTGTCAAAATATTACTTTTTGCCGTGAAATTACTATAAAAGTTAAAGATATTCCCATAAAGTCTACTGAGGAGCTAATTCGAGTTCTTGTAGTGGAAATGCCCATTTGCAGAAGCGAATGGCACACCTGGTAGGAACCTGCGCTTCCCATTTATTTCTCCAGCCCTCTGAGTTTATGTGATCACATGGTGATGTCAGGAATGCTTAATTATCCACCCAGCTCTACAAAGCTTGAAGCACGAGATAGCCAGCAATCCACTCTCATTCTGAATAGTTTGGCATGTCTCCACGTTGTAAGTAACCAGTGTTACCCCTAGCAATTGCTCTTTAAAGCAAAAACATGTGCAAAATGTCTTCATTCAGCCTAGTAGTATCATATGTCAATCAGATTCAGGATGCAGAACTGGCCAGCAATATCCTAAAAAAAAAAAAATCATCTCTCTTGTTTGAATCACTTTGAATTAACTTGACTCTGTCATGTTACTGGCAAGAATATTCTCTCTTGAGCATCTGATTTCTAATTTTTTCTCTTCTCCTTTTTTTTTTTTTTTTTGGTTGGTTGGTTGGTTTTGGTCTTGATCTTTGGATTTGTCTGCAAGTTCCAAGGATCTGATTTAAGATTTACAAACTAACCTAGCCTGCGGCTTTGGCAAGCAATTGAACATTGTCTACAGTGCTCTGAGGCTTACTGACACGATTCAAAACCTCTGCAAATTTGTAAACCAAGCAGTAGTTCGTTCTACAGAAATAACAAAGCTCTGTTTTTTCTGAATGTATGCAAACAGAAATGACAGGTATTTATGATAACATGTATGACATGCATGTGCTTATATTTAAGTGACATTAGGTGTTTGCTTTGTGTCTTAATGATGGCATTGAAACTTACCAAGCTAAAGCCAGAGAAAGACAGCATTTATCTAAAATTCTACCAGATCCTCAGATTTCTTCCTTTTAACAAAAAAAACGGAGCTGTTTTTGCTTTTGACCTTAGCATCCAGGTCTTCTGCTTCCCTGCTCTAAAAAGAAATGACACTGCTGACACCTGATGCTAACACGTGGGAAATCCTGAATACCTACAGCACAGCATTGGTGTTATTTTCCTGATGATTTCCCTGAAGAGTTACTCTGTTCCCAAAAAAGTTCTTTTACTTTTTCCTTATGTCCTAGGTGACTTTATTAGGATTCAAAGATGTACAAAGAATAACACCAATTTTACAGTGTTTCTTCCAGATTTGAGGAAAAGATATTGCTTTTCAGTAAGGCCCCAGTAAGACACCTCTTTGCCAGTGGACCAGGAAGAGCCATATGTAACCCACAGAGGAAAATGAACGCCGCTGTAGTTCACAAGAAATCAGTAAATGGTTCTTTTGTTAGTATGCCTTCCGACACTGTGATGCTTTCATAATCCTTAACATAAAATGTTTGTGTGGGCTGCTCAGGGACCCTGGGCCAAGGGGTAAGTGGGGTCGCTGATAGGTCATGGCACGGATGTGTCAGGAGTCACCTTGCCATGTAGCCACCATGTAAATGGGAGGGAAAAGCCAATGGCAGCACACACTGAGTGGTACAGCCCACGCAGAACTGTAAAATGAAATATCCCTCTGCTGTGAGCAGGTCAAGTGCGTGTGGTGTCCCTAAACAGGCTGCTGCAAGGATGGTGGCATACTGACAGAAGCAAAGCTTCAAAAATTGGACTATCTGTGCAAACTGTGGTTCTCCTCAGGCACACACGCTACTTATATTTAGTCTCCAACTACGTATTATTTGCCGTTTTTCCTTCCTGGGGCCCTGGCTTAGCACAGAGACCCAGATGTACTGACTTTCACATAAACCTGAAGCCAGCATTTCCCTTGTAGCTCAGTGCTCCAACCATGTCTCATGGCCTCTGCTGTGGCCCGTGGTGACAGCCCCACCACTGAGGTAAATGTATTCCCTTCTTTTGGCAAATGTATTTCCTCCTTTTGACACACGTGGCTGTGTTATTTGCATTCTTCTCAACTGTTTGCTGCCCTCAGATCTCTGGGAGGTCAGAGGGTAGGATAAGCATCATTTTGCTGATGAACTCATAGTGAATTTAAGGTAAAAATTTTGGCTAATTTTAGGCACGCAAGTGGATAAGCCCTGAAGCTGCCTGTTGGTTAGAGCAGTTTAGGTCTGCCAGCCTGGTTCCTTTGGTCTTCAGCTGCTGCTCCAAGCACCAAGTCTTTCCACCAGGCAGGTTAAGACCCAGATTCAGAAAATGGGGACTATACCACCAGCGGAAAATCCTGCCTCTTTTGTCAAGAATAGCTCAGATGGGAAAAGAATTCAGACACCTCTTTCTTTATTCTTCCACCTGCTGAAAATCTTTTCTTCCTACACCCCACTGTGACCACACTCTGCAGTATGTGAGGCAGAGGTCTGGCACATAAATCCTTCTTTCACCCCTCAACTAGCAGCAGATCAACCCCATTGGCTTTTGGTGGCACTTCCAGGGGTGGGGGAACATTATCTATCTTCAAAAGGTGGCAGTTATTGAATTTGCTGTACCTGGATGCTGAACAACTCTTTGTAATCGTTACCAAAAGATGACATCACTGAAAATTATTTTTGTGTCATTATCCTCACCCAAGGTAAATATGGAATTTTACACCATTATGTCACGTAAATAATGTCACACCATTATGTGATGTAAATATGTCATCATAATTTGTCTTTACACATCATAAATATTTTATTATATGACATTATTACACCTCCAGATATCTTTTTCCATATGAATAGTAATTACTCAAAGTATTTACTGTAATTATGTCACTTGATGAAATTACAGTAATTACATCGAAAAATGATAGCCCATGACTAATGAAATAAAATAGCATGGAATTCACATTAAAAATTACATTTAAAATGTTAAAGATCTGAGGCAAACTTACAAAAGCAAGGAAATTCACAATTAAGAGTTTAATCTCTAATAATATTTCAGTGTGCTACAATTTTACCTTATATGGCAGAAGAGGGAAAGGAGGGAAAGAAAACCAAAAAGAGGTATTCCTGAACAGGAATAAAGTGCAAAAACTGAACTGCTGCAAAGCATAACCTGTGTATTTTGTATAGGGTGCACAGCAAGATAGGCCAGTGCTGCACAGCAGCATTCAAAGGTGTTCCATCAGGAAGAAAAAGCAAAGGACTGAAGCCAGAACTGAGGTGAGGAACTGTCACCTGGGGTGAATTTTCTACCCAAGGATCATCAGGGAACATAATTTTTTGATAGGCTGGGATAAAATCACTGTAGGACTGCACTGCCAAACGTAGGAGCAGGGTGGCTGGCAGGTCCCAGGAGCATGTGTGAGTCTCCCAGCAGATACGGAGCTTTGATACCTAAGCTGTGCTCACAGCTGTTGTAATGCCACTTCCTTCTGCAGCAAATAAGTATTCTCACAAACCTTGTTACCCCAAGCAGCCACCCAAGGTGCTGCTCCACACCCACACTGTGTCCTTGCTGCCACTTGCATGCCAGGGAGGCACAAGTCCCTCTGACAGAGAAGATTCACAACCAAATCTTTCGGATTCAGACCTTCATGACAAGAAGATGATTCTTCTTCTATTCATTTGTAATTCCATTCTTATTTTCTACATGAAAAGAAATTATTCTGTGGTTAAATGCTGGTGGTAACTGAGAAGCAAAAAGAAACCACTGATGCCAATTTTGCTTGTTTGCTTCTTGGCTCAGGAGTGAGCCATGAACCCACATAGGAGAGGAATTCAGGGCTGGTCACTTCCTCCTTCCACAGCTGGTGCCCTTGTTGGTCCCAGTGAGGCACAGAACCACCATGAACCTCGCTCGTTTTGAAGTTGCCCCCAAGCTGCTTTCAAACTGAGGTGCCCAAATTCTGTGTTTCACCAGGCCAGGAAACCCCACTGAACTGAACTATCACCACACAGGAGAAGAAAACTTGGTTTAGCTGAATTACAAGATAGACAGACAGACCGACAGACTGGGGCAGGGAGTCAGAAAGACAGGGAGAGAAAAGGCAAGGATAAAAGGAAACAAGGAAAGGAGGAAAGCAAGAAAGAGAAATTCTTTTTCCAGTTAGAATACCCAGTAATAATTTAATATATGGTGCCATTTTAGAAAATGTGCTATTCATATTTATGAAAGGCTTAATAGATGCAGCTGCATCCTTTAACAAATTATTATAAGGCATGGTATGAAAGGCATTAGTAAGAAATGCTTAACAGATGATGCTGTGACAAGCTGTTACAACGCGTGTTATAAGACGTCAATATTATTAAATCTATGGGCTTGGTTAGCACATGAATATAAATAATTTTTATGCATACTACAAATTGCCATGCTTTATTAATAATGAAGTGTTTATAAATGGAACCTTACTGTAAAGCATTATTAAATGCAGCTACTCAGAGAACCTTGGAGTAATACTGTAGTAGAATTATCCTGCTGAGAAACAGACTGGAAAGGCTGCTTTATTTTACTGTCTGAGTCGACATGGGTTCAAACACACTGGGCTTTGATTCCTGAAAACCCATGTGGTAGGGGCCACCAGTAGTCACTGGTTGAAAGCTGCTGTTGTCACATTCTTTGTTACTCTGAAATCATTTTGGCCTCACTTACATGGGATTTACACCAATGTAAGCAAGAGCACCAGTGGAGTAACTCCTGATTAACCCTGCTGTAAGTGATACATGCTGTGGGCCACATTATTTTCCTTCCCAAGTGAGAGCTGGCTGAAAGGTAACTGTGTGTTGTAAGGCATTCTTCTGGGGGAAAGAAAAAAACAGAAATAAGAAAAACAGCATGTAGATTTGAAAGGTACAATTCCCTGCATCTCAGATTCTGCACTTTCAGCAGATATCTCCCAAAAGGTTATTTCTGAATCAAAAAGAAGCATCTTTGCAGGGCTTTTTACTGCACGAAAAATTCATGTTTTTCCAGACGTTACCATGATTCAGTAACATGCAGGAGTGGCTTCATTCATCTGTTCTGAGCACCATGCAGCAAAGTATTGTTGACTTTTATTCCTTTAACAATTTCATGCCTTCATGATTGATGTCTAAGTCTCCAATATCCCATGGAATGTACCAATGTACTTACAGAGAGATCTACCATAGAACATATGCCTGGGCCTGCAAAGATTGAAGCTCCTTTAATAAAATTATATACTGTGTGATCGCAAACAAAGTCTTTTACATTCTCCATTACTTTTTTTTCCAAAAGCATTTTAGTTAATGTTTAAATGGGATGGGGGGGGGGGGGGGGGGGNTTCAATCATCTACCTATTCTACCTTTTAAAGTTAACATTTTTTAAAGTAGTTTTTCACAAACACCAGGTTATTTTGATGATGGGACCTGAAATATAATGAGAGGGCCACAAATGGACAGATGTGAGGAGGTGTGTAAATTTCCATAGCTGGGGGTTTCACTGGAGGCAAAACCACTCAGCTCACCTGGTATCACGTACCATCTGGAGAAAAAAGCATGTGTGAGCATCACTCAAGTCCTGATGCAGCAACTGGGCAATCCCTCTTCTCTTCCAGCTCTGCTCCCTTTAAGGCCAGCAGCCAGAGCAAGTCTCTTCACAAGGGATGTAGACCACTTCATGTATCACATCTGTTATCACCCAGGCATTGAAAAACAAACCAAAATATTACCTAACTTCACGAAGCTCATAAATGGTACAGATGGTTTCATTCTAAGTTCTGGGCAAATGTTCAAATAGATTTTTTTTTTCAAACAGATACATACTTATATTGACCAAAGCCTTAGCCTTCCTTTTTTTATTTCACTCCAGTGTTTCACGGCACACACAGACTAATGCAAAACAAGCATACTGTATTTATATCTTAGCCTTGATGTGATTGCAGTCTTCTGTATCTTCATGCAATAGTTTCTGGTCTAGTTTACAGACTCTCCTGTTATAATTCATCTCATATCACTTACTTTCTTTGTTTCACCATTCTTCATAATTTATTTCTGAGCCAACTTTTTACTTATTCCATGACTCCTGCGCCCGACACATTATTATTAACCTTGAACGTAGAACTGTGTCCAAAATTTTCTCTGAAGTGTAAACAGCTCTGGCATTTCATTACAAAATTTGCCATTGTGTTCCAAAACACTCCTTACTATAAACTTCAAGGTCACTCCCATCTTCCCCTTGTGTTTCAGCTCCAGGTGGAGCCTTCCCTGTCACACTGGAGCTGGGAGAGGGAGATGTTGAAACCACAGGCATCAGTGTTTCAGGAATAGCACCCAGCTTTCCAGTTTGGCAGTGAGGCTTTGCTCGAGGAAATGTGGTATTTCCACATCGTGCTGCTGAAAAGGAACAAAAAAAAAGGGCAAATGCCACTTGTGGGTCAGATGGCCCTCGCTTGTCCTTCCAGGCTTTCCAAGAGCTGCACAGGGTTCCCACACGAGTGTGAGGAATGGGCAGAGACAGAAAGGAGGCACAAGTCCCACTAAATGCCTGGGCTGGAGCCAACTTGATGCAGACCCAAGGTCTGAGGCTAAGGGCAGGATGTGGCATGGAGGGGAAAAGCCCTTCTGTGACCAGCCACATGCTGCTTGCTTGCCAGCCCCTACCTGCTTTCTGTCCCCACAGGTAAAACCACAGCAATAGCAAAGCAGTCTTTGGTACTTTTGGTGCACCCCATGAGTTTTTTCCACTCATGAGTTGACCGATAGCCTTATTACTTAGCACGTCTCTATATCTGCAGTAAGTGTAGCAATCAGCAAAACAGCAGACAACTGTATTGAGTACATCTGGGGAAAAGTGAAAATAACACCTGGCATTTAGCACAGTTTGTCAAAGGATCTCAGCAAACTTTAATAAAGACACATGATGCCCAGTGAGTCTGGAAATATCGTGACAGCCAGATTAAACCCAGCCAAAGTGATAAATCAAGACATGCTGGAGCAGCACCAGAGCAGCAGCAGGGCTGTCACCCTGGGGAATGCACTGCCGGGGTGCCACCTCCACTCCTGCTGCCACAAATCCTGGGAAAGCATCCCTCTGCCCAGCACTGCCCTCCAAAACCCCTGGCTGCTGGACCAGATTTGGCTGCTTTTGGTCCTCCCTACATCCCACAGGCATTTACCTGGGAGCATCGGATACCCCCACAACTCTCCTGCCGGCTCACCACCCTTTTCCTGTGGCATGATGGATAGACTGGATCACCGGAAAGCAGGGCTGACAATGGTCCCCTTTAGCCTGTATTTACACACTCGGTTCATTCAGCATTTCTGTTTTATATGTTTCTCTATTGAGATGATGTGTGAATTCCTTGTACACTTTTTTTTCGCCCGAGTCATGCAGCGAGTGTTTGTGCATCTGTATTGTGCTCTACTTTTCCTCATGTTCACAGATTTTTATTAAAATATTTCCATAAAACAGGTTGTTACCAAAAATAAATGAACACATACAAATTAATACATAAAAACAGATGAGTTATATAGAATATTTACAAACAACGGGATAGAACTCAAAACTTCTATAAACACAGCATACAACCAAGCATATACATACCCCATGTTTACTATCATTTATTTTAAGAGTTCCTTCGTAGTTCTGAGGTAGACTTAGGCTGACAGGCAAGCTTTTCCTTCCCATTGCAGATTGAGGGGAAATCAAAAAAAAGATCTCAGTTAAAATCCAAATGAGAAAGGTCTTATTTTGTGCCCAGCTTGTGTTTCCTCAGCCTGCAGAAAAAAAACCACACAGTGTAAAACTTGGGCTGCAGAGCAGTGCTGACGTAACCAAGCCTCAGTCTTCATGTATGGTAAGTGGAGCTCAGAGCTTTGAGTGCTCTGGCCAGAGTTAGGCTGTAGGTAAGTGGGAGCTCCCTGTCTCCTGGCTGCTGGGCTTGCAGCCCATCTGTTTGTTATCTAAAATATTGGAAAGAGATAAATATCTTTGTGAATAAGAAATACCCACAGGACAGCACTCAGAGAGCAGGTATGCCACCAAGCTCTGCAAAGGGAGAAAAATCCAAAAAGTTAATGACTTTCCCAACCTTCAGTCCAAAACAGAAGTTAAACAAAATAATAATAAGAAGGGGTTTGCAGTGCAATTCTGGCTTTGTTAAATCAGATCACTGAAGGCAGCAGAACCAGCTGACTTGTTCAATTCCCAGACTGTTCATGTGAGACTGTGGTTTGCCCCACAGCCCAGTGCTGAAGTGCCTCCGTGGTGCTGAGGGCTGGCAGGTGGCCAGGGACTGTGACATCTCATGGCTGAGACTCAGTCTCATGTTTTCACCATGGGCAGGGTCCAAGTTCCATGCTCAACCACTCTGCCAGCGTTGCTGGGCTTCTCAGGTGTGAGGTGAGTAGTGTAATACTGGCATAAAAGCCAGTACAACCTGTCTGTGATACTGATACAAGCAAATATTGGCACTTTATATCCTCGAGCTGCAGAGACAAAACCACATAGTTCGTAATGATGGTCTCCTGCCTCTGCAGCACAAGATACCTTTCTGCACACTTTGACAAACAGGAGGCTTATTAAAGCTAGGAAAGGCAGGGCTGACTTTTTCTCCATTTCCAAGAGGAGGTTGTTTCGTCAACGTTTTGCCAGAGTCTGGGAGTGTGAAATTGGCTGTTCATGTGCAGCCTGCACAAGTACTGTAGTTTTAAAGTGAAGGCAATTAATTTTAGTTGTTGACTTAAACTGCTGTTGAAAGGTACTTCATTTCCCAACTCTTCCTCCTATAAATAGATTAAGGGTTACATGAAAGTCAAGTTGTGCTCGTTTGTCCTCCCTCTAGATAGATTTCCCATGGCTGCTTATCTATCAGCTCCCCCCCACCCTTAACACAATTTGTTCCTCAAATTAATTTAGCTCACTCACTCTCCTTGCTCCACAGCCAAAAAAAATGTCTCCTCTTTCCTAAAAAAAAATAATAGAAACAAAACAAACCACTTTGGAACCAATATTTTCTGGAAGGGAGATTGAGCAATGTGTGTCTTGAACTTATGATTGAGAGAGCTAAAGAAAACATGTCTTTTGGAGGGATAAACATTTGTGTTAGCAGTCTGGAAGGACTACCAGGGCTCGGGAGTGGCAGCTCCATCAGTGCTTCCAGAAGCTGCATGCCCCCAGCAGCTGCACTGTAAAACCCTCTGCCTATCCATCAGCTATTATTTGGTAATTTTTCTCACTATTATTTATTCATGTATTGGCTGCATTTTTTTTCTTGCTTTCTGTTATGACCCAAGAAGGCAACCATGAGATCTACAAAAGCAAAGGACAATTTTGTTTCCTACGGAAGCTTATTTGCAAGAAGGAATATTACCAATGCTCAGGATATTTAAAGTGTTCAGCTTGAACACACACACACACACACATTCACACTAGACAAACAAAGTTGATTGATGCACACTGATGTGCCTGGAGAAGTTCAAGCTCCATCCTGTGGTTTAATGTAAATTAATCAGAGTGCTTGCCCATGGGCTACCTCATCCCTTCCCTGCACAACTGTTCCCAGGTCCCAGGACCCAGGCCATGAAACACACAGTAAATATCTAACATGAGGGTTTGGAGGACAGTCATATTTTCTGATGCTGATAAGGACATCTGGGTAAGTACGAAGGCAACATTTGTATTTTTCATGGAGTGCATATTTAAAGAAAGAATCCCTTGATCTAAAGATTCTGTGGTTGTCTTGCTGCATCTCACCTGATCTCTGATCTGGAGCTGCAAAATTAATTAACTCTTCACCATATAACATAGAGCTGAACAGAATTAGAAAAGGTCTGTGTCTTATCTCTGGAGATGCCAAATCCTTATCTGCTAACACTGCACTACAGAGATCTTGACAAGAGAAAAGAAGAGGGAGGAGAAAAACAAGTACTTTAAACGTAATAGTATATAGCTAGAGATATCTAGGTATACTTGTCTTTCAAATAATGATATTCTGTGTCGTAGGAATTTGTGCTCATTCAAGGTACCCAGAATGTTTTTATAACCCAAAACATGGACTGATGGTTTTTAATTTGTGGAAGGACTGTGCCATACAGTTCAGAGCTATCACACAGATGGGTTTCCCAGTCACACTTTGATTATTTGTGGCGTTAGAACTGGAGGGTTTCATATGGCTGCCCCTCACCTTGTCCACAACAGTTGTTCCCACTGCACTGCTGGCTATTCTGAGGTCTAGGTGATAAAATACAGATCTTGCTTAAATACTCTTGAAGGCAATAAACAAAAGGTGTATAAGGTAGCATGGGTTTGGGCTATTCCTTTTCTTAAAATATTTGGATGGAATAACAGGAGAATACTAAGCAGCTGATAAGTTAGTCAATGAAGTGTGCACCCATATGTTCATAATTTTGTGTTCCAGATGTAACATTAAACATTTGGTGGGAAGCGGCCCAACAGAACTATCCATGAGATACACTGGTGTCTTTACAGGGAAGTATTATACTTTAAATGGGTATTGGTTTTATCCTTTTGTTCTAAGAAGTGAAATAAGTCAAACATGTCAGGCAGCCCCTACACAGCTAAAGATCCAGGTCAAAGCACAGATCCAAGTGGATGCTGAGTGTGACAACTGCTCAAAGCGGAAAGAAGTGGAAAGTCTGGTTTTTAAATAAGGACTCTTCAAGATAATAAACAAATAAAACCACCATTTAGCTGTCACGTTGCATCATTTTATATCTCACCCAATGCTCCTGTAATTGTTGCCAGTGATTCCACGCATGAATTGCATGGTGGGGCACATAAAATTGTTAAGGTTATGGGTCAGGTTACATCATTGCCACCATAGGTTTTCAGGAGCTCTCAAACCCTGTTCAGCAGAAGTGTGCATTTAAATAAGGCTTACACTGAATTTCAGAAAAACCTACTTAACTCTTGGTGGCTCAAATGTGACAGCACAGAAAACATTATCAAAATTCAACAGGCATTTTAAAACTGATTTAGGTCACCTCCATACTTTTCGGGGGTTTGGTATGCAAACTTTCCCTATTCCTTTGCTTCTGTGAGTTGGATATTGGATTATTCTGAAGTAACTTGCTATTTTGCTGTACCTCGGTTTAGGATTTTTTTTTTTTTTTAGTTTCTACTTCAGAAAGATAAGAAAACACAAGTTTGCCCCTTCTTTCTTTTTAAATTATCCTTGCAGTGATAAATCAAGATTCCCCATAGACCTGACACTTTGAAATTGACCTCTGGCCTTCCCCAGCTTCTTCGCTTTGCAGAAAAGTGCGAGGTGACACCCAACTTACACCTTTTCCTGCTGGCCCATTGCTGCCTCTCCAGCACTTGGCTTTAATGGGATGATTTTAATTTCCTTCTAAGCTTAGTCTGAACTCATTTCTTGCCCTGGGTTCAACCTATCCTCTAAGCTCTGATGCAAAGATAATTGTTGTAGTGCTACAGTTTTACCTGACATATTGAAGACTGTGTGAACAACTGGGATAACTCCACAGCTGAGATAATTCCACACTCTTTATTTCTTCAGTTTGCTTCTTTCTGATTGCAACACCTGACTATTTACAGGGACCTGGAGTGACAAGACAAGGGGAAATGGCTTCACACTGACAGAGAGTAGGTTTAGATTTGGATATTAGGAAGGAATTCTTCCCTGTGAGGGTAGTGAGGCACTGGAGTAAGTTTCCCAGACAAGCTGTGGCTGCCCCAGTCAAGGCCATGTCAGATGGGACTTTGAGGAACCTGGTCTAGTGGAAAGTGTCCCTGCCTGTGGCAGTGAGGTTGGAACATGATGAACTTTAAGGTCTCTTCCAACCAAGGCCATTCTATGATATCTAAAAAGGACAAACATCACCTTTGTTCCCTTCTTTTTACTGTGGCGTAAGGTACAGCTCTGCTGAGGTGTAGATGTCACTCTCAGGAGCTACACGAAAACATATCTGAGATCTCCCAAACATGCAGCAAACACCTTTCTCACATGGCATCCTGGGTCCAAATTCATACAATGCAATAACAAGCAAAACAAATAAACCTCTTCAATACAACTTTCATATTTTTATGTCTCCAAAGGATTTTTTGTTACAGCTTTGGTAAATACTGGGCTAGCAAAGTCAAGAATTGTTCTTCCTCTGGGCTGCACAGCAAGTGCTATAGCGATGTATAACATCAATTAATACAGTTTTCATATAGCATAAAGAAATACCCATTAGCACAATACTAAGTAATATTATGTGATTTTATTAGCTCATATTAGTAAACACAGATTGCATTAAAAGCTGTTTCAGTTTTATTTTTTAAATGTTTATATTTGAAAGAATAGCCCAAACTACAGAAGTCAGTGATTTTCTGACACGACAAAATTAGCTGCCTGCAGATCAGCTTAATTTAAAGGTTTTCCATCTTCTTTGAAAAGGTTAGGAAAACTGTGGCCAAAGAAGACCCTGTGAACCTACTTATTAGGATTTCAAAAGCTTTTTGACAAGTTCTCATAAGATGAGAGCATGAAATAAAATAATTATGAATCAAATGATAGACAAAGCTCATAAAGAAATTAAACCCACTTTAAAGCCTGACAGTCTGACTTTGTTTTAACAATTTTCTGCCACAGTTACATGTGGCTGCAGTAAGAAAAAAAGTGACTACTGTACAATGTTATTTCATCTGGGCTTCAGGTTTCTGTATGGAAAAGTTAATTTAAAAACTTTCCAGACTGTCTTAGAAAAAGAACTAAAAGAGCACCATCTTGCTAATGGAAATGTTTTAGGAGCAAAAAATAAGAAAACCAAAACAGCAATCAAACAAAACCCAACATAACAACAAAACAAATGTAATTCGAACTTTAAGTTTAGACTAGCAAAGTGTCGTGCACAACACAAATTCCAGGCACTGTTGTCATCCACTGTGAGATGGCTACATCTCCAAACTCTGCAGAGCAATGGCGCTTGACACTGTCTCAGGATTTGGGCTGATAGAAGAAATAATGCCCTGTACATATGCTGAGATACCCAAAGACACAGAGGGAACTGGAAAGACAGCATTCATAAAAGATGCTGCATGTTTGTTGTCAATATGTTGAATGAACATTTGCCCTCTGGACTATATATATTTCAATAGATAATCATCTTTTCCAAGCATTTCCATTTTGCTGTCAGTATTGTACATGACAAGTTTTTATTTTGCTCCTGATGATGATAGTGCCTCAGTCTGTGTTGCATTTCATGGGAGCAAACTGTCTGCAGCATAATGAAGACCACTCTGGCTCAGCAGACGATGGACAGATACAGCTTTTACCAGCACAGTAATTCATTAAAATATGAAGTAGAGACTAATGCTGCTCTGAAAGGCAGGAAAAGCACATTTCCTTGTATTCACTGTGGGCTTTTTCATTAATTTTATCTGGAAACAATGTAAAGGTATACAGATATGTGCACACACAATTACTCTCCACATAATCACAGTTTCTCTGCAGGGACAATGGCCTTGGTATGGAAATCACCTTGACTAAGACAGATAAATTGTTTCTATGCCTTGAAAAGGCTTCCTTGCTTAGAGAAAATAAAAAGAAGTAACACCAGCTTTCTGTTTACCAGATAGAGGCAATGCATTCTAAAACCCTAGAAGCCTTTTCAAAATAAAATTATGTGAGCTTTTCTTTAACCCGTGGATGCACACATCCCTGAACTATGATAATACTTCACATGTGTTAGAAAATAACAATATAACATTGCATCCACCAAATTCACATCTTCCACATCTGCATTTGCACTCAGTGTACCACAAGGGATTCCACTGCTGTCAGAAATATCTAGGCCCAGTGAGATGATAAAAATTAATCTTAAACCCTGTTTTAAACCAAATGTTTTGCAAGCCTGTTGCAGAGTGAAGCCAGGCTTATGTTCCATGCATTTGCATGGACAGATGTGCCAGGACAGCTGGGAGAAGAGATTTCATCCCACAGTGCACGTGCCAGCACAGACCAGAGATTCACTGGTGTGGCTGATAACACCGATACTGACCATATTCACTTGTGTAACTTCATGCTGGCAACTTTTTTCTTTTTGTTTAGGCATGCCAGCAAGACTTGAAATTCATCAAATAAGAGAAAGCACAGTTATAGATGCATTAACTCCATCTAAACTAGTAAAATTTTGATCATCCCACTAGTTATACTGTTAAAGCATTCTCAAATTAAGAAACCTATAAATGCCTAAGAGAGCACCGTTTTGTGATCCTTTACTAAGATATGGAAGCCAGCTTGTGTTATTAGAGCACTCTGAAGCCTGGCTACAACTTTTAATAATTGGTGTAAAACCCTGCTGAACCCTCCTGAGATGGAACATAATGAAATGCCAGACAATGTCACTGTGAGTCTATAGTTGAAAATACAGGCAAAACAATGTCAGTGGATGTCTGCATAGACAATGTTATGATTTGAGGAAAGGCAAAATGCTGTCAATGGGAGTCTATACGCTGTAGATAGCATTACCACAGTATGCGAATAAAGGCAAAATTATGTCAGGGCAATACACAATATGCTCAAGACAGAATATATTTAGTCTGAATAGAAAATCTGTCGTGTAAAAGAACTGCATTGATTCTCATCTTCCACAGTGATGTGTTGTCATTTTTTACACTGACTGTCTTTTTTATTTAGATTTACCCTATAGTCTAATCTGAGGGGTTTTTCATATTAACACTTCCCTTACTTGCCATAAGCGAGTGCACTACCACTGACTTTTTAACCTCTGGGTTATGCTATTCGAAAGAAAAACTGATTTTATCCAAAATCTCTGCTAAAAAAACCAGCAGCTATATCCACACTAGAATCAGCAGGTCCAAGAATTGGATTAAAAAAAATCAAACAAACTTGCCTATAAAATACCTGGCTACGTACACACACACATGTGTACCCAGAAAGAATTCTAACCACCTCTGATCAGAGGAAGTTAAGTTTTTGAGGGGAAAACAGATTAATTTTTTTAAAATAAATGTATAGTATTTCTGCCTAAAAAGCTCAGGTCATGACCTTGCATGATTCACATTTCTGTAAAATGTGGCCTCATATCCAAATTAATTTAATGGGCATAAATGTCACTATTTTTCTTAAGTATAAGATTATTAAACTCTGGTTCCAACTAATTTCTTGTTTGCTCTACGGTCCTTGTAATATCAGTCAAACCTTCATGTCCTAAATTGTCAGGTAATTTCTATCAGGGCAGTGATGCTTCAGCTGCCAAGGGAAATTAAATGTTTCCTGTGTATTTTGGGCCCAGCCTGCCCTCTTCACAATGGAGGTGTAACCTCCATTTCAAAGGTTTTCTAAGCAGCCAGTTTCATTATGACTCCAAAGAAAGATTTAGAAATTGTGGAGAAAACAGTCACAAAGTTCAGACTCACCTGGTGTGCTTAGGCTGGACGCCTGGACTCTGATACTTGGGGATATTTCTCGGAGGCACTGCCATAGCACAAACTCTCCAAAGCAGCAGGAGGGCAGAGTTCTGGGGAGCTTCAAATTGGTCCTTCTCCTCCCACCCAAAACTATGAAGGATTCAAGCTTTGAAAGAAGAATTAGAGTTTTAAAATCTTGGCTGGTGTGGGAGCTGGGTTCTGTGGAGTCATTCAGGTGCAAAACTGACCGCATCCCAGAAAAAACTGCCAGGAGGGGTTGAAACAATCTTGGGAACTTGGCCATTCAAGTGGGCTGCTTAAGTGGTGGGAAGACAAGTTATCAAGGAAGAAGGCCAATTTTAGACAGAGCCTTGGCTGTATTATATCTTTCCTGCAAATGATTTTTATTTTGGTAAGCAGAACTCTTTGGAAAAGATAAATTCCGCAGGACTCTATGCAGTGCTCCACCTATATCTTTGCAAGGATGCTCCAGCATCTTAAGAAAAAATACAAATTCAGATCCAGCCATGATAATCCTTAAGTTTTGTGTAGACAATCTTAGTCCAAATTTTTCTTGCTTTTGCTGCTTTGCATTTCAACCTTTACATTGCAGTAGCGTAGTGTTCCCATGCTTAATTTGCCTCTCATCTGGATAATGATAATGAGCTGTTATTGACTGGCATTTCCAGTTCAGTGCTGCGAACATTGGGTAGGATTCATAAAATGCTCCTCTTATGCCAGCTGAAATTAGTAGTGGTTTTGAGGCAAAAGGCCAGATTCATCAAAAGGATAATGGGCAGATATATTTTTTGTTTGTTTTTTTTAGAATTTTAATGACGAAATTGCATTGCTATTCTTTGTTTGTCTGTTTTTGAATTCTATCAGATAGCTTTCGTGATAACTACCTAATTTCTGTATTTATAGGAAACTGGCACAAATTGAGAAAACAGAACAATTCCATGTTTATGAAGCATGAATTCTCACAGTAAATGTCAATATAATGTGCATTAATAGGAAAAATTCTACAGTAAATCACATATATATTTAATATGTGATTCTACTGTATAGAGCCTCCAGCTTGGCTATTTAGTAGTGTATTGCCCATCTGCAATGATGTTCCAGGAATATCAAGAAATCAGGAAGCTCCATCCATTTTGAGAGGTAAGAAGGTGTTTTGTCTGAGCTGGCTTTGCAGGGAAAGCTGATTTGGTTTAAAATACATCATGCACATTTATATTTTTAAGGTAAGTGTGGTCCATATGTGGTGTGTTTACCAGACCATTACAGAAAATAAGGAATGGATGTCATTTCAGCAGTTTGAGAACTCCATTTGTGGTGTGTACATCTTCTGCCAGTGCCCACTTGTATCTCATGCTTAAATTTAGCATGGAATTTCCTCTCCTGGTGAATGTCTTGAAAATACAAGAAAATGTGGGGTTTTTTCACACTAAAATTTTTTGGGAAACAGACCACAGAGCATCTTGGATTAGACAGCAAAAGGACTGTGTCTGCTCAGGTGCAGCATCAAGGGAAAGAGGTGTTTGCCACATACAGGACCAGACTATCCTTTGGAGGCTCCAGAGGCGTAGAGAAAGGTCCTCTTAAAAAAAATATTTAAAAATTCAGTCAAAAGCCCCACACAAGTCATCTTTGTAACAGCATACTAGCATGAAAATCACAGAATTACACAGAATCACAGAGAATCGGATTGGAAAAGGCCTCAGATTATCAAGTCCAACTTATGACGCAACACCATCTTGTCAACCAGACCACGGCACCGAGTGCCACATCCCGTCTTTCTTTAAACACCTCCAGGGATGGTGACTTCACCACCTCCTTGGGCAACCCATTCCAATATCTGATCACCCTTTCTGTGAAGAAATTCCTTCTGATGTCCAACCTAAACCTGACCTGGTGCAGCTTGAGGCCTTTTCTTCTCATCTTGTCACTTGTTACCTGCGAGCAGAACCTAACCCTCATCTGGCGACACTCTTATTTCAGGCAATTGTAGAGAGTGAGAAGGCCCCCCCTGAGCCTCCTTTTCTCCAGGCTAAACACCCCCAGCTCCCTCAGCTGCTCCTCACAAGACATGTACTCCAGACTCTTCTCCATAGTGTGCTGGTTCAGGACTTAGGCTCCTGCAAGCTGAAGCAAAAATATTAGAGAATAGGTCATCCAGAGACTTAGACCTTCAGTTATTCATCCTTTTCCTTGATTCAATAAAGTCAAAATCTTTTCTGCATGGCTTATGTGAGGCAAGACCTTAATAACCTATTTGTTCTGCTTCATGGCAATGTGGCATCTCCAGACTTTTCATGTTCCAGATAAGGAGACAGAAATTATGTCTGGAACACAAAAATCTCCCAGAGAATATCCACCCAGGCAAAAGCCTGGCACTTGTAGCTCATTGCACAAATGTGGCTTCTCCTGTCTGGAAATCTGTTGAAATGAAGACTGCGTCAGGCATAAAAAATATTCCACCCCTTAGGTGAAGAGATGGCAGTGCATAAGGCACCTCAGATGAAGAGACATGAGTTGTGTCACATTCTTTTCTCCTCCCTGATATGCTCCACAAAATCCTGTAGCTTTCACTGCTCTCCCCTAGACACGAAACTTCTGGTGTCAACAAACACGATGTGACAGAGAGAAGGGTCCAGAGGAAGAGCTGCGTGAACTTTGGTCCATGTGTGATATGGAGTGTTTTTTTAGAAAACATCATCTGAGATAATCCACTGGGAAATGGTCTTTTGGATTAATCACTGAGACCTTGGGTACCTCCTGCTCAGAAAAACATTTGTCACAGCTGGAGTTTTGGCACTTCTGTACCATCTTTGGGGAGGAAGAACACAGGAGCAAAACCTGTGCTTGACGAAAGTGCCAGTTCACCTTGATCGAAGAACACCCCCAAATTGTGGTATGCAGTCATGTAGCTGTCACGATGGTCCTAAAAGTCAGGAATCTTGGAGATGATGGCGGAAATGCTTCACTGCATGACTCGGCGCAAGCCTTTCAATTTGCGTGTTCCTTGGCCTTGTCACCTGTAAAGCAGAGTTAATAAATTCTTTACTTTTCATCTCCTGTTTCTGGGGATAGTGAGCAAAAAAATTCCAGGAATTTCCACACAGCCAATCAATAACTGCAAAAATTAAGCAAAGCTGATCAAAAATTCTCAATAACTACAAAAATGCTGTGTGGGTAAACAATTCAGTCGTTGGTGGGGAACAAGCTGAACAGAAGAGCTAGGAGTCTTTCTGAAATGCCTCCTCACAGCTACATCCATCAAAGCTCACTGAAGTTGCAGGCATATGGCAATTCAGAACAAGGGTGGGTGAACATGTTTAACCTAGTTAGAAACTCCGTGGAAGACTGCAGAGTCTGAGGCATTGCTCAGCCCGCACTGAGCTCTCAGACTGCTTAGGAGAGATTCAGGAAAACAAGCCTGAGAGACAAGAAAAAATTGCCGGTCAAGAAAAGGTCATATTAAGCACAGCAAGAATAATTTCTTTAAAAAGATCCACCCCCCTCAAAATGTCTAACACTTACAAGGGATATTTGTTCTGCAGCAGAGACGTGCAGCTCTGAGTTAATTTGATGGTAGAGTTTCAGGGGATTCTTTTTGGCTGTTTTTGTAATTAAACCTTGAAAAAAAGGCAAATATAAAATAAATTCAAAGGTTCATAAAACTCCTGCCTTCCTGAATGAGGCTCAGCTTTTCTTAATTCAAAGTGAGTTCTTCTGCCTTCCTGTGTACAGATATGTGACTGTGAGGGATATATCAATCCACACATGTTCGTAAAACAAGGAGCTGACTTGAGTGCAATGGGAGTCTGACCCATTTAGAAGATTTTTGTTCTACTTTTCTACAAAAAAAAAATTACTCCAAGACAAAATGCTCGGATTACATTTTAAGAAACATAAATGCTTTATTAAGGTTTTGAATAATAATTGTAGGAAACAATTTAGTTGTTTGGTTAATTATCCTTTTTACTCTCAGCTTTTAATATGATGAAGTTGAGTTCACTTCTAAGGAAGTGCTAACTGGATATGACTAATAAATTGTGTTATAAATACAACAGCTTCAGAAAGAAAACCTTCTGAGAAATTTTAACCTCTGTCATGCGTACACAGTCGTTTTTGGCAACTAATTGGTATCTACTGAGACATAGATATTGCTCTGACCAAACACCACTAGCTGTTATTTTGCTTTATTCTGAATGCAGCATGTCCATGGCTTCATTGAAAATTTTGGAAAACTTAGCAGTTTGATAAAATTCTGCCAGAGTGCCAAAAATATTCCTTTTTTTTTTTTCCCAAGTATTTTATTCAAATGAACACTTCATGTGTCCTCAGAGCAGTTTCCCATTTACACAAAAAGGCCCCATCCCTCCGTCCTTGCAATACCATGTGCATCCCATCTTTCCACTGCCAGAGCTGGATTTGCAGAGATGAGAATGAGACTTTCCTTTCAATCTTTGTGACATCCCGATACCTTACCCTAACACCTGCTTAATTCTGTGTGAAAATGCTGAAGTTATCAGCTGTTTGTGAGGATCTGCTTTCTGAACACCACCTCCTGCACTTTGTCTTAAACAAGGTCCAGATCCTGAAAATAATTATTTTAGGGCATATATTGGATGTGAGAGCTGCTGTTCAGAAATGCAGGTTTTAACCTGATTTACCTTGACAGGGATTAGAGAGATGGGGTCCTGATCTAACAAGCTGTGGAGGCTTAACAGTGTAATACACCATTTTTCTAGTTGAAAAGAGACTAAAAGCTATAGAGCACAACACAAAAACCTAAATATTAAGTCTCTGAAGTTTTAATTCAGACCTCTTTCAAATGTATGCATTCATATTGTCCTTATATATACAATCAGATTCCTATTTTTCTAAAATCCGTAGTTCTTCCACTCAACTGTAGATGCTGAATATTTTCCATGGAGCTGCCCAGCTAAGTGCCTCTTAAAATCTTCTCTCTTTTGGCAGGGATAGAAGCAACATCCAAATCTCCAGGACGCGTTCAACTACGCAAAGTTTTTCCTCCTTCTTAATTCCCATGCCCACTGCTCTTGAGCTGGTGCCTTTCAGATTCAGCAAACAAATGAGCCCTTCTTCACCACAGGCTGCATGGGCCCGTCCTGTGCCCCGCATGAGGCCAGACCCAGTGGGGGGAAAAAATCTCTGTGTGATCACATAATTAAATATAGAATGCGACAGCAGCTTACACACAAAGTGGGGGTCTAGTTAAAACTACCAAAGCAACCTTAATTCTGGAATTTCCTAACTTTTTCCACTCCAGCCCCTACTGCGTTAGAACTTTAGCTGCCAAAGACTCACAATTCTCCATTAAGCTTAATTTTAAGTGAGATTTTGGGGGTGCGCCACAGACTGATATTTTTCTAGGGGTACAGACAGAGTTAGACCAAAGGATTCACTGGATCCTTGAAATCTCTATACCAAACTCAAGTACTTTTGAACAAAGTGCCTATAAGAATTCTTTCAAATGGCTAAACCATGGCATTCTTCCTTAATTGCATTTTCAGAACTGTCTAAACTAGTCTAGCTGAAATTTTCCAGAAAAATTGCGCTTGAGACACCTGGCATGGAAAAATTCAGTCCAAGTAATTTAAAGCTGCAAAATTATAAGCAACCAAAAACAATATCTTGTAATGGGAAATGTCAGGCAATTTTAGCTACTGATGATACTACCAGCTTTGTCTATTACAATGTGAAAAATAAAGACAGACAAGAAGAAAAAAAGACAGACAAAATTATAAATTATAATAGGAGAAAGCTTGCTTACTGAAAGAGGTGGGTTTTAAGAGACTTTTGGATGTGAATAAAAGGACGTTTGACAGATGAGGTCATGGAGACTGTTTCATGTGTTAGGAGGCACCACGAGTGAAGGCATAAAGCTGAGAGTGAGTAAGTGGAGGAAAAGAGCAAGATAAGGCTGTTGGAGGGGGTTCTGAGACGGCAGATGGAAGACGAAATGTACAGTAGTACCAAAATCATAGTATCAGAGTTCCACTGTTATGATCATTAAGTAAAAAATACATGGAACAGCATCTGGCTCCACTTGGTATTCTCTGGTACTTCGTTGACAGGTAGGTGGATGAGACTATGCCTCCTTAAGAGATATCATATTTAAATGCAGCTGCTTGTAGATATCAAGGGGAGGGACAGCCTGAACCCACTTCTCCTAGGTCATTGCTGCTGCTCATTTGTAAATAAAATTTTTCCCAAGGTCTTTATTCCTACTAGTTGCTGACTCCAGTGGAATCCAGCAAGAAGCAGAAAATATCTCAAAGGCAGAATCTGACTTCCAGATTTTTTTTTAGATCCCAGTGCCCAATTGTGAATTCCTTCATTTCTCTGGGACCTTTTGAAGATGTATGCACTGCAGAGTCCATGCCAGCTGTCACTCTAAGTCCTTCTTGACTTGGAAGGGTCCAGTCCTTCAGCTCTTGAGAAGTGATCTTTATTCATTCAAGAAGTCCTTCTGACTGAGGTCAGTTATGTTTAATTTTGTGGCAAAAAATCTCAAGAACTAGCTTTTATTCTCCTTTTTTACCCAAATACAAAGGCTTCAGACTTAACTGAATATTGAATCTCCTACTAGTTTTCATGGTAGGATATCGGCTCTTAACTGTTCTACCTGCACCTCTGGGCCAGGTGCTCCAAGTTACCCATCACTTATGGAAAGCATTTTTCTCCAGTAACATGCTAAGATCATATTTATTTGGGAGCTGCTTGGAAGTCTGTCATTACGGTGCTTGTGACAGCTTGACAAGGCCTGTTGCCATAGAAAAGATTTGTGATGTTGTATAAATATATTCCTAGGTCAGAAGTTCTATGTGTTTTTTGGACATGGATGTTAGAGGGAAAAAGAATGACTAAACATTTTAAAAAGCAGAATAATAAAAAATAACAACAATAACTAACATTTGATACCATATTTCTGCCCAGTAATGAAACAAACAATTTCTGAAAGCATTTAATTTATGCCGTAGCAATCCTGCTAGCAATGAAAGTTCATTTATTTCCAAGGTTCACCCCCATCCTTAAAATAGTCTTATTACCAGTCATTTTGCAATATTGATGGCTCCTCTATTAATAGACTAGCAGACAAGGGAGCTATTATTCTTGCCCTCTATCTGTTATTCCATTAGGTAAGGCTGACAGTCTCCGACTGCCTGCAGCTCTATAACCTACCCTGTGCTCAAGCCACTCACTAAAACTCATCCTCACATGTTGTTTTTGGTGAAAAATGTGACTAGACAGAAAAGGAGACAACAAAAACATGGAGAGAAGTATGAGAGAAAGCTCAATACAGGTTTGTCTCCAAAATAGCAGTATTTTTTTGACTCAGACAGAACTGAGGAAATGTCAGCACAACAATGTGGAAAGTCATCAGAGCCTGTCTCTGCTGTGTGTCCCTGCTGATGACTGATGCCCTGTGTTTTAGTCCCAGCTATACCCTCATGCTCACACAGGAACAATCTTTCCAGCCCCTTTTGATGGCTGTAACAAAACATCACTTATGCTTCTCCTAAGGGGATTTTTAAGAATGGGCTAGTCCAGGCTATGCTGAGCCAAAGCCACCTGTGGGCCTGAGCTTCCTTTCTTGGGTGCAGGCAGTAGACTCCAGTCTCCTGTATGTTTGAATCCAGAGGTTTTGCCAGGATGATGCTCTTAGTGCCTGACTCAGGAGCACGCGGTAAACTAGAAAAAGCTGCAATCAGGTTTCCTCACCTGCTGCCTTTCCCACCAGGAAGCTTGTCCATCTGTAAAAAGAGCCAGGGAAAGTTGGTGTTCTATGGTGCATTAGTCAAAAGCAGCTGTCCTATAACTCGCTGGGTTTCCTTGGTCATCTCCCAGGACATAAGTGGTTTGCAAAAATAAAACAACAATCTTTAAAAAAAAAATCACAAAGAATCACGAAGAACCACGAATCCTCCAAATTTTCTCCTATCCATAGATGTTGTTTATTAGCCAGTTCTTTTTCCACCACAGGGACTCTCTCTGCTCTGTTTCTTCCATAAGTTTTTTGGCTTCTGTTTGAGGTTTTTTTGTTTGTTTCCTTAATTATATCCCATCAAAATCTGAAGTACTGTTTTTGAGATTCTTAAACATTAAAATACCATATATTTTTATTTAAAGTTCCCCGCCACCTTATCCCAGTTTTTAATTTCTAACTTAGAAGAAGAGTGAAATGTCTCAAAATAGAAAAATGAGAATTGATCTATAGTTTGAATCCAAGCCACAAATATGCCATGAGAATATAGACACATGCACATAGTGCCATCAAGAAAAATATCCCAACCCTCCCACACTTTTTACACATTACAACATATTAAAAATTATTTCTGGACATAGTGAAATTTGTTAAAATTTAAAAAAAACCCTAGAAAGCTGCAAGTATCTCCAGAATTTTCTACAGTCACAGGCACAGAATTAAACACACTTTTTTCTCAGAAAAACTTCCATGACAGTTCAGTAACTTAACCTTGACTTTCAGAAGCTGTGGTCTAGCAAAAAGAACGCAAATCAAAGAGATGGAATTAGCTTGCTACTACTGCTCTAGTAGGAAGAACAGCACATATAAAATCAGAATTAAGATGCCATTGGGCAAGCCAAGTCCACATACACAAGCCTGTATGCTGTGGAGTGCTAAAGGATCATAATTTTACTGCACATTTCACACATTTGGTGTAGCAACAGCTGTGCTGGTCACCAGCTCAGGAACATCCTTAGGGGCTGTTTTAGACAAGAATGAATGGGAGCCTTGGCTGGGTAGCACCAATGACCACGAATATGGAATGTTCCATGCATATATGCACACATGCATCAAAAGCTGGAAATTAAATCTGTCCAAATACTCTGGGAAACTGATATGAGATGACATGCTCCATCACTAGCAGAGCTGCAGATGGGATGTGAGGATGTGGCTCATGATCTTGTGGCATATGCAGCAAGGCAAAGGTTTCAGTCCTCTTTGGAGAGGTGTTGTTATATACAACACTGTTCAGCAAATACACTGGAAACCTCCCCTGGTAGTTTATCTTTCAACTTGGGATCAGCTTTTAAGCACAAGATTCTAAATAAGGAACCAAAAAATGTTGCTGTTTCTCACCATAATTGTAAACTGAAAACAAGCACTTACACAGCCTAGCCCAAATATTTAGTTAAAGAACAGGTTTATAACTAAGGATACCTTAAAATGTGTTTGAATTATTATATACACTACTTAAACAGTTAAACTGTCAGCTTAGACTTTTGTATATCTACCTCATTAGCCTACCTCCAGCACCTGCGGTAGGTGCATCTGCATTTTCAAATTTTGTATTTTTCCATGCTTTATGCATCCTGTAAAATGCCTTGAGAACTTTATGAGGCATGTTGCATTAAAATGTGTGATTATAAATATGATTTAAATATCTGAAACATTACAGAGTGATTATTGTTCAATAAGGCAGCATGCATAAAAGGGTTATCTGCATGCTGTGCTTAGGTTTCCACAATATAATGTAATGAATTGTTCAATATAGTTTGTATGCTATTTGTCTCTGTTTCTTCTCATACTCCAGAGATGCCTGATATGCAGGGCTCTAACAAGGCTATCATAAATTGTTGAACAATAAACAGCCCTTGGGATTTTGAGATAGTATGTGGTTAGTATGTAATCCATCTCGAGGAACTTGATTTAGTGCCACAAAGGAACATCCTTGACAATGCTCAACGTTGTTTTAAACTGCTGCTAAATCAATTACTGCGTGTGGGAAGTGGCACACTCTTTCTGCTCCCTACTCAGCACTGGTGGCCTGGCTGCTCAAGGAGAGATTTAGGGAGCCACGCTACCTAGGCAGATGGGCTCCCCAGAAATTGCTGAACAAACTCAGCTTGAAACACTGATAAGTAAGGCCTCCTAAAATCTGCACTAAGCTGCACAACTCAAATACCATTTGGCTAGATTGTCTTAGCTGTGTCTACCCAAAAATGCTTCCTTTCGGATAGGCGCTGTGTCATGGAAGAACAACACCAACAACTCATTAATAGCATTTGGTGCCTACACGAAGATTGTTGTGTTTGGAGTGTGCTAGATATATCAGCTAATTTTCCCTTGCAACATCCCAATGAGTTGGAGAAGTGTTTCTATCCCTTTTCAGAGGTGAGAGGCACCAATTACTCAGGCAGTGCAAGGCAGCGGGCGGAGGGGGCAGGGGGCGCCTCATGGGCCAAAGATGAATGGTGGTGTCTTGAATATAATGATGTTACAAAGAGTGACCCAAACAGTTAAACAAGACCTAGGCCATTTTTATTTCTTTAACATTTTCATCTGCTCCTCTGCTGAAGCAATTGCTGGGGACACTGGAGGCAAAAGGAGATGGGCATTTCATATATCTAAGCTGTAACCTCGCCCTGCTGCTTTAGAGACATAAATAAGGATTCCTAGGCAGAATTTTCTATATCCCAGGAGACCGCACAGGAAGAATACTGAGAGGCAGTTATTACAACAATAATGTTCTGACATATTTCAGGAGCTATGACAGTCTCAGAAATGTCACTCTCATTGTGAGAAAATAAGACTAGAGGCAGGGAATCCTGAGATCAAGATAGAAGATGGCAAATTGTGCAGGATTCATTACTGACAGCTACATGATCTAGTTTCCCAAGGATTAATGTACTTTCATGATCTGTGCATTACAGATATCACATCTCTGCCAGGGGGACAGTGCAAGCCTGCCTTCAAATTTGGCACTCCCTCCAGGTTTTGGAGTTCTGCTCACCTCTTTTTTACTTGTGTCCTTAGAGGACTGTGGAGTGATGGGTCACCTCTTTTCCTCATAAACAGCCTTACGTCCCACTGATGTCAGACCTCTCACCAAGTGAATCTCATCAGGTATTGATCTTTAATCTACAGCATAGCTGGGAACGGCAGCCAGCTGTAGCTGTGAAGAAGAACAACAACTGGCAGACACTCTGGTTGGTGTTGGCACTGGCCCTCACTTACGAGATCCAAATTCCTGGGAACCAAATGTTCCTGTGATTCTGGCTTTCTGCTGCCAATAAAGCTTATGATACAAAGCTAATTGCCTTGTAACTTTTCTTGGAAATCTGAAAGGGAAATGGATAGGTTGCCTTTATTTATATACTGATATGCCAAGACTCTGCATTAAGATACGGGGAAAAATTATATACAGCAGTAGCCATAAAAAAGCCAAAGTTTACCCATCTTCACTACGAAGTGGTTTCAGAGGCATGTAAGTAGCTTTTACTTCACATAAGCTTAACAGGACTGTAAGAATTCTTTGGCCTCTTTTATCACTGTGAAGAGTAACAGCAGGCAGAGTTCATTGCAGAAGAGTCTTTGTATAGGCTCTTTCATGGAAGGACTTCATTTGGAATTTGGTCCCTGGTACATCAAAACTGTGGCCAGTCAGCACCCAGAAAATGGGAACTAAACCCTGTGTGACAAGAATGATTCCTGTTTCCATTGACCTGTGTGTAAAGGATAGGGTTATGACAGAAGAATACCTTAATTCTTCTTTGCCTGCTTTGTCCTAGCCAGTCTACTCCTATCTGCTGACAGCTGACAGTAACAGCAGTAAAATTTACATCTTCCATGGATTAGAGGAATTCTTCCAGCCTTAGAAAAGTTGCTTTAGATTGGGCTATTTAGATTGACTTTTGCTAAAAAAAACAAACATGAGGACTATTTAATTTTGAATGCTCTTCAAAGAATTTCAATGAGAATAGTTGTGGAAATAAAAAATCCCTGTAGGATAGAAGGAATTAATATTAAAATTGTTTTGGAACATTTGCAGCAAAAGCCAAAGAAGTTACTACCAAAAGTTGGTGGGTGAAAAAGCCCATTTTCCTGTGAAGTGGTTCCTCCTTCTATAGGCCATACTCTGTTTTTACTCATGTAACTGAGAGCAGTTTTATGGGGTTTTCTGGAACAAGAAGGAAAGCACTTGAATTGTGGAAGAACAGATATGTTTTCAATCTCTCCTCCTGAAGTGGTTGCACAAAGCCTGTTGACCAGATTGAGAGGACATGGGGAGTTACAGCTGGAGCAGACTTGGGAGGCTTCAAATGTTTCCAGCTCCTCCCTCCCCTACTGTTCCCGTGCTATTACTGATTTCTCTCTTTCAAAAGCAACACAGAGAAATAGAATCTGCACACCGCAGCACTGAAGGGGTTAAAGGCCTACAATTCTGTCATTCTTGATGGGTCTTTTTATTTTCTTCTAGTTCATCTTTTCCTGAAAAGAGTATGCACATTATTTTTACCTTAGGTGTAACTGCTTCACTTGTTTTACTTTTCAGACAGTTACCTGGATGTAAGCCAGCAGTGCAAAATCAAACCCTGCCATTTATTTTAGGATTTGCTTTTATTATTCTTTCCCGAATTTCATATTTTTTTTATTTCTTATTGCTTTATGCCATGCCTCCTTTTTTTTTTTTATTTTTTCTTTGTTAGTTTTGTTTGGTTTCTGTCACTCACTGTTTGGTAGCTCAAACTATCAGAGCAGAATGAAAAAGCTGTACAGTAGCTCAAGTTATAGATATATTACTGTCACTTCCCTACCACTGAAAAATGCAAGCAGCAACCAGAAAACCAGCAGATCTGAGTTAGGTCAGCAATGCAGACTCCAGTTGTTTGAGCTATGCCAAGTCACAAGGAATTTGGACTTGCAGATACAAGAGGCATTGGGTTTTTTGTAAAAAATAATACTCTGTTTATTGAAGATGAAAGCAATGCAATAACAATGAGAATAAGCATGGACATGATGAAAAGCAAACAAAAGCAGCCCAAGCCTCAGCCTGAGTGTAATATACACATCGATTCTTTTTATTCCTAAAAAGAGCAAGAAAGTATTCATAACAGCTGGTCTCAACCCAAAAGTTTGTTTGAATCACTGAATCATGCCCTCATACTCTTTAGGACTATATGCAGCTGTCACTGAAATGATCCTGGAAAAATCTCCATCTACTGCTAAGATTTTTTTTTCCTTGCTGCTGAACATATTTTGCTGCTAAAGATGTACAAGGAAATGAAAAACTGGTGGACAAACAAAGGCCAATTTTCTAAAAATGGACACTTAAAATTAGTTTGTTACACTTCTAAGAAGCAGCCTGATTTTTCACAAGAGCTGGGCCTCTGTCAGCTTCCAGTGTGCCCTGGGGGAAAAGCAGGGAGCTGTGGGCCCTCTGAAAACCTGCCAGGTGCCTATGTGCTCCTTGGACAGCTGTATTCCCATATTCCTGCTGCTGCTTGCTGTGTGTGCTAGTCTGAGGATTAATGGGAAATACAAGTTAAAGCTTCTACTTGGAAAATTTTTGTCCCAGCTTTTCCCATGGTCCAGCTGCCCACAGGAGTTCGGTCCTGCTTCGTAACATGGGCCTGTACCTGCCAGATGAGACAGAGACCAGCCCAGGGTGTTGCATACAGTTTCCATCGGGAAACAGGGGCACTCTTTCTAGGAAAGTTTTGATTGTCTGATATCCTCAAGTTTCCCCTCAATTCTCATTGATTTCCCATTGTTTTTACTGTCTTTCCAAGATGTTTTCTTCTCTCAAGATGCTGGAATTCTCTCTGCAAGTGTATAGTAGATATCAACACCTGCCTTTCAGACCCTCTTCCCGACCATATAATATCCCACTTGCATGGAGGCAATGAAACAAATGAGTGGTATGACTTTATTGTTTGGGCCTTTCAAGATTTAATCCCTTTCTCTGGCATAATTTGCCCTTTCTTATGAATGCTAAGAAAGCCACAAACTTCAACCATGTGCACTGCAGCTTTCCCTGAGAGAAACTAAAGGTGTTTGGGGTGGTTGGAACAAAAGGGTGAGAGGTAAAGAGCTGTCTCCAACCCACCCTGGCAAAGAGGCACTTGTAAGGTTTAATAGCCAATATATGTCTGTGTGTGTGCCATTCCTCTCCCAGTCTCTCTCCGGGCTATTAACTCCTAGCCAGGAAAATCTGCCTCTGGACAGTTTTGTAAGCAGAAACGGACGATGTTTCCGTCCTGCACTTCCTGACCTTATGTGCCAGTGTAATATGCAGAAGTATGTCAAATGCCATTTAATCTTCATAATCCAAGCAGATTATGCTCATAACTTCACCTCTATCTGCTCACAGCATTATCTCCTTTCAAAAATGCCACACAGATTTTTTTAGCCAAGATTCACCCTTTACAAGAAACACTTATTTTTAGTGACCAGATCTCGCATCCCACCTGCACTGGGGCAGGCCAATGCACTGTATGGATTTCTTCATTCCTTGTGTGCTCTTCCCAAAGTGCAACATGGTAATTATATTTGCCATTCTGAACTTGCATTTCTGAAATCAGTGGTAGCTGAAAGCAGCAGTGGGGAAATGGTAATTAGTGTCCCGATTATTGTTTTCACAAAGTAGAAAGTTTATGCCTCCTCTTTCCAAATAGGTGTCTCAATGGCCTGTTTTAATTAAGGAAGCACATAACTCCAGAAGAGGGGCAGGAAAGCAGCAAGAGGAAGAAGGGCAAGGGGTTTCTTCCTCCAGTGTCATTGTTTTTTTGCTAATTATTGCTAGCCAAGCTTCCACAGCAAAATTAACAGTGCCCTTTAAGAATGTTTCTGGGGTAACATAGAAAACTTTTGTCCTTGAGTTCAACTGCTGCAGGTCCAAGTTCTGAAAGCCCTCAAATCCTATTCCTTTTGGCTTTCTCATGTACTTAATCCTTGCTGTGAACTGAATGAGGCAATGATCCCACAGAAAATAATGTATAATCACATTATTGGAGATTGCATTATACGGTATATTCATTATGAGGGCTAAACTGAAGTTACACAGACAGCCTTAATTCTGGCATCTCCCAGCTTATTGATGTTTGACTTTACATCCTTTCTGAAGGCCTTTGAATGAAGTTTGCAGTGGCAGCTAATGTAACTAATTAATAACTTTGATGCAATTCTTACACCTTTCCATTGGTATCTCATGCAGAATTTCACAGCTGTGTCCTTCATAAACAATGAGGATAGAAATTTGCCTGTCTGCATGTTTAAGCTGCTGAGTTTTCGTCTACATTTTTTAGAGTTCTGATTACTTTGGACAGCTCTGTCACTGCAATTCTTTCACTGTGAGTCAGTAACAAGTTGCATCATTCAAAATAAGAGCTGGGTAACTAATTTGGGTGGACCAAAGTTGGAATAAGCCCTTCATGAACTTGACAGATATACATGCCTTTTTTTTTCTTTCCCCAGATTCTTATATCTGCCTACACACACTTTTATCTCTTTCGTTGTCATTGCTATTTGATGGTTTCTTTCACCATATCTAGTGCTGAAACGCTGAGCTCTGAATCAGTTTAAAACCTGCTCTGTTCTTATGAATAATTATCATTTTAACAAAAAGCTCATGTCCCATTTTCAAAGCACAAAAAGTGACAGGGATTTCAGTTTAGGCATGTTCAGAAGTTCTTGGGGTTTGGATCTATATGTAACCTCAGACATAAAGGTCATCCTACTGACCTCAAGGTTGCTAAAGGGAAGTCACTCAAGATGTAATATTTAGAAATCACACCAAGGAACCCTATTTTTGAGATCATAGCACCGCCATTCACTTCTTGACCTTGTAGTAAAAGAATACAATATACAGTGTTAATACTCTACTACATAGGGTAATGAGGTGCATACTTATGATGCACGAAGTAAAATATCTCAGCTATGTAGTTGTTAAATTAAATTTTGTTCTCCCAAATCTATTGTTCCCTACTCACACAATTATTGAAAGAAAAAGAAGTCAAAACATCAGGAGAGAGTGTTAAATGTTCATGTCATATTGTTACAACTGTGCTATTTGTAGTTTATAGTAGATAATGTTACAGAAGACAATAATCTCACCACCTGCTGGAGAAAGTAATTAGAGGAGAGTAGTATTCAACAGCTGTTTTTCTTTGCCACACCATTTTCATTGATGATACATTAGACTGTGAGATTGTTTACTTTGAATGAAATACAAAATAAACACCCAAACTTTCAAATTCCTTTGGTTTCAGGCACAGCAAAATTTGAAGATATTCCAACTAGATACACTTTCAGCAGTTCAAAAGATTATCTAGCAGAAACTTAAGAAGTCTTGAAATAGGTTAAATACTACTTAAAAGCCTTGGTTTCAATATTTGACTAGTTATATCAGTATTATCCTACCTTTAGAATAATTTTCCCTGCAGATCAGCCCCAATGACAAAATTGGTTTTCACAGCATTTCCATTATTACTTGTGAGATAAGTTTCTGGAGGTTTAAAAATTAATTCATAGCAGTGTTACTGCAGGTTAGGAATGAATTTAGAATGTCCCTTTCCTGTAGTCCTTCCTCAGACATTTCTAACATTCAAATTAGTGGTACTGCCAATGAATTGGAGAAGTTTTCCTTGGTGCAAGATATGGAAAAAGGAGAGGACAGTCAGAGGGAAGGGCTCTTCTTGACAGCAGTTGCTGTACTAGCTATTGGAGAGATACATCCAGGGATATAGGACACCAAAGTTCAAGCTCTGAATCCAACCCTCAAAAGTGTTGCTAGTAGGAGCTGTGGCAGCGTCTTGCAAATACAGATGTATTTTAAATTTAAAAATAACTCAAACAAGCCCAACATAACTTTTTCCTGAACTAGAAATATCTGTGTCTCCTAATTACTCTGTGTATGCAATCATCCTTAAGAAATCTCTGCTAAATAAGTCCATGAACAAGGCTGGGAGTTTGTGGTTGCCATGATGCTATTTCCATGTAAGGCAGCAAATTCTAATAATTCTTTTTGAAGGAATCTAGATTGACTTAATTTTATTTAAATCTTCTGTGACTGGTAATTTACTAGTTGTAATTTTGTTCTTAGTGACTGTCCAGCAATTATATATGCATTTATAATTCATTTTGCATGAATTTATTCTTCAGAAATATTTTTAATAAAAATGTGGGAAAAAAGTCATGAAGAAAGAGTCTTTTTACTCTTGGCTAAGAATACCAGATGTACTGTAAGGAGTACACAAGGCAGTAGATGTACGCTCCTAAAGGCACCAACCACTTCCTCATTTAAATCTTCATTAAAACAACTTTGTAGAGCTCTTCCTCAATCTTCTTTACTACAGCTTCTCTAAGTACACAGCCCAAGCACCTGGGGCCACTCTTGTGATTTATGCATGTTTTGATGTGACATGGACAGGAGGGACTTCCATTCCCTAGACTTCAGGACAGCTTTGGATGGTTCAGATTGCCTTCCGCATCAGTTGTCTGGCCAGTGCTGCAGAGCTCAACTCAAGAGGGTTAATCGAGAAAAGATTATCTTCAAATTCCTACTTGAGAGTGGGCATATAGCGCCTTTGGGAAAAGGAATCTATATATTGGGAAGCTGATTGCAAATGCTTTACCCCAGCTGGCACCGAAATGTTGGTAACAACATTCACTGATGCTGCTCGTTGCACTTTTGGGGACAGACAGATAGCACATGAATCTTTTTTTAATTGCAGAAAGAAAGCTGTTTGTCCTGTGTTTGTCCAAGCTTAGAGAAGGTTTGTTACTAACTATACTCTCCTCATATCTGGTTCAAGGCTCTCAGCTTTTCCTCTGCTTCTAAAAGTACTAAAAGCATGGAAAAGGCACACAGACTTTGTGCACAGCTTTTGCATACTTGTTTCACTGTTGCACCATGCTTTGCTAATTGAAGTGGAACTCGTTTACATCCACGGTCCAATCTGCACACACGCAGGACAAGATGAAGCTGTGGAAGTGATGCTATGGAAATTTGTCTTTGGAACTGATTATGTCTTATTTGTCCTCATCAGCTGAAACGTACAGATCTCATGGGAAATGGGGAACATTTGTTACATAGCTTATTTCTGCAATCCTTTTCCCAACATTTCTTAGCACAGAATTCAATATGGCTTGACTACTGATGCCCCCTACCCAAATACTTCCTCCTGTTGGATGCTGTGCTCAGAATTATATCCTTAACATTAATTCTTGCGCTGGATCCTCTGCTGGTTCTCTCAGACCTTCTTTTTGTGGTATTTCCTGGGATGTAATGAAAAGTGCATCCATTCTGCAGCTTTCCACACTGCCAGGGAGGGCTAATTACAGGACACACTCTGAAAATGTCTTATTAACCATTCATTTCACAGAAATGCAGACAGATGGCCCGAGAATCGTTTCAGCAGAGTCCGAATTTTGTTTTTCTCTCTGTACCTAAAGTTGCTGTGCTTGTTTCTTCGTAGTTTTTCATATTGCCAGCTCTCAGGAACAGGATCTACATGGGCAGGTCAGTACTCCTCCGATCTCTAGTTCTCTGCTTTGAGCAATGGTCAGCTTTCAAGGTGAGTTCCTGTCTGCTCAGAGGATATGTGCCTTTCCCAACACCTTAGTAATATCTGTCTTGAGCACTGATGCCTGAAATATTCAATGTTTCTGCTTGGAGAAATGGTCATAACATTTCTAGGAAGACAAGTCATTATTGATGCAGTCTCTTCTGGAAATCAGTGCATGCTTGCTTCAATATGTGCTATCAGTAGCTATCAATAGGCTACACTGTTCTGCAAGACAGCTGACAAACAGACAAACCTGTCCAATTAGCGCTATCTGGGCATATCCAAGTCTCCTCAAGAACAGCAAGTACCCATTCACTATCTGCTCAGGCTCAGTGAATCCTAGGTGCCTTAAAGTGTGCTTGAGTTGAATTGCAATTAGAAAATTTTATTAAGTTTCTCCACTGTGGTACTTACAGACTGCCCTTGATTTGATAGTAAATCCCTTCACACCTTTGAATCTGAGTAACTTTATTTTTGCCTCCTCAATGATTTAATATACTGGGGATTTTTTCCCCAGGTAGTTTTTAGGGAATTAGTCTACACCAAGACTTCGCCACATTTAGGGTAGATATGGATAAACAAATAGCAAATACCCCGAAGACTCATTTGTGCACAGCAGGCAAGCGTAGGAAAATTTCCATGTGCACAATCAGCATTTCAGGGTAGGGCCAAGTATTCAAAGGTTGTTTTAGTGTGTGAGCAAGGAAGCATCCAAACCAGGCTCTCCAAGCACTGCAATCCTTTGTCCTTCCCCTGACACTACTGACTCTTTTGTTGTTCCATGTCGCTCTTCAAAGCACTCCCCAGAGGCTTTTCTTGCTGCTACCTTGTGAAGAGAAGCTGAGAAGCAGTGATGTATCTCCTCAGAGCACTGTCTCCTCAAGTCTATCATTACAAGCCAGATCACCATACACACGGCAGACAATATACCAGCCCCTTCTCTGAGGCTGATTCTAGCTTGTGGATAAAAAGGATTGGATCGGCCTCTTTAGTTTGAAATTTGCCATCTCCAAGTCAAATAAGCTCCACATTGCCTCTTAAAGACTGAAAAATAAATAGCAGTAAAATGTGCTCTGCTGGATGGATTCCTTTCAGCAGGTAACTGCATAAACTAAATCTTGGCAGCAGAACTTCAAGTGAGTGAAGTATTATGGTTGATGGGCTTAAGCCTTTCTTCTGCTAATGCTGTGCAGGAAAGACTGTGACTGAAATAGGTATAATTAGTAAACCGTGATTGAATTCTCAGCATCAAGAAGACAACAACTCTTTCACAGTTTCTACTTTGATGTCATCTCTCATCTGTAAAGCTGTTCTACTCAGAACCACTTGAAGGTATTTTTCTTTTGAATTGGCTGCTTTAGACTGTCTTTAGTGCTAGATTATCTGTGTCAGGTTTATCACAAGCTGTCTGGATGTAGGATGATTTTTCTTTTCATGGTAAAACATAGCATTCTTCTAAACTCTGCTTCCAGTTTATGATGAAAGTGCTTCTTGGTTGAATCTTCTGTTGCTGATTTCCAAACACCCAGGATCTGGATCAACAATCTTACAATCTTCTGTATTGCTATTTTTGTTTTATTTACACTTCACAGTAACAACTTGGGTGATAATGACTTGCTACCATCACTGTCTCTCTGCTGACAAGAGCAAAGATCTGTCATCATCTTCTATCTAGTAGCATTTTGCACTTTTGTATCTGCATGTAGTGTATTACCAGTGCTTCACAAGTCCTTAGTCTCAAGCACTTGTTTTTTTGTTGTTTTTTTTTTCTCCTGGAAAAGATACTCTTCACCTTATATGTTGCTTCCTCCACTTGGAGCTTTTCTTGATGTCTTCCTAGCAGGGTCTTCTGAATCAGGAAGCTGTTTGTTTGGTTTTTTTCTTTTGATGTAATAATACGCAAAAGACTTTTCTTGTAACTATGCTGCAGAATTGCTGATAACATATGTGATATTTCACAAGCATGCAAGTCTCTGCCATAACTATACCTTGAATGTTAAGGAAATCTATTCCATTATTTTATGTCTTAAAATTTTATACTGGCGTGTTGGTCTAAGTTTTTGAAGTGCACACTGTGCATGTGTGTGCTTGGAAAGGTGCTGACTGGTACCACCTTATTTTCCAGTTCTCTCTACCTCTGCTTCAGAACTGGAATGAAAATTGCAGGAATTTGTGCATTATGAACAAAAATTCAGCAGCATTATGGCAGTAGGAGCACTAGTAGCAGGCATACAGAGTAATTGATATTGTGGTGTCCAAATTTCATTTCAGCATTCATTCTGGGAAAGCTACTCATGCAGAAAAGTTACCACATATGAAAAAAAGATATGGCAAACCATACAAATACACATCCCTGAGTCAGACTTTGACCCCTCCTTAATGTAACTCAGCCTGCCTCATGGATGAAATTATTAGATTCTGAGTGGATATATGGATTGAAAGCACAGAGTTAACAGGATATACTTCCTGTTTGAGAAAACGCATCTACTAATTTTCTGCTGATCATCTTTTAAAGAAAGCTTTGACATCTAATTAGTTATTTTCTTTTTAAATATCATCTTTTGTCTTTGGAGTATTACATTGTCCCTGTGAAATGCAAGAAATCTTGTGGATTTAGGAGCTTTGTGAATGAGGGAAATAATTAAATGAGGTCACCGTGTTGATGTTTTGTAGAATGACATGGAACTAACACCCCCTTCTTGATTTTTAGAGAACTAAAAAAATCCTTAATCTAATTAGTTTCTTTTATCTGGCAAGCAAAGATACCTCCTCTATCATTTTCTTGGGTATGCAACACCTTGAAGATCAGAAATGTTCCGTGAGGGACTGTATTAGGCTAATTGAAGTAAGGCAAGAGAACATAGAACCAGTCTGTCTCTGCTGCAAGCAGGGGTTTGCACTTCAGCCTTCTGGTACTGGAAGAAAAGCAGACCAGGTGAACATCTCCAAGCACCTCTGAATTGTTTGCTTCCGTGCAAAATAAAATTTACTTGTGCACTGGAATCAGCTGACAGTGAGTTTGGATAAACTAATTCTTTGTCTGTGTAATTTGGTAAAACATAAGTAGCTAAGCACTAAAATGAGGAGGAACGAGCTGTCTGTGTGAGGCGACAGAAAAGCCTGAAGGCAAATTTACATGGAGTTTGCACATAATTCTGGAAAACGAGCATTAGGCATTGCACACCCACATGAAATGAAGTCCCAGTTTTAATTTTCTGTCTCCACACTTCAGGGGGGATCGCCACCAGGTGGGAGACAAAATGCACATTTCCTTACCAGGTACAGCTCCCTTCACCCTCCTCTCCCCTTACCTACTCTGTTTTACTCTGGTTTCTGGCCTTTTCCTTCTGCTACTCCTTTTCATGAGCCCATTTTGAGGCAGAGGATTGGAGAAAGACAAAGTCTTGGCTTTCCTTCTGCGACAAAGGACCCAGGTATCCTCTCTCCCACAGCAGCAGGAGAGCAAAGGGATCCATCAAACCAAGGAGATAAGAGGAGCAGGCAGGGTGGAGGTGTTAACCCTGGTGTCTCAGGGAGCTCTCGTGAGGGATGTGCATTAGGCAAATCAAAGGGAAATAATGGTAAAAGCTTCTTCCCCAGTGCTGCATTCACTTGTGCAACTGCCATTTCCAGTACATTTAAATGATTCTGTACTGTTGTGATAAGGATTTAACAACTCTAGATTTTAGCCATGGATGCCTCAGAATGCAATGTTTTTTTCACTGGCTTGGGAGAATCTAAAATTCCACTTCAAGCATCCAAATGTAATACAAGTTTCCTTTATTAATAGTATAACTTTCAGCTTTTTCTCTCTTAAAGGATGAAATTCACCTCTCCATCCACAAAACCCCACCAAACTCCAAATTTGTTCACATTTTTGGTGCCAAGAAAACATAGATTGTGGTTGAGAGGCTAGAAGGAAGCTTGCAATGCCATCAGAGCAGCGAGACAGGTGCAGCAGCATTACAGCTCGAGATGAGGCTCATGATTCAAACATATCATCCACAGCATAATTATCCACAACATCTCAAATCTGCAGCTGACTTTTGCTCCCACAAGGCCATCCTTCAAATTGATCTGTTCAGGTTATCATAGTAAAGGTCATGGGACAGGCACAAGGACAAAACCAGTCCACTAGACCTCCAAAGTCCAAAGCCAAGGGAAGAAGCAACACTGAGTTATAATTTTAAAAATATATATATATAACTAATATATAGGTTTCCCACTTCCAAGCACCCCCCTCCACCTGCCTCATGCCTGACACCATTTGGAAGCTGGGGCAGAAAGCTCTTGGCAGTGCCATGGAGGAACTAGTGCTGAGGTGCAGCTACAGACAGACAGACAGACACTGCCTGGGAACCGCTGCCCCATGCCGGGAGCTGCAAAACTACTGCGACATAGAAGGATGGCTATGGAATAATAGATTCCTCCTGCTACTCTGGTGGCTGTCGCATTTCACACCATACCTCTCTCCTTTTCACAAGCACTCTGGCTGGATTAAATGGATTAAGAACTGGTTGATAAATATGAATGGAGTTGCAAGTTGATGTGGAAAAAGGTTTTCACTGTTTCTTTCTCTATGAATGAATCATGAATGGAAATTTCTTCAAGTGCATTAGAAGTTAATTCCTAGAGACTCTTTTTTTTTCTCCTCAGGCTGAAAAAACTGAAGAGCCAAATTTTGTAACAGGATAGGGGGGAAGTGTTTTAATTTATCTGAGAATCTCTTGCTTCAAACCCTAATTTCTAACTGCAATATTCCCTATGTAGATTATTCCAATAAAACAACATAGCACTGCAATTTATTTCAACTAAAAGTATCTACTTACAGTAAAAAAACTTCAGATTTGATAGCATGTTTTTGCTGTATCAAATTACTCCATCTGATCAAGTTTTCCCAATGCTGTGCTGCATACTTTGACTGGTCCAAATCTGAGAAAAAATGATGCTAAGGAATTTGGCTGCAGTTTTTAATTTTTTTTTCTTTTTTTTTCTTTGCAGTAACAGGCTGCTGTCCCAAAGTTTGGAAATGTTGGTTTACAGTATTCATAAACTCACAGTAGATCTTACATATGTGGATATGTACATACAAACATTTATGCAGATATATAAACTTCAGATCTAATTTTATATTGGAAGCACCTTACAAATTCATAATTGTTTGGGTCTAACTGCATGTGTCACTGAATGGATGACACATACAGGATGGCCAGTCACTGTAAATATGTTTTGTTGTGGAATTTGTTCATTTTCTTTACACTGAAGGTATGCATCAATTCCTGGCTGAAAATAAAAATACCACAAACATAATCACAAACTTCAGAAAGTCCCCAGCACATACAAAGAAACTCACATATTATGAGCAAAATCTTGGGAACTTTTGGTCTGATTTTCTAAAACGTGGGGTTTATCTCATTGTCCCATATTTGAATCTGTTCGGTTGTTTGCCTTTCCCCAGTAAGTTTTGAACACATTACCTACTGTCAGCCTGATCCGTTAGAAGTCTTAAAGATCGTGAGACAGGGAAAATCACCAGTAAAAAACTGACTGCCACATCCAGCGAAAACATCTCTTTTCCAAGCTATGAATGGCATGGCAGAGCTAGGGAGACAAAGGGTAACACACATACAAGCCAAGTGAGCATCAAACTTGATCCAACACCCAGTGTCCTTTTGAGTGACAGGGAAAAACACAGGTGGGAGACCTGGAGGTAACCATGGACATCACATATGCCCAGGGACAAAAAGGGAAAACACTCCTGGGGTATGGGAGAGTAAAAAGATCCCTGCAGCACAGAGCACAAAGGCTTCTAGGAAGCCTGGAGACATTTGGATAACAAGGGCAGTTTCTGGAGACAAGGGAAGACTCCAGGTTTTGTGGGGAGGAATGCAGGAGATTGTACACAGACTATAAAACTGGGTTTGCTGTTCCTTGGCTCACAATATTTGCCTGAAGGGCAAGTCTAAGCTCTCTAGCTATAGTAGCTCCAGGCTTCAGTAGCAAGGAAGTCTACTGCAGGATAGGTTAGTCCTGGCTGGAAGCCTTACAAGAAATCCTTTCAATTGATATAGCAGATATGAAAAAAAACTGAAACAATGCAGCAATGGAAATGGTCTGACCCGTACAGGTCAGCTGGATTCACCTGTGGGATGGCCTTGCAGCCCCTCCTCAAAGCAAGGTGGTTTCAGCAGCACAAACCAACAAAACCAGCTGTTAGAGGTCGAAGAGGAGAGCCCATTTCAATCTGATGCTGGGAGCCTGAGCTTCTACAGCTATGCTTGCATAGAGAAAGCCCCAACCTCAGTGGAGAGGTGTCTCCCACAAAACCTGTTGGCAATTATCACCTCCCCACACCAACACAGCTGGAAACAGAGGCAGCCACGGAGCCTGGAGCAGTGTCAGTCAGTGTGTGGTATCCAGGCTGAATTGGTATCAGAAGCCCAACCAGTTCTCTTCTGAGGTTTGCTCAAAACAGTTTTGGCATTAATGTTCTACCCAGGACCAAACCACAGCAGGGATGGAAGGCATTCGTGGTGAACACAGCCCCCACACGGTACATGCTGATAAAATGTAAATACAAAATTGCATTCTGACAAGGGATGTGTATGGATGTCTCTCTTCCATATGCTGCCATGCAGGCGGGAATTCAAAGTGCACAGAGCAAGCAAGCTATTTGAAGATTTGGAGTGCGCTGCCTCACACAGAGCAGCACTACAGTGAAGAGGCCAGCAGAGGAAGAGTGAGTCAGAATGTGGATTTGTGTCCCATTAGATAGCCTGCAGTGAGTCCAGCTTGGACACTCAGTGATCTCTCACATCACTGCAAGAACAGAGAGCCCAGGGCAATTCAAGAGTAGCAGCCAATGCCATGGGAGAGCAGTAAACCCTCATCCTCGCTTTCTTCCTGGTAACAAGTCTGTGTAGTTATATCCTTAATGTACTTTAGATAGAGTAAGCCACAATGCAATTAGGATGTCCATATGGAGAGTCAGTGCAGCATAGCTAGTACACTGTAAATTCAGATCCTCGCTCACTGAGAATTAATTATCTTGTAGACAAGCCATGTGTCAGTGAAATCCGTTTATTACTGTATAGGATATTTGGTCTTTGAGGAAGGCTGGCCCAAAAGAAATGGGGGACTGAAACTATGATTGGCAAAGGAAATACATTAGTAGGAAATGCAGTTTTATGCCAAGTCAGTTGATTCAAAACAATCTGGCTTGGTTTTCAAACCCACTTTCCCCCAATACTCTAATCTTGGTCAAACAAAGTAAAATAATAATAAGAAAAAAATAAATGTTTTTTTTTTGTTTTCTATAGGAAAAAAATATACTTTTAAAGTTTGAATTACAATTTTAATACGGAAAATTTTCAGTGTATATGTCTCTTGTAGAAATAAGGTTTCTATAGAATTTTTTCATTTGGTTTCACTTAAAAAACCTAACTTGTCCAAACTTGCATCTGCTGTACCTTCACAGAAGTCAACAAAGTTGAACCAGAATGAACAATCATCTTACATGACATGCTTTGCAGGAATGACAGACTTTTCTTCCTCCCTGGAATCAAAATATCACTGGAAGTAAATCTGCATTACCATTGTACCTCTATAGCAAGAATTTTCTTAAAAATTCTTACGGTTTGAAAACTAGATCAGTCAATTGTCCAAAAATAATGATTAAAAAAGAAAGAGAGAACTGTTGGGAAAAAAAAATCCACATTTCAAATTTCAGTTATACTGCTCTTGAGGTAGTCTGGCTTGGGTACAGTTAATCAAATTTTGAGATGGAGATTGGGTTGTGTGTCTCTTATCTTCATTCTCTGTGATTTTAGAGAAACATATGCATGTGTGAGGGCACCTCGTTGTTCCTCTGATGATTTATCATATCTTTGTGGGATGGTTTTGTTTCCCACTATGAAATGCAAATTGAGCATGCAGTGCTCCAGCTGTCTATATAAAGGTTAAAAAGATATATAGATATACATTTAATGCTATTCTTGCTACTCTAAGAACTGGCTTTGAATGATGATTCTAGCACCGTAAAGATCTTATACTGTCTACATTTTCTGATTTTAGTTGGGGGGCTTTTAATTACCTTTTTTTGAAACGCTGCTGTTTCAATTTTAAAAGCATAGCCCAACTGCAGATAGACCAAGATTGTCTTGGTTGTGACAAAAAGTTGAAGCAAAGTTATGAGTATTGAAAATCAGAAGAAAAAGAGGTTTTTATATATCCTATGACCAATCCTGCAGACCAATCTGAGCACAGATTTTTTTTGTGCATCAGCTGATCATATACATTCAACTTTTTTTCCATTCTTTTGCTTGCAGGTTCCATGCCAGTGAAATGGGATTTCCTTTTTTTTGGTTGGTTTTCATTGCTCCGGAGGGGCCTTCATACCAGTCTTACTCTCTGCCTTCTCAACAGATAAAGACGAAAAATGCTTACCACTTTCTTTCTCTTACAAGATGCCTACTGGTAGCATTAATCATGAATATGTTCTTTCAGGTTTTTTTTCTCCTCTGACTCATTTTAACACTTACCAGCTTCACATTCTGGTTCTCCCAAAAATCTTGAGAATGCAGATAAAAATTCCTTTCTCCTAAATCTCAATCCTTTGCTTTCTAACTTGTTGTTAATACAGTATAGAGCACAGGATAAGCTAGGAAGGAAAATACATTTTCTTAGAATGGCTTGACTGTGCTCTGAGGCTGTTTTTTAGCTCATGTGCCAAGGTGTGGCAAAGACGAGCTATAGAAAGGAAATCTGGATTCCACATGAAGCAAAACCAAAAAACCCCATCTTTTAAAACAATTATTTAGCCATTTTTAAAGTTCAAGCTTGGATAAGACTAATACATCGATTTAATTCACATGCCAGCAGAATTTTGCCTCTAATGAAACCAGGTCAGTGGGAACAGCTTAAACAGAGGGGAGTTTGCATGTCTGATGCAAAGAACCATGCTTGTTGCTTTTCTCATAGCACCGTAAATATTTTTTCAGAGTATAAACTTGTGTATTCATTAGCACCAGGGCCCCTTCCACATGGGGTGCTCCTTGGAAAAGTACCAAGCAAGCAGGACTATTAATTCCAATCAAGATGGCACTCTGACAGAGAACGGGAAGCATCCCTAACCCAGATAACTATGCCCTTGATAAATGTCGTGAGAGCAGTGTGTCACCCGTACCTTGCCTTTCTTTATGTCCATTATCCATCAAGACAGGCCATGAGGGAATGCCTGAGAACTGTGTCGTTCCCTGCAATAAGCCACAATGCTAATGAGGCATAACAAATTGAGGAAGTATCATGTATAATCCTGATCCCTCATTGACACTATTACCAGTATAGATTTCAATTCACCATTTGTTACATGCTTAATACAGACAAAGTGGGAGGGTGTAGAAGAATTACTCCTTCAGTTATTGCATTTTTTAAACAGTTGTCATCCTCCAAGACAAAACTCTCTGGTAATTCCCTCTGTTTTTGCTACTGCTATTTCTCAGCAGGATTTGCTGTTTGTTCTTGCAGGGGGTCAGCCAGACTTTGTCTTTCTCACAGTTTCAGTTTCCTACTGGGATTAAGGGTCTAGCATGTTTCTGCAACAAATCAACTGAACCTAAGATAAATAAACCTACTGAACAACACGGCTCTGGTATGTGCCTGCATTTTTGGAGCCAGCTGCAAGTCTGTGTAAGGTGTTCCAGTGGGAAACTGAGGCAAATACATGGTTTTAATGAATTCTCATCAAAGTCATGGCACATTTTGTGGTTTGTGAGGCTTATTTTTTGGGATGCGGACTGTTCCTTCAGATGTGTTTTTTTCCAGTCATGCACTCTGCTATTCCTCCCAGAAATGGTACTTTGCATTACTTTGAAGAATCCCAGGGTACCTGCAGACAACGAATAATGATTTTGTCACTGCAAATTTATGACAGAAAACAGCACAGATTTATCTACAGATTGAAAATCCCGGATGTTGGTCCATGACGTTGATTTCATGCCTCCCTCTTTTTACCCCAGTAGCTCAGTGATGAGTTATTTTGGCTGGTGGAGAGACTCCTCACAGGCTGCTCTTCCCTGAAAACCGGGTCCTACTATTGGTGGATCTCAGGAAGGTGGCCTGTCCCCACACTGTGACCTAAGGGATGGGGACAAGAGCCAGGTTTTCATACAGGCAGTGAGCAGATGCTCAGTCTGCCCACCAAGGGAGCTGCCCTCCAGGTCACTGCATCCTCAGTAGGCCCTTCCTCCTCCCTGCTCCGGGGCTAATACCCCCCTGGGCTTTCCCAGCCCCTCAGTTTTCCCACGGGTTCCTGTTTCCTTCTTTTTGAGGCTCTTCTGCCTCTTATTACAGAGGGAATTTGGAGGCCAGGCTGATGGCTCACCTGAGCAAACAATACCTCTTGAGCAGCATTGCTCAGGTCTGGGGGACCCTGGCTGCCAGGAAATCTACTTCTGCCCCAGAATATTACATAGCAACCAAAGTATAATTACACTGTTCCCAGACAAGAAAATAACCGGCAAACCAAGGCACTTAACCAAAAGAATCATGTCTGGTTTAGTCCTTCATTAAAAGGCACTCACAACAGTGCAACACAAATAGTCATCTGGATCACAGTTTCCCCTACGCATGTTTCAAGTGACACATATTAACTGATGCTTAATCAATACATAGAGAACTTTTTGAAGTGGAATAGAAATGTCTGAATGCATTTTAAATGGGAAATAGGGTGAAACTTTCACAGAGATCTGACAAAATAGAATACTGATAACAAAAATAAGGTGTTTGACAATGAAGTATAAAGTTATTACTAGCACTCGATTAGGAAGATTTTTATTAGTCATCTCTATTTGCTCCTCATAAATAGTGAAACCATCTAATGCCCCTATAATGACTGGCACTACACAGGACTATCATGATAGTCATAGTAAATGTGCTGCATAAGAGAAAGAGCACTTGAACCTCTTTATAAAACCAGATCTGATTAGGAATTGTACTCCAGGCATGCTCGTGTTAAGCTGTGTATAACTTTTGGGTCAGATATTCACTGTGCTGAGAAGCTTTGGGGTGAAGAATTAGTTCCTGTTCCATTCAGGATTTTATTTTCTGGATAAATGCACCAGTTTGAGAGAAAAGGTATTAAATTTGGCTCAGATATAACTATTTCCATAGAAATGTACTGAATTTGAAAGGTCTTTGATTGAAGTTCTTGACATGCTTTCAAATGATCAAGTGTCACAAAAAGTGGTTACTTTTGATCTCATTAACGAGCTAAGTGAACGATAGTTTAAATGTAGAATAGCATTTTCATGATTTAAATTTTTATCAGGCTGTTTCAAATTGAAAGGCTGATTAATTTTAATAAGATTTCTACCATAAATGGGAAAACTGTCAAAATTTTGTTACCAATACATTTTTCACTTGAAACGCTCTAAAGTAAAAAGATACTTAATCAGGTAACTCAAGCCAAATTAGGCCAGTCTGAATTATTAGCTGCTGTCTCATTCATAAGTCTCCCTTAAATTCACTTCCAAGTGTTTATGGACATGCAGAGAGGTCCAACATGAAATGGCAGCTCTTTGTGTAAATCTACACTACTTCATTATTCATATTAGCTGGAAATTACAGCTAATTTGAAGTCTTGTTTAAAAAACTTTGTTACAAAAGCTGTCAGACACTATTAAAAAAAAAAGAGAGAGAGGAGAAAAAACTATCTTAGATTGATGGCACTGAATTTAATCAAAAATGTCTATTGCTTAATAGATAGAGACCTGAAGAAGCTGCAGAATTTTAAGACATGATTTCTCACTTTAAAATGATGGCTTTCTATTGGTCTGACTGTGTAAGGTTGTCCTCAACTAAGAGTAATTTTGACCCAAAAAGGTTGAAGAGTTGAAATAAAAATGCAAATCTAACTGGATTTGTAGCACAAAAGGTTCTTTGGAAGGCAGCAAAATACTAAATATCACATTGTTTTCTTCTTATTTTTATTTACTTATTGGGGAGTTTTGCTTTTTTCCTTGCTTTTCTCCCTACCTCCCTTTTCTTTATTTCAGCGTTTCCTTTTATCCTGAAAAATAACTGAAAATTCACTCTGTTCAGTACAAGTCAATAATCCTGTACCTACTTGAAACAGAAGGACCTTTTCTAATTAGAAAAGAGTGGTGTGTGTTATATTGTGCCCTGCATTTGGATAACAATAGAAAATTATTAACAAGGTAATAGGAAGCTAATATGTTTTGTTTTGTAAGATTATGAAGTTGATCAGCTTTTTTTAAATTAATCTTATCACTGACATTCTGTAGCAATAAATGATCAGATCTATTACACATAATTAACTATCATTTATTATTGTACTCACTGTTTGTAATTCCGCAGATAATTTCCTATTCATTATGTTCTATGACAGACATTCAGCAAGCATAGTAATCTGCATAGTGTCAGTTTGTAAATGCAGTTACACCACCAAGGTAAGCTGAGGGGACTGGAAACCAAAAATCCCTAAGTTTCTTCAATTTGTGGTCGAGTTTACATCACACTTGAGATTGAGCCACATGAATTGTGAGCCTCAGTTTCCTCCTCTGTTTTCTGGTAGAAACAAAGCCTGCCTTTCTGAAGGATTTTGATAGTCTTGGATGAAAGGCTCTAAGTATAGAGTATTATCTGTTATAGCTGTGGTTTCCTAAGTCTTTGCTATTTAATAATGCAGTGTGAGCTGCTGGAAATTGAGAAAATTTGCTTGCAAATAATAAAGGATATTTGCTTTAGCAGCCTTACCTCTCCTCATCTTCTTGTTTGTCATTGTAATGGTAGCTATGAATATGCATCTTTGCTGCATCAGAGCAAGAGTTATTTGCCCTTTCCAAAAAAGCAACAGATTATACTTCAAAGTTAACTGAAGATGACATATTTTTTCCCCTTTATGCCTGCCTTTTTTAAAATTAGTTTGGGGAAACTGTGAGATTGAACATAAACTTCCAAGGTCTGCGGACATGAAATTCAGTGGGAGAGCAACACAAATAGAACCAGAGAAGACAGTTGTTCTCTCCCATGAACTGGAATTTCACATTGATGTTCCAACATTTTAGCTGTTTTAAACACAAATTTCTACAGCAAAGTAAAAGCAAAATACATTTAAAATGGCAAATAGTAAAGAGAAGACCAAATCGGTAAAGCCTACTGTATATACAGAGATCTGCTAGCTGAAAGGTAGTACAATGTCAAAAATAGTTTCAAAGCAGTGCTGTGACACATAGAGAATCACAGAAGCGGGGCTGGAATGAACCTCCAGAGGTCATCTGCTCCAGCATCCCAACATCTAAAATCCAGTTCCCCACAATTGTGTCTAGATGGAAGATATTTAAGGGTAGCGACTCCATTACCCCTCTGGAAAAACTTTTCTGTGCTCAGTCACCCACACAGCAAAAAAAGAATTCCCTAATGTTCAGATAGAATCTCCTGTGCATCTTAAAATTCACAGGTTTGTTAAATCCACTCAGTTTCCAAGTGAATGTTTAACATCTTGTTGCTGCATTCCCCCTCTCTCTTAATTTTATTTAGAAGTAAAGATTCTTTCTGTAAACAGGTATCTGATTTCCTTGCAGCTACTAGCAACTTGAGCACTGATTTGATTACATAATGGGGAAATAGATCATCCATTATTTAACAGAAATAGTCTACCTAAGGCAGGTGGAATTCATTCAGGTAAAGCTTCCAAAAGTGATACAGCTCTGAGCACTCACCCTCAAACAGTACCCAGCTGAAATCTTTTTCCTGGTTTACAAGAGAAAGAGGGGTCCAGCCTCTTTATTGTCTGGGAGAAGCAAAATGAAATATTCCCTAAAAAGATTTTTGGAGTTTTGTAGATGGGTAGGGAGTTCAGCTGGCACCCAACCCTCAGAAGTTCTTCACCTGCTGTATATGAGGTACATGTGGGGTGACTCAGGAGAGCTGGTCAAAACACTTTTTGGGTTATTTCTCTGTGCAGACCAAGAAAAAAAACCCATCAAACACTCAGAAGATGCAGTTTTCCCCTTGGTCTGTCAACTCCCCATTGTGGTTTTCATGGTGTCCAGCACTCAAGTCCTTAGAACTTCAGAGAGGGGAATTTGTAACATCACAGCCCAAGGCGAAAAAGCATCATCTCCAGGCCATAAAACAATTTTCTTCTGCTCTGTAACATAGAGCATGGTTATCCTTGCTGTGCTTCCATGTTCTAAATTTGGCAGGTGCTCTATTAAAGTGGAGGCATCCTTTATCTTTTCCGGAGTCTTGAGAGTAGATTTACAGGTCACCATGTGAAGCTGCACAGTTGGCATTAACATTCATGAGAGGTTTGGGTGTGACTTCAGCTCAGTGGGCAAAAAAGGTTTTCTCTTGTTTCAGCTTCTTAATTCAAGCACGTTTCTGTATCATTTGGCTAAGGGAGGTACGTACTGTAAGTCAATCACAAATATTTGAAGGCAGCACAATACCTAAGTTAAGTCTGGCAAATAAATATTTTGACCTGTTTTTAGTCCATACTGGAACCAATTTACAGCAATACAACAAGGTAAAGGTTTGAAAGTGGCTGCAGAGAACTTTACAGTCTATGCACCCACTGACAATTTTTATTCTGTTCTCATACTTCCCAAATAATGTATATCTAAACATATCCTACTTTTTTTTGTCAGCACCTTCATAACACAGCTTTTTTAAAAGCTAGCCAGCTTCAGCACAGGTTTTCCTTGAAGTCCTAAAAAACAAAAGAAGAGATAGGTAGAAGAATGTGAATGATTTAAAAATGAGATGCTTTCATCTCTTGAAACATTTCAAACATGCTGAAAAATAGATTGCAACACTAAAAAAAATGAAGATTTAAAAATATTTAAAACAAGTTCATTTTCTTTGTGCTTGAATTACTCTGCAAAACCTGGGACATAAAACTCCTTAAAGTACTTGCATTGTAATTTCTTGCTTATATACTTTCAAAAGAAATCCCATTTTCACTTGAAGTGTGTCAAGTAAACATTTATTTATATATTTTAACAGTAAGAACCAGAGCAGGCAGCAAGTAGAATAAAAACACCTGCAAACATTTCAGACTGCTATTCTTCTTAATTAAATCTGAAATATTCACCAAGAACTTGTCAAAATGTCCCATTCAGCATTACCGTCCAGCTCTGACTCTATTTTAAAGACTAAGATTTTCAACTTTTCTTCTCTTCTTTAACCTCTGTTTTCAGAGTCTTTCTGTTCTTACATAAAGACTGAAGCATCAGTCATCCATTGATTTTTGTGGTACTACTTTTGCTGTGGAAGGTATATATTTTATTTTTAATTATTTTTTCATAGATATAGATACTTGTATATATGTAAATATATACATATATATATACACACACTTAGCTACCACTTTGCTTTCAGAGTTTTAGGAAAAGACACATACTATTTCAAACTAAATTAGTGAAGGGGTCTCCTAAAAGAGGATGGTTAACAACCGCAGCAGACGGGAATTTGGAAAATCAGGATTTTTAGTGGCTTCAGTTCAGACTTTGATTTTACTGCTGGAGCAGTTCTGGCATGTTTTGATTTTGCTTTGTGTCCTTAAATGTGCAGAAGGACGTGTGGCAGGGATGGGTTCCTGAGGTGTTGGACAACAAATTGTAGGTGCTTGAGAACCAGGGATATGATAACTTGGGCAAGGGACTGGTGACATTCTGCCAGTTTCATTTTAACACCTGGCACATCTGTGGCATCACCAAACAGCCTATAATTTAGCTAAAACATCATAAAGATATTCAGTGTCATAAAAGCAACATTTTATTTAACCTTCCTGTAACAACTTTAAGAACAGTAATCTGTTAGAGTAGGCTGCATGTCTGGCACATGATAGTGGATGAGAATGAGTAATCAAATCTTAAATATGTATTTGTAGCAATATTTCCTCAAAGTTTTTGCAAATATGGCTAAAAAGTATGTGATGGGAAGAAATAAAGACAGAGAAAGCAAAATAAAATTCCATTGTCCTTAACTGGGAGCTGAAAGAAGTTTCCCAGTACATCAACAGGTTTTTCATTTGTTGCTGCACATCACTGTATGCCAACGCAAGTAAAACCAAAGCCCCAGTACCCCAAGTCTAAGTAAAATCTGATTCCACCATAATTAGCACACAAGGTTTAAATAGGCAACTTACTGTATTTTATTATTAATTTATTTTATCCTGATTGTCTTGGGTTTTCTATGTCTTTAACATCTACTTGATATATTCTTCTGCAAAGTAAGAAGGAGCAAATGATATCTATGCCTCAGTTCTGTAAGTACAGAAGCCCGAAGAAAATGAAGAACCTCAGGGGAGGACTTTTTATAGCGCTGAAATCCACACTTTGTGGGTTCTCTATGTTATCGGCAGATTTCCTGAATTTCCTCTTGTATTGCTCAGATATATCTCAGTGCTGTTTGCTGCAGTTAACTCAGACATCCCCCCTCCAGCCTCATCCCTACATGTCTCCAAAATCCATGAATCCTCAAGAAGAGACCTCCAAGTGCCTACAAGGGGGCACACCCATATTCCCTGGCATTGAACATAGCCACTGGATGTGTCAGGAGAGAGAGTGAATTAGCTTTGCCTTCACAGAAAACACTGGAGAGGCTCCATCAGGAATACAGGACACATCTTTTGGCTATCAAAGTCTGCAAAAATGAACTGAAGTACAAGAAAGAAAGACAGGAAGATGAGGGGAATGAAGAGCACACCATATGAACAAAGATTAAGATCTTAATTCTTTCTGCATTGCAAAATGATTTTGTGAGAGTGATGACTCCTTTCTGCCTGCATCTGAGGATAAACACTAGGAGGGAGAAGAGCTCATTAGGTAAATGATAAAACTTATGCAGTGAAAAGTTGCTTTTGTCTGGCCTGAATAATTTTTTGGGCTGAAAACGAGAAGAGATTATGAACTCTCAGAGCAGTGAGACTCTGCACAGATTTTTGAAAGCATTCATAGAAACTGATTGCCTGCTCTTTCAGACAAGCCAGTTAATTGAGCCTGAGGATCCTCAGCCTTTGTCCCTCTGTTGCTTATATACTTTATTATGATGGTGAGAAAACTAAGATGAAAAAAAATAAGACAAAAGCACTGCATTTTTAAATGTGTGAATATGGATCATTCTTCTTTCTCAGATTCATAAAGCAAAGGCAAAATCATGTCACCGTTTTGGAGGATGAAAGGAGCGCTAAGACCACCTTTTTTGTCATGTTTTCCTCTAACTAATCTTGTGATCAGTAACACTTGTTTAGCTAAATCTGCCTGTTACCTGGGGTGAAGACAGGAGACCAGCTCTTGCACCATCTCACACTGGTTGGCTGGCATGAGGTTGTTCTTTCCCAGACTTTTCCAGCACTTTGGCTTAGATCTCTACAGGTCTAAGATCTCTATGGATCGAACTGTTGTGCAAAAGTAACCCATTCTTCATAGCGATGACTGGATTTCTCCGTGACATTAAAATGCATATGACCTGGGACATGACATTTTCTGTGTTTGAAATAAGTGCCAAGTTTATGGCTGTACAAGGCTGGCTGATGTGAATTTGTCTGCTGAGGAGCTGATGAAGAAAACGTGTTGGTGGTCACAGCCAGGGCTGCTATTCTGGTTTCTTTCCTAGGCTTTTGATGGACTCACCAGGGCACCCTCTGGCATGCCTAGGTAAGTTCACCTCCATGTCCGTAAAATGGATTTGTATTTATCCACCTCAAATCCTGTTTCAATACAAAGCCTTTAAAATGTAAAGAAATTTGTACTACAGCAGTGTAATGTAGTATATGCACTTGTGATAATGGGGAATGACCCTACAATGGGTTTTATTTTAATTAGAAGAAATCCAAAAGAACAATAGTGAATCAAGCCACTTTTTAAATTTACTATTAACTTACTAATTTAACTAAGACGAGAATTTGCCCCAGTGTCAGATTCTAGAATATTAATAAATAATGACATAAATAGCAACCACAGAATTAAGCAATTAATGAGTTCTTTTTACCACATGAAAGGCCCTGATACAGACCCTTTAGCTCTTGCTAATGAGAAAACCAGACAGTTGCTCCCACAGGCAGTCTGTCAGCTTTCTTCAGGCATTTCATGAATTTTGGTCGGAGCACTCATGATACACAGTAGGTGCACAGTATGGCAGATCCTCTCTTCGGTACAGAAGGATGCCTAGAGCCAGACCAAGGCTGGCCACCAGACCAAAACTTTGCTTCACAGTTTATCAAACTTAGGTTAAAAGGGCAAACTCACAGAGTCTTTGGAAACATCAGGTTTTAGCACTTTAAGTTGGTTTATATGAGATTTTCCTTTTTTCCACATTAATCCACTTCATGAGAACAGACATGAGCAGAAGAAAGCCAATTATTTGACAACTCAAAAGGTGGGGGGAGTTAAAACAGTTGCTAAACAATAATGAAACTAATGTTGAATAGCATTCAATTAATATTTATAACATGCAGCAATATTAACAGCAGAATTAACTTATTTTTGTATGTCTGACAGCTCTCTAGTTGATTAAGAATTGCATTATGATATTTTGCATATTTTCCATGCAAATACAGCGTTATTTGCAGTATTATTTTTACCCTTAATTGAGGCTTTGTTTGGAAATCACTGTTTTCTCCTGTACTGAAGCTGTAAAGAAGTAAATGATCTTATAAGGGATACGATTTCTTTCCCTATCACCTTCTCACAAAAATTTGTATTTTATATGCTATGTATTGCTAGGGTCCTCTGAAGCACAGCGTATACCACTATACAGGAACTCTTGCTCAGAAATTGGTGGGAAGTCTTCCCATAGCTGTAGCCACAAGAACAGTTGTAACTTGAGAGAGCTTCTGAGCTCCTTCAAGCATGGAAAACTTTTTTGTTTTATGAGACTTCAGAAATACACACAAAAGGTGGTCCTTGCCTCAGACGACCACAGTACTGCCCCTTCCACTTTTACAATGCTAATTTAGGGAATAGTTTTGGTAAAACCAGTTAGATACCCCTGACTTTCTTTACTCAGTTAATACTTTTTTTTAACAATACTTTGATCTTTAGTAATGCTCCTTCTTGTCTATTTTTATCTGACAGTAACTAGCATTTTCTAAAGCATCTGTCTGATTTAACCATTGCTGTTAGAGACCCTGAGTTATTTAAAAAAAAATTTACATATCATGTATACCTGAAAGTGCTAATTACACTCTAGTCAGGTTTGTGGAAGGAAGCAGTCCAGAGGATGCCTAAGTTCCACAGGAAATCATGGGAACTGGTGTTCAGCCTAATTTCCATTAGACATCTATTGCGTCTTTACACAGCTAATAACTTTATTAAACCTGGTTTTAAGCAGCTTTGTAAAAAGATGAAGGAAAGGGAAGCAGAGAAAGGGACTGGAGCACCCACCTTAGGTACTCATAATCTACTTGGAGTGTTGTGAGCATTCCACAACATAATCAGCTTCCCAGTAACATATGTGCCAGACCAGTAGCTCGCCACATGCAGTGTGATGAACATTTGGCAGCCTGATGCCATAAGGATGGCGTGGCCAAGTCAAAACAGCCTTTCTGCACCACTACTTATCAGTACAATTTTGCACTTTCCACTTCCTACAGGGAGTAATTTTCATCCCTTTTTGGTCAGACTTACTTGGGCTACTTTCTGGTTTCAATTTTAAAACCATGTAGGGATTTGACTGAGTTATTGGGTTAGGACAATGGCAGCCAAAACCTAAATGAAATATGGCTGTAATGGCAAGAACAACTAAGAATAATAACTTACTTCATCCAAAATATAATTTCAGAGGAGGAGTGGAAGCCTCTGTGACATAACTAATTTCAAATTTCCCTGGCAAAAGCATGAGGCAATAAACAGGTTCAGTCCTGTACTGACTCACTATGATGATATAATAAACTTTTCTTTCTCCCACTCTAATGATTCTATGCTAAAGGTCTGCACTGCACTAAGAGAGAAAACAGGATAAAGGTGAAGGGAGACAGAGTGAACAGAGAAGAAGGAGTTTGCTGGTGGTTTTAAATCTTTTTCCAACTTCATCATGATCTTTTCACTTACATCCATCCCTGCTTCCGACAAGAAGGAAACAAAAAGGATGAATGTGGCAATGAGAACTTATCTCCGTCTCTACTTTCTTATTTTTCTCCTTAGATGAAATTCAGATGCCAGGCTGTGAAAAAAAAATCTTCCTGTTGCCAGTTTTTCATGCACTCCAGAGACAGCCAGGGTGGCATGTTTTGGATCTGTATCTGTATTTTCATGCTATTTTGGCATTCCTTTTCTTCCAAATAATTTACATTATTTTAGATTCTGTACAAACAATAACTATCAAGCTATTCAGACCTTTCTATTAAAGAATAATAATCAGATTTTCTATAAATCACAGTAAGAAAGCTGTAAGGGAAAAAAGAAAATCATTCAGTTCACCCTGGCAGACAAGTATAAACTCAAAAGAGCTGAATTCATGCCTTGCTCTGTCAGAAACTTCATTTATGACCTTGGATAGACTATAGCCTCTCTCCACCTCTGCTCCCAGACTGCAGGATAGGAATACTGTGGACGTTTCCCTTCTTGATTGCAGTGGGCTGGGTTAGGGGAAACTTTATGAGTCTTATAAGAAATCATAAACCGTTTTTGCAGGACAAGAAGAACACCATGATAAAAAATGTACTCAGAATTGTGAGGCAATAGGAAACTACTGTAATGAAGATATATAAGTACCAAATTAAATTACTGGTCTGGGCTGTAACAGTCTTACCTGTGAAGTCTCTCAAAGCATATTTGAGAATACTATATGCACAGCCTTGACCTGGACTAAGTGTACTGCTGCTTTATACTAACAGTATGGATGGAGTGACTTCTTGTATGTATATCCACATGTAATTGAACATATGATTCAGTGAACAGCTCCCCTGCACACCACAGCTTAATTTTCCTCAATATACAAATATATTTTTTAATTGTTTTCTTCTGACAGTTGTGTGTACTCATCTTCCCTACAGACAAAAAAAGTTAAGCTGAACAATAGTGAAAAATCTGGAGGTCAAATTCTGCTTTGAGCAATACTTGGCACCTTTCAGACAGGAATTTCAAAGAAGGTGAGAGGCCAGGCTGTCCACAAACACAGCAGGAGAACATAGCTGGTTACAACACCCCTCTTTCTTCTCTTTTCCCAGTATCCCAGACCAGCTACAGCAGGAATTGTTTTGTGGCAGGCCAGGCAGCAGGCAGTAAGGCACCTTTCCACCTCACAACCCTGCAGTGAAACAGGCACAACTCTTCCAAAGAAAGGGGCTAGGGGAGACTGGCTCAACAGAGGGAAGGAGGAGGAAGGGTTACCTCTCTTTAGCACTTAGTCTGGGTAAGGGGGGAGAAGCTTTTTCCAGTCAAACATACTAACATTTAGGCTAAATTCTCATATATACTCCTATTCTCTTTGATAGATATATAAAAACACATGTATAGTACAACATTTATTGAGAGATACTCTGTTTCACAGTCATTTTTATTACTCCCTCACTAGCTTTAAACTGCTCACAAACGTGCCCCTGATATAGGCAGGACCTCTCCTCAGAAGTGGGAGCATGGGCTCAAATCCCTTAAGAATAAGAACAAAAATGAGAGTAAGTTTCTCACACCATGACTGAGTACTCTCATTCCTGATCCAGGGAGTGGAAGAGGGAAGGGGGAAAGCACTCCTTTACTGGCATTTGGTGAGAGCACAGCCTTCATGTCTGTGCCCTTCACCCAGCTCTCCTCTCCAGCCACTTGCTGGGAATATCTGCCTGCACACACCTCCAGCACATGCTCTCATCTGAATTTTGGAATGACATAGATACAAATCAGGTCAGCCCAGTACAACCTCAGGCACCCCTGTGCCTGAGCAGAAGCTGGATTTGGAGATACGAACCTCAGTGGTGAGAAGGGAGGGGTCTCCAGGACTCCCTGGTACCTAAGTGAGGGCTTGGTAAATGTTAAAATCTTACTGCGGGGATTCAAGTCCCCAGGCAGTTCCTGCGAACAGCCCTGTCAGTGAGATGTGCCTGTATCCCACGCTGTAACAAGACTTGCTGGAGAGCTAATCAGCTGGTGCTTCCTCCTTCCCTTTTCCCTCCCCCAGGTGACACTTGACTGCAGAGTTTTAGTGCCTACAGGGTAAAGTAAGTCCCTCTGCCAGGTCCCCAGAACAGACCTCTCCTCCAGAGACGCGGGAACTGGGGATGGGCAGGATTTTACACTGCTGTGGCTGGGGCTGAATCTTATCCTCCTAACTGGAGACACGCAGGCCTCTCCTGTCTGCCAGCTGCATCTCCAAGTTCTCTTTTTTTTTTCCTCTACCAAAGAGGAGCCAGGCTGGGCAGATGTCTGTGGACATGGCAGAGGATGGGGTCTGTCAATTCCCTATGCTCCTGCAGGTCAGTGTCATGGCAGTCATGAGAGCCCCAAACACACCCACATTTAGTGGTTTGAAGACTACTTAAGGAATCCTATTCATTTAGATTCTCCATTTATGCAGGTTTGATATAGTTGTGGTACCTTTACTAGGTGAAATGGCTTGCATGAGTCACTAACAGCCAAAACTGAGTTTATAGATCACACCTGAGCAAAAAATCCCTCAGGACTGTTAGTTTTTCTTTCTCCCACAGGCAGGGGCTTGTTGCTGGGTGAGAGCAGTGGCTTGGGGGACAGCCATCAGAAAGTCCTTCAGGCCTTAACAGAAAGTCCTGGAAATGTGAAGAGATTCCCAGCACCTGCTGTCCAGCCCCACGGGACTGCATCTCACTGGAGCACCCAGGTTGAGGCTGCTCCTCTGAACTGACCCATATTTAAACTTTTGAGGTTTCCTCATGCTGCTGCAGCTTGAGGGCAATGTGGGCTTCTTCCTTCTTCCGAGAGGAGATGCAGGATGGGACGTGGTAGCCAGAGAGCAATAACAAGTATGGGAGAAATGTTCGCTTCAAGAAATTGTAGAAAGCACTTAGATCCCTCTTTGGTCATATTTTGAAAGCAAAATGAAAGAGGCAGCCTCCTGATTTAAATTGTTTAAGAAAAAAGAGAAATAGTAAGGAAAGTGCACTGTGTATACAAAAAAAAATGTCTAAAATTTGCCAGAGTGTAAGTATGCAAACGAGTTCAGAGTTTTCCAAATATGGACTCGGTGCGAGTCAAAGGGACATGAGCCAGGTCTCATGAGTAAACAAAATAAAAATACCAGAGGGAATGTTTTAATAGCTCCTTTTAATTCCCAGTTCAAATAGATTCTTTGCTTCATTTGTTCAAGTGAAACCATGTCGATTTGGTGGCTGTTAGGGGTTTGTCTTACTGAATACACCAGGACCTGATCCCAGGCTGTATTACTGTGAGTGTACACCAGCAAAATTCCCTAGCTCCAGGGGGGTTACAGGGAGCCTGCACACCAATAACCAAAAGAACCAGAACCATTATTCTCAAGAGGCTGTCTTGGAAATAAACATTTTAACTGCTGGAAAATCACTGTGCCTCCAATCACTGTGAAAGGTTTTGCTGGGACCATGCAAATCTTGTATGTTGAATTTTCCCAGAGAAGTGTATTATCTGTCAGCTAAAGGAGTTCCAAAAAGGAATGCTGACAAGGTGCTGAACATAGATTTGGGATGCCCACATTCAGCTCCTGGCCCGGCTCTATCACTGGACCACAGCAATTCCAGACCTGTCTTTTCCCGGCATGGTGCCTCAGTTTCCACACTCAGACACTGGAGACAATGCAACTGTGTAAAACGGTTGGAGATCTACTATAGGAGCAAATTTTAGCAACAGTGGTGAAACCGATGAACTGCTGCCTCATAGAAATCTCTGTGCTGTTGGATCACCAGATGTCTGTGTGTAGGTCGATGAACTTTGCTGGTCCTCAGTGCAATCTCCTGCCAGCTGGACACATACATTTTACCCACTGTGCAGAGGACTAGTAATAACAAGTCATGTTTTCAAAGTCCCTCAGAGGTATTAAGTACTGAAAGTGATCATTCAAATCACCACAAAGGGCCAGAAAGTTGACCACAAGCAGCTAAAATTCGAGGTACTGATTCTCATTCAAATTACTGTCCTTTTTCTTAACTTAAATGAATTTTAGTGACCAAAACCCAACTGAAAAACTATTACTTGTGAATGGTAAAACCACCTACAGTTTTTAAACCTGATACCTCTCTTTTATCCATGACTGGTTGACTAACTTTCATTTTCAGTTAAATTACTCCAGGGAGCTATTCCTTCTACCTGGCTCTATGCCTACTGTCCAGTTGTACAGAGAGACATTTAGTTAGCAAACTCAGTGCCATTTCTTTGAGGTTTCTGAATAAGGATATGTAGAAAAGAAGAAAAATGGCCCACTGCCATGAACTACTGCTCAAAACTCATAAATAACATCTTCACCAGGACCTATAATTTAAAGAGGAAGATTAGCTATAGCAATATGAATTATATTTTGTCTCCACCCTACTCTAATATCCTTTGCTCCTCAGACACCTTTTTACCAGGTGGACAGGCAGGTTTGTAATGGGAGCAGGACTCTGGCTGAGATCCGGGTTTTACCTCCAGAGCTGGATGAATGTGATCAATTTATCCCTTTCCTGCACTGATTTGTCTGCTGGCAAATCACCAAGCAATTCCCAGCTAAGAAAATGTCACTGTAAGATGATATATAGGGTGAAATGGAGAGCAGTTCCTTCCTCAATATAGCTGCAGATGATGTAGTCAATGATAGGCCTTTTAGGTGGAAAATAAAATTCAGCCATCTAAAAGGCAGCTTTCACCTTGTTTATACCTCCTGAATGGAAACATTTTATTTGCATGGCCAATGAAAGCTATTTTAGATGCAGTTACATTCTGTAGAAGGCAGAGCTCCACTTTTTAATGCATCCTGAAAGAGATCTTGGACTGAAAATTTTACCTGTGTATTCATAGTCAAGAAGCTTCTGTGTTACAAAGACAAGGGAAGAAACAGCATGTGAGTAAGTCCAGGTACCTTGGATCACTTCACAAATAGGATTCAAATTTGGCATTAGTCCCTCCAACTTGTGAGTGCCCTGATCTCTGGGGGATTCAGCACCTTGATGGTGCTGGGGAGAGCAAAGTGTCTTCAGTGAGATTTGCTCAACAAGCAGCAGATCTAAACCAGCCAGTACAAAAATGTGGCCTTAAGCCTCTGCCATCACTGCAATGACTCTGGGTGTTGGGGGAAAAGTATTGGTGTATATTCCAGGATCAAATGCTGGTTTTGAGGGTTTCAGTTGTGGTTCTCAGCCTGTGGCTGGTCATGTAGGCTCACAGTTGAGCTAAAAATCCCTTGTCTTCAACCTGCTCCTGGCTGAAGTCCTCTGAAAAAAGCTCCCAAATTTGCTGTGGGTACAGATGAATAAGTAGATCTGACTTTTTGGGAAGTTAGTTTAGCTTAGGACTGCTGAACTCAGCCACAAGGTTATTTTAAGAATGGGCACAAGGTGGGCAAAGTCAGGCAGATAACACTTTCTGTGTTGCTTTTGGGAAGCTCAGAAGCTAATCCGCTCCTTAGCAGAGCCTGCTGTTACATTTTCAAGTGGCTGTGGCTTTGCACATTTCTTTGCTATAGAACAAATCTAATCCAGCAAGAACCACCGGAACTGCAGAGAACACTGGAAGAAAGGTGAGGGAATGATTTGACCTCAAACCAGGAAAAGTAATATTTCAGGATGTTTCTGGCAGGAATGACAAAGAAAAGAAGATCTCAAGAATCTGAAACTGGTTTTTGCAGGGATCTCAGTTTACGTTTTCTGTTTTCTTTTTCCAATGACTGGACAAATGGACTTCCACCCCACAGTCTGCCTGAAGATTTAATCGTAGCAAACACAGTGAAAGTAGCATTTCATTCCCAGATGCTGCTGAACAAGCACAAAAGAAAGCTAAGATGGAAGAGCCATGAGGACATGAGTCACTAATGTCTTTCAGTCCTCATTTCAATTACTTCCTGCCCCTTAACAGGAAAATAGCTACCACAGAGTAAATGCAGGAACATCCATGAACAGAGAGAAAGCTTAGAAGACCACAAATAATATTTAAGAAATATCTGCTGATTTAAAGAAATTACATATTATTTCTTGTATATTTGCTTATAGAACATCATAAAGGAAAATTCTATGTCAGCTTGCTAATTCAACCCAGTTCAATTACCTATATTTGCATGGTGCCCCAATAAATCCTGCACCACATTCCTTTTTCCAGACCCACCCCACTGGTGCTGACAAGGGAAGAAATGGTTCTTTGCTGTCTCTACCATGAGGAATTCCTCACAGAGCTGAGGATTAAATGTGACTCTTTCAAACAGATTGCCTTTTCTTTAAATTGATGTTAGTTAAACAAAGCTATCTTTTCCTATCACAATATTTATGCTTGCTACTGGCTCTTCTCGCTCCAAGTTACTTGCTGGTACAAGGTGGTGATCAGAAAGGAGGAAAGTCTATGTTTTGAGACTCTTTTATTTATGAAAGAGAATGGAAGAAAGATGAAGTAGCATTAATTCATCTTACAATGTTTTCATAGCAGAAAAAAGAGTTGGCAAAAAGTGTATTATATAAGCTCAGTCAGCCAGCTCCAAGGGTTGTACTGCTTATTTGCCCTAGGCCAATTATATTTCACATGATCAACACACCCAATAATTAAATAATTAATTTGTTTCTTTTGGAAACTCCATAAAACGTCATGGACCCGGGAATATTTATCTTGCCTCTGTGATTCCTGCTGAAGAAACATCTGGTTCTTTTTTCTGCAATCAACATGAAACCTGAAGGGGCCCGAATTCAAAAGCAATTATATTTTATGTCATTTATGTACATTACAGGCTGACAAATTAAACTTGTTGGAATATGTGATCCCACCCTCCCTGTCCAATTTATGTTGATTGCATTTTTGGACAGCCATGGAAAGAGCTGTTGCAGCTTGATAAAAGTCAACTCCTATAACTCCATCAACTCCTATAACTTCTCCCCAGAGTTTACAATAACAAAATAGTTGTTCTAACATAAAAGCTGCTGCTAGACTCTGCTTCCCTTCTACAAGGATTATTGCCAGGGAATATCCCAGGAAATGTCTCTTTATTTGTACCTTGCAGCAGGTCCTTCAAGGGCTCTCAGCCTTCATCTCATTTTGAAAGAGAAACTTGTTTCCTTTAAAAACAGCTTTTACTTTGAAAACAATAGAAGACTTCCATTAAAAGAGTCCACAGATGCAGATTCTGGATGGTTTAACTTCCCACATCTCATAGAAGGTCCCTGTTGATACTGAATCTTTGCTATTTCACAGTGGTATCTCTAATGTCGTCCATAAGCAATAAGGCAGGCATATTTGAGCACATTAATGCCCTTTTGCTGCTATGGTAGCAGAGCTGGCAAGTTACCCTGGGTAGGACACCCTGTGATACCTCTGGTGTCACTGCGAGAGGTGTTGGCTATTTAGCAAATGGGAACATTTCTTGTGAGCTTTCTTTGAACCAAAATCCTTTCCCTGGACTGTGCTAGGAAGCTTAAATAGCACCATGACAATGCTCTCAGTAATGTCTCATGTATGTGGATATAATGTCAGGCTGCTACAGGTACTGCCTTTGGGAAGAATAGAAAACCAAATGCACTTAAGTCTTCTATAAGCATTGTCATGTATGAAAAAGGACAAGTTTAGCCTTCCCCAATTCTAACAGTTGATCTAAAAACTCATAAGAGTTAATAACAATAAAAAGTAATAACATGTGTTGGGACAGCTATTGGGATTACTCCACCATCACTTTGCACTTTTCTCCCAGTCATCAAAAACTAACTTAAAAATTTCATCTGCCTTCAACAATGTGCTGAGATATGAAACAATGCAGCCAGGGCCTGTCACCTTGTAAACGGGATGTCTCTGGGGAGAATTGGGAAAACCACCTTATGAGTCACTTTACGAGTCTTACAAGTCAGTTCCAGGATGGATGATTACATTCATCAATGTAATATCCATTCTCAGTTTCTGTTGTGTAATTTTTCCCTTCTAGTATCTTCTGCTTTACTATAGAGAGGTTACAGTGTTAGGGAAGATGTGCATTCAGATAAATGCATAAGTCAGTTTCTTAGCTTTGGAAAGTATGTAGGATTTCTTGTCTACATTTCTTCTCCATGTATATATTCAGATCACTTACATTTACTGAGACATCCCCATGATTTTGCTGCAGCTAACCTTCAGCAATGCAAATTACATGCAGATGAGTGATCTGTAGTTAGGCCTCAGCTGGAAAAAAATGCCTGGCTTGCTTGCTTCAACCCTCTGCCCTTTCTCAGATGCTCTGATGATGCCACTGCTACCGCCTCTTCCCTCCCTCCCAGGATACTCGTCACCTCCTTTCCACTCCTGCCAGATCTGTGGTCTGCTCTGGCACATCCCGAGCTGAGCCAGACCCAGTACACCCATCCAGGCCACAGTGACACCCTCAGAGAGGCGGGGATGAGCCAGTACCCCATTCCCCCAGGGAGCTGTGCCGGCCTGGGGTCCTGCCCCACGCCCCCGCTGCAGTGTGCTCACACTTCCCTGCTGAGCTGCCTCACCACTTGGAAAACACTTTGCCAAGGAGTTACTGGAGATGAGACTTGGCTAAGGATCTCGGCCATCTCCGCCTACTTGCAGCTGCAGGACTGTACATCAGCTCCCAGCATCATATAGCTAGACCACAGTTCTCCTTGTTTCCAGCCTCTAAACTGTACTAAAAGGCAGCTAAAAATACCTTAAATACTTTCCTAATGTTCCTTTTCCACATAAACAACCTCTGTGGGAGGAAGTGGCTTGCACATTTTTGTCTGGTGGGGTGGTTCACACTAAGAAAATATTTAAGAACGCCTATATGAGACCATACTAACTGATGAACAAATCAACTGCCAAATCTGTGCTAAAAAGAAGAAAACTAGGTAGGCCTGTGCTTCTTAAGTTCTGAAAAGTTCTTGAACTCTACAAGTAACTTTTAGGCCATCCTATAAGTGGAAAACTTTCAGGAGAGGTAAGTGCAGAGGTAAGAGATCACACAACCATTACCTCTTGAGAGTTTCAGCACCCACTGCTTACATGTGTTAGCAGGGACTGATGGGGTCTCAGCACCTTTCAAAATCAGGCCCAAAGTACCTCAAGTTGGTGTTCAAAAAGCAGAAATAATTCCTGCAGTTTTTAACTTAAACAAACACCAGTTTCTCAAGTAAGCTTTGTAAGCACAAGACAAATGAGGCACTCTTTTGAGAATTTGCAGCAATAGTAACAAAGGCAACTTAACCTAGGCAGGGCACTAAGCCAGCATTCCTACCACCCATAGAATATTCCTTATCTCACCCTCAGGCCATATGTTTCAGCCAGTCCTTGTTAAGATTGAAAGACTGTAAAATAATTGCAGCAAATGTTTAAAATAATGCTGGACTTTGTGTTACAGTCAGTAACATTTCCTGTAACCATTCTGTATCAGCCAGAATTCTTGCTGATGTTAATTCTTAATATAGGCAAACTACCAGATCCTTCACTGAAATCAATGGCCACATGCTTCTAGATTTTAACGAGATGAAGTGTCTTTTCAAAGTATATTCAGAGAGGGTGATTTTTTTTTTTTTTCATTTAGGACCTCACTTTTACAGGGTTGAGAGAATACTCATGTATTCTGCTATATTTAGCTCATCAGGTACAGTCATTATTCTGGAAAAAAGTCAGGCCTATTTCACCTTGCCCATTTGCAGGGTAAGTTATTCCAGAATAGCTCTGCCAGGCAACTTGTCCACATTCCCTGGTAGTTGTTCCAAGTGACTGAAAATCTCAGTCCTTTGGTGGTTCTTGGGAACCTATTGGAAACAAGCAGCACCTTTGTTCCTGGTCTCACTGGACATTTGTGCGCAGCTCAGCTGGCAGCAATCAGGCAGTGTGGTAGAAGCAGACATACACTCAATTATTTTTAGCACCTCAGGAGGGATTCTCAGACTAAACCTTTGAACCAGAGTGGCAATTTAGGTGAGGAAAGCTTGTCCTAGTCATGCCTGTATTGCACCTTTTCTACACAGAGAGCACAAATCTCCACAAAACACAAAGCCATTCCCAATTAAAAAAATGTCTCCTTCCACACCAGCTTGAACTATATGGTTCATTTTTATCCTCCAAATCATTCTTGTTGCTAAAAAAACTTGGAAACTTGGGGTATTTACTCTAACACCCATCAAATGTAAAAGAAACCAGAAAGATCTATTATCCTGTTCTGCAAACCAAGAACTTAAGAGATATAGTAAGGCTCTAGACTAACAGTTTTTTCCTGATTCAGATGCATTTTAACAACACACCTTGGGTGCTCTCAAACACACCAAACCCAGAAGTTACCACTGGCTGAACAGTTGTTCACACTTTTTATGGCATTTAAGTTCAGTCACACTATCTGAAACCACTTCTTAAAGCTTTGAAAGCTGAAATTTTCCTATTCCAATTTAAGACGTGCTCACAGAAATTAATGAGGGCAGTAATACCAAAAAAGAGAAAGAGCAAACAGGCAATCTGTTACAGTACACAGTTGTTCCCTAAATTAATGTCTGTCCATGGCATAATGGCAGACTTTTGATAGGATTTAGCTACTTGTATCTTGCCTCATTGCCTCTGGGAATGATGGAGTCTCTATCCACAAAATCTCCTGCTGGCTACTAGTTCTTGCAGTTTAAACACACACCGGTTGACTTTGTTTTTCCCAGCAAATCTGCTCCATATTTAAAAGTCTGCTTTATACTTTCCTGGGACTTCAAGTTTTTACAGCAACAAGCAGCCAAGCCTTCTAAGGGATCGAGTTCTGAAGGAGACCTCCTCAGCCTGCAGATGGGTGTTTGAACTGGGATCGCATTTTGGAACAATCCTCTTGGATCAAGCTTTCTCATACAATCCTCAGAAAAGCTGAGAAGAAAACTCTGACTTTTCCCCAAACACCCTGAAACTCAGTGGTAAGGGGTATCCACCAAGGCTTTAGTAAGTTCACATTTAATTCTCCCCTCTGTTTGGGAAGGTTTGGTCCCACACCTTCCGCTGTGAATTCTCTAACCAGGGGACAATGTTGTATACGCAAGGAGGGCTGTTGCAAACTTCTTTTGAAGTGCTTCCAGTGTGCTTGGACTAATGAAGCATTCACTGGGCCAGAGAAAATACAAGTGACAGAATAAATGACTCCATTGCCTCGTGATTAGGGCATTCCAAAGGGAGGAGACCTAAGTTTTATTCCTGCTCTAATGGCTATTTAATGTTCTATCATTAGATTATATCATATTATATCGATACTCTTTATATTACACATACACATATGTATTCAAAGAAAATGGAAAACAGTCATTTAAGTGGGGACTGGGATGCAGATTTCTTCCACTAACATCCTTTTCAGAAGGTGACATAATTACTGGCCTATGAAGTCATACTTATTCATTCACTTTCTCTGGACAATTAGCATTTAATTATTGCAGCCCACATTAAACATTTTTGATAGGAGGACTTCAGGCTCTGCTGTAACCTGGTGGTGAGTGTTCCTTGGGTTGAGTGCCTCCAGGTCAAGGTGTTTTCACGCCCCTGGCTCCTCAGCAGTGCCTGCTCCGTGAGCGGACCTTGACAGTTCCCATCCTCAAACATCTCCTCTCCTCCCATGGTGTGTGGACAGCACTTCACAGGCCATCAGGGAACCTAACACAGAACTACAGATGCCATTATACTGAATAAGTGTTGGATGTTATGTTGTCTGGGCCCTTTTCTACATCCAACTCAAAGCTACCTGCTAAAGGCCAGTCTATTAAGCCAAGCAGAGTCCTAAATTCTGGACCAGACTTCCTTCTTTTTCTTTGATTTCCCAATTTAAGCAGATCTGTGTCTAGCTAATAAGCAGATGGGCGAGTTCAGAGGAAAACTAAAGTGATAATGTTGCTAGGAGTTTCAAAATTATTTCATAGTGGTTGCAGTGTTTTAGGGAGGGGTATTTGTAACCATACAGCTTACGATTCCTGACTAATATTATGAGGTTGTCAGGCTGAAAACTGTTCAGTCTTTGCCCTAGCATGGACATTTATAGATGGGTAAGCCAGGAACAACTGGATATCGATAGGGAGGGGCCTTTGGACAGTGGATAGTTACTAAGGGCAGAACAAAGATGCCAAGGAGTGAGTGTGGCTTTAAAATAAATGCTTCACAGGACATAAAAGTTAACATGGACATAAAAGTTAACAGAATAAAACCAGACCTTCAAGTCAAGAATGCAAGACTAAAGGTAAGGCCCTTCTTTCAGCAAATAAGGCACTGCCACAAAAAATAAAGGCACACCAGCAGTGTTAACTGCAGCTTAAAGAATATGCTGTTGTTGTGTTGCAGGAGAGAGGTGGTGAAGCACAAGCATGGGTGTATTTCTTGAGCTGCTGAAAACAGAGTTGTGATGCACATGACTGTTCTGCAAAATCTGCAGGTTTTTCTTCCCTGCTCCTACTTTGTTTTGGTTAAGGGAGTCTATCACAGCAGGTTCATGCCTTTTGGAGGTTGCAGGATGTGTAGTGTGTAAGCAATTGGGATGGCGGTGTAGGGCACCACAACAGGCATACAAATGGTGTAGTAGCCAGACTGTTGATGACTTCTCAGAAGAAAAGCAGTAGAGTATGATTCTGCTTGAGGATCTAGCCCAGAGAACCAAAGCCAGAAGCACGGACTGAATATTGGTCACTCTCTGAAAACTTAAAACTTTTGTGGGTCTGGCCACCAGGACTCTTCAAACAGGCAATATAACTTCCTTTAAAAACTGTGAAAATGAGATCTTGAATGAACTGGAAGTAGGGCATGGGTTACTTGTGCTTCCCTCAGCTTTGATACACACATTTTTCTCTTTCTTTTCTTGGCTTTGTGAGAGCTATGAATCAGCCCTGCTATGAACACAGTCTAACAAAGAGGTGTCTGTGTTTTATTGGGGTTGAAACATATGTCTTCCTACATCCCTCATGGTTAATGTTAACAAAACTGCCTAATGCCAATAAAAATCTATACATAGACAGGCATATACATATACAGACATCTTCTGTAATAGAAAATTTTAATGTAAAGCTTCAACTTAACAAATCCACTGCAAAAAGATCTCAATCATCATGGACTGCTGCATCTTGCTTATCTTCCAAAATGTAAAAAAGATCTTAAAATATCAAGCTATCTCCATGCTTAGAGGATCATATTCTTTTTCACTCCAGAAAATGTTGATTATAGAACATTTTTCACTACATATTGGCCAAGTTAGACTTGCTGATACTGCCCCCGGCACCTGTAAATCAAAGGAAAGATGTGCAGGGCTCTGCTGCTCTGACACCTCATCTCTGTCACATTTTCACCTGCTCATTGTGTGAACACCAGCTGGGTACTGCCAACGCAGCTCGGCTCAAACTCAGTGCTAATCTGAGCCAGGCACAGATCCTGCCTCCTTTCAGCAGTGTTTGGTCTTCTGGCTCTGGGTCACTCCTCCAGTCCTGATCCTGCACTCAGGCCACACAGCAGGGATTTCAGTTCTGAAATTCCATTTCTGAGCATGGATTGTCCTTGGATCTGCATCCCTTTATACAGTTTATTTCTAATACTATGGGAAAGATATATTTCAGTAAGTATATCATGAACCAAACTCTTCTCTGCTTTTAATTACTTTTAAATTACTTTTAAATATCATACACTAAGAAGTTATTCACTTTCATCTAATCAATCTATTCATAAACTAAGAATTCTAGAATGCAGCACCTATATAAAATAGCTCTTTTTAACTGGGTAGAAACCAGACCTAGCCTGAACTCACTGTACCTGGGAGCCTTTCTTTCTTAGTGAGTGCACCCTGGATGAATCTTGAGAGAAATTTTAGAAGTACCTTACCTCTCAGAGACACGTGCATGCATACGTATACACACACACATATACCCCCCACTTAATTTTTTTAAATGCAAATTTGATGCTGCTTCAGGACTCATAACCCTAAAACCTTAAGAAAAGGGAGTTTGACATTCTTCCCCCTGACCAGCTTATGGACTTTTTTTTATTACAGAAAAATTTTACCAGACTCTCTGCCAAAATAATTTTATGTACATTTTGTTTAAGGATTTGCTGTGTTTATCTCATGAGGCTGATAAACCCTGGTTTCAAGAACCTTCCTATTGTCTTCTTTCGCCTCACTCATCTGAAAATCAGGACTGATATAGGGCAACATCTCACAATCCCTCCACCTGTGCTGTGGCCACTTATGAACAGTCTTTAATTTCTTCATGCAGAAGGGAAAAAAACTTGTCTCAAGTACAGCAATACTCTTGAATGCAGAAACATCTGTCTACCAGAATTTAAATCAAGAACAAAGCTCATTTATTATAAGTTTTACCAACACCAGCAGCAAGCATATGCTATATTTCCTGTCATGATGACCTTTATCTTTGAGTAAGAGAGCAGCAAAACAGGAAAAGAACAAATACAAAGTTCCTAGAGGAGAGCACACCATGTCCTGCCTCTGCAACACATTACAGGACAAGCAAGAATAAAAAGCCTTAAAGAAAGACATCACAAAGGCAGATGCCAGGGCAAAAGCAGATAAAGCTAGAGGAAGAAAACAGAATCATTCAACCTACCACATCCTCTGAAACAACAGTTTCCTTGTTCAACAGCAGTTTTGAGATTTCCAGGAAGTTTGCCATTGTTTGTGGTAAACATCAACCTGGGCACAGCTTGGTACCAGCCGAGGATTTGTTGTTCCAGCGATTGTTGCTATTGTTTAGAAAAACAAATGTGGAAGAGATGAAACAGGTCCTGGGTCTGTGCTGTCACTGAAACAGAAGACCACTGTTGAAGAGAGAGAAATAAAGGAAAACACAGAGACACTAAAAGCCACAAAACTGTAACAATAATCCCAAAGACACTGGCAATAAAAGGAGAAGCAGACAGGAGAAAAAGTCTCAGAAACAAATTAATCTCAAATTCAGATTTTTCCTCTTCTACCAATTTTTGCTGGTCCTTTTTTACTGATAAGCTTTCTTTCCAGTGGAGAGCGCTCCACATTAAGCCTGACATTCAAAGTATTGTTTTAATATTGTTCTCTAAAAGAGAGAAAAGCACTTCAGTAACAAAAAGCTGTCATTATCTCAGTCAGGAGACAACATATCACACCCCTTTTGACTAAAGGCAAGAAGGAGAAACAGAGAGCCTAGCAAGGCATGCCCTGCTGTGGTTAATTCTTCTTTAGTTACCAACAGCACAAGCCTTTGTGTGCAATGATATACATGATGTACAGAAACTCTCTACAAGGCCACCTAATCGAGTTGCTAATTTTCAAGATCAGAGCTCAAGTTCTAACACTCCTTCATGAAAGCTCTCTCCATCTCAAGTCTGGAAGAAGTCATGCTGAAGTTGTCAACAAATACTCCTCTCAGGCCTGTCTAAACCCACTATAATCTACTCCATTTACAGCAGAACCTGAAGCAATTAACACAAACATTTCACTGCTGGGGGTGGGAAGGGTATGTGCAAAACAAGGCTCCCAAGTAACCTGATTTCCAACAGTACCAGCTTGAAATCAGCCTTTGCCACAACCTCCTCAGCACTTCTGAAAAAAATAAGCTACATTTTTAGGTATCAAATTGTGAATTTCAGACACTAAGTTCATGATGCCTTTCTTCTGAACCTTCAGCCACTGAAATGCTGAATTCTACCACCAATTATCACACTGCAGCCCCTTGGTCTTGTGGAGGCATTTAACTGAACTGCATGTGCAGAACATCTGAAATGTGCACTACTGGGGAATTTCAAATTTCCTTACATTTTGCAGATAACTCCAGGCACAGCCAGTCTCTAAGTTTAGGTAGAACAGTTCCTAAGGAAAACTTGAAAGCAATAGATTTACATTCAGCTAGAAAATAAAAAAGCCCATGTACTGTGATAGAGTTCATTTTTCACACCTACTCAATGTCAACACCTGTTTAGCTGTAGGTTTTTGAAAAAGCCATGACTTACTCTAACATTGCTGGAGAAGCACTGTATTTCTACATATATTATTTATTTTAATTTTATTTCATATTATTCAACATAAGCTATTTCTAGTATATATCTATAATGTACTGTGGGTAGAAAGAGAATCTCTGATGAACACACAGCAGTGAGTTTTAGAGAGGCAGATAATTTCCTTCACTTAATAATAGTTTTCTTTCCTCTTGGCTGCAGACTTTCATAACTAGCACCATGCCAAACATTCGAAGATTGGATTATGGCCTGTCGTACTTGATTATTTTTGTCAGCATGCTGACCCAGGGTGCCCTTTTCTTGTGTTGTTCCTTCTGTTTCCATTTTTCATGTCATCCAGCTTTTCATCTTGTCAATCAGCTTTTGACTTCCTGATTAAAGTGTCTGTCACACGAGCAGCCTGGTCTCCAGTCAGTTGTTTAATTTGTTCCTCATGGCATCCAATTGAGTTATTCATCTGGCCCAGCTGTTCCCAAGTGCTTCCAGCATCACTTTTTCATGTGTTTGGGTTTAACCTCTATATCTATGTACAACAGTGTGAATTGTTCCCTTCATTCTGTTGACTGTGGATTGCTTTGCCTCTGTCTAATGCCTTGACATTGCTAGGAAGGCTGCTACTGTATTCTGTGGCTTAACCAGCTGAGAGAAAAGCACTATTTCACCCTGGTGTTATGGGAACAAGCACAGCTAAACACACTACTTCTCAAGTATTATAGCAGGCCCAATCTTTAACAATTAGGAACACGTAATGGAAAACTCTGCTCTCAGGGATCTGAATCCACCCAAAAAATAATGTTGATGACGCTTGGCAGGAGGAGAGAAACGTTACTTTGCCAGGAATTTTTAGCATTCACTTGAAATCAGTTCGCTTCATTATCATGAGGGATGTTTGCTCAGTGCCAAGTCTAGGCCTGGTATAACCCAGCCATAACTCACAGTGACTTATGTGGGAGTTGCACAAACTCACAGCAGGGCTAAATTTGGTGATCTGACTGAAGTCGTACAGGCATCCTGTTGGAACAATGGAATTTAAATCAATTCAGTGTCATCACAGTAAAATGCTCAAATCTTGTTGTGTTGCTTTAATTGCTGCTTTTCAGCGAGAATTAGGCAAGAAGGATTAGCATTAAATTCTGACTCTACTCCATGATTTTTTTCCCATCTGGAATAATAACTGTTATGCCTCAGTTTCCCTACTGGACATAAAAATGCACACATTACATTGGGATGAAGGAATGATTGTTTATTAAATAAGTTGAAGCTGAAAAATGCTGAGTATCATTATTTATGATTATTAGAAGCTAATCTAACTGAGAAGAATGCTGGATTGGTTTTGAATTATATATACAGGGGAGGAAGATGTTGTCTGACAAAAAACTTCCATCTTTTTATGGAAGTCAAGTGAAGTCCATGCCATAGGGCACAGGTTGATTCTTTTAGGGTTTGGGAAGAACATCTCCTTCTTCTCAATTCCTCTATTGTTTCATCTTTTTGCCCTGTCTTCTACTGCATCACAAAGTATTGCCATCTGCTACTGTCAGGATGACTCAATTACCCTTCCCATATAAGAAATGATCTGCTTTAGTGCAAATTTATATTGCATTTACAGAAGATTTATCTGAGAAAAGTATAGAGCAAAAAATTTCATCTCAAGCTGGGTAGATTTTCAGCAGACTGCAGCCTTTTTTCCTGTTGTGCTAACACCAGTTTCTCCACAGACACACCAGGATTCAAAGTGCTGATTCCATAGCACTGTGAGTTTTTAGCAGAGTTTTATTTACCAGAAGAATTTTATTAAACCAATATTAACTCAGTCAGGTCCCTGCTGGATGCCTGTCCACATCATAAGAGCAGCCAGCTTGACTGGCACTCACTGGCGTCCATGTAGAAACTCTCAGTGAGGAAGCCAAGCCCTGAAATGACCTGGGTGCTGAAGTGCCCTTTCATCCCTACAGGTGGTCCTGGAGCTCAGGAGTGAGGTACTTTCTTGGAGCAGTCCTATACCTGTCCTGGGGCTAAACAAATTACTTCAGCTTTCACCATCTTCAGACCAAAACTTTTTAAGAGTCTTACTTTTTCCTTTTCCTATTCTCTCTCCTTTTTTCTTTTTTCTCGAATAAACAACCTAAAGTTTTGTTTGCTTGTTAAGAAAACTTCCCGATTCTAATTTTGCATTTATTTGGAAAACAAAGGTGTACAAAGGATCACGAAGTATCTCCAGCAGCATTTGGGGCTTGAAGCCACGATGCATCTAAAAGATTCCTGCTTTCCTCTTACTTTCTCACTGACTCTGTAGAGACATCCAAAGGACCTTTTTGACAGAATGCAATCTGGCTTTAATAGTATGAAATGGCTTCCATTCTACAAGGGATTTGTTTGAGAAGGACTGGTCCTGAAAAACACTGCTGTGAAATGCATGTTATTTGGAAAGAATTTGTATGTGAAGTACATTTTATTTGGTATGAGTTTATATTTTCTAACCTCGCAATATTTTAGAACATGTTAAAATATATTTCAGAACAGGGTGAATATGTGCACTCGGCCTAATAAGTTTGCACTTTCTGTCAGTATCTCCGTCTCTCTTGTGTGGAAAAGTGGAAAAAGGAAGAGATAGTTATGAAACATAAGCTTCATCCCATGGCCACATGCAATGCACCCATTCACAATAGGCTGTGTAGTTAGTTAGTACTGCTGGGCTTGCTTGGAAACTTTGCCCTAAGTCTTGAATTTAGTTGTCTTGTACATTTTCCATATAACTCAACTCCTTGGTTAGTCAAGAAAATAATTGCTGGATGCCTCAAACCTGCCCTTCCCCCAGCAGCTTGTATCATAAAATAACTCCAGGCGCAATATGTTATGCAAGTCTGTGATCATCCCTCTAATTTCTTATAAAAGATATGACCTCGTTATCAATGAAGATATTTTTAAAGTACTGATCATCTGAGTTTAAACCTCACGGAGAGAAATGCAAAATGCATTCTTATCTCTCTTAAAGCCCAACTCCACACTGGTTGCACTCAATTAAAATTCCATGTGGTTTTCTTTGCAACCAGAACCAACTACACTACTTGTGAAGATGCACAAAATACAAGCTGAAATTTTGTGGGGCAGCCAAATTCTTGAGAGTTTATGCTACAATATTTGAGGGTGTACTGACTTTACTAACACCTGATAATGACATTTGTCTGCCAGCCACAGATTTTTCAGGCTAATTCTAAAAATTTGTACAGTATAAAGAATAAATCAGGGTGAGATTCAACTGCATTTCAGGATCATAACCTCAGCAGGTTATGCAGGAGAATGTAGTTGTCAGATTGTGACATCTTTTGGTTTGTGTATTATCCACTGTACTTCTGATCAGTCAGGAAGCCATTTTATTCCCAATGCTCAATATGGACGGCAATACGTGTATAATCAATACTTTTCCACAGAGGTTTTACATTTATTCTCTCTTTTTTTTTTTTCTTTTCTTTCCTTTTTTTTGTCATCTTCAGCCTGAAAGAAAGGTTTCTTCACGTAAAGGTAAAGCTATATGTATACATTTTGCTCTTTATGAACCTAACAGGCGAGTGCCTATACTCTAAGAAGACAGAAGATCTGCAGCCCCCTCATTCCTTTTACCTTTGATGTTTTCAAGAAGTGACTGAAATATCAATATGTTTACTGAACACAGAGGAAAAAGTACTTCGCCCAGGGTGAAGTAACTGGGTTTAGGATGGCTTACAAGAACCCCCCCTATGGAAAAGGACGAGCTTCAGGGCACATACGAATATGCAACATATACGTGCAGTCATCCTCCCAGACAGAAGAAATGCTTGTGTTTAACAAGCACATTTCAAATGCAACCTGGTTTAGCTTCTGCTGCACTAACAACTCCTGCAATTAAGCTAAGCTGGTAGCAAATTAACTTGCTTTTTTTCATATTGAAGGAGCAAACATAGGCAGGTATTTAACCCCTTTTGTGCCCTTGGGCCATCAGCATGCCTAACATGGGGGAGACTGTAATTGTAAATCCTCACAGATATAGTTTTTCTTCTGTTATATTAGGAGGTGGCAAAACGAAGCAGCATGATTGAATATTGAAAAGGCTGGAAAACTTTATGGGTATCGCTACTACTAATAGCCACCTTATGTTTAAGTGAAATCTTTGCATGGGAGGATCTAAAAACTTCCCAATATGCATATAGGGATAATTTCACTTATCACTGAACTTCTCTGAGGCAGCCCTAGTGTGTGAAAAGAAGACTTCATCAGACACACAGCCAGCCCAGCACTCAGTGATAATCCTTAGTGCTACTCTGTAACCTGTACATCAGGACATATGCTGTGATGTGGAGGTGATACTGTGTGGTCTTCCCCAGGTTAGAAGCCACTAGCTGTCACCAGAGTTGTCATCAAAAGGTATTTTATTCTCCTTTGTTCTTCCTGAGTATGGGCATCTTGTAGTCAATTTTTCTAAAGCTATAAAGAATGAATATTATATATATATATATAATTAATTTACTTCCATCTTCAGTACATTCAGTTCCAACACATCATCCCATACCTACCTATACGAAATGCTGGACTAGGTGGTATTTTCACGCACTCTCATTTCCATTTAAAATCCTACTGGAAAACTGTGAAATTTCCTTTTCTTATGTGTGTGAATAGGGCCTTTAATGTTCGAGTTTAAATGAATGGTGTAGTATTTGGCTAGGTGTCAAAGACTTAACAGAACTTGTACTATAATCTTCTCATAGGAAAAAAACAAATAGTTTTACAATGAGGTATCTGGAAACAGGTGTGCCGAACAATTACAGAATGTTACAGCTCTTGGAGGCAGCCCTCCAAGAAATTAAGGTCTGAAAATGTACAGCAACACTATCACATTGATAAAATTTCTACTGCCAAATTCCACTGGACAGGAGGAAACCTGACTGGAGCACAAGGAGAAGATGTGATCACTATTATGCCAGGGCATGAAGCAGCCGGAGTTGCTGCCAACAGGTCTGGAAGGAAAACAATAGAAAAGTTTCATTTGGGGTGTGGTTTGGAAGAAGAAATCAGCACTGACCGCTCCCACTCCCAGAGCCACCACCCCGCCTGGAGCAAAAAAATGCCCTCCTGGCCACATTCAGCAAAGTGCCTGATGGAACCATCACCACTTATTTTGTATGTAGCTATGCAGCTCTACAAACTGAGCAGCAACTGGTTTTGCTGATTCTCCTCTTTCCTAAAGCACCCCATCCACATTCCCATTTCACCATATCTCCATCTTCTTTCCATTCTCTGCTGAAAATCCACTCTTCCATTCTCTTTCTTGGTTATGACTTAAGTCAGACAAACTCTTTCATAGAAGTTGCAAAGCCAAGATATCACTTCCACCTCCTGATTTCTAAAAAATATGCAGAAACAACAGCAAGCATTTCAAAGTTGTTATAGGTCCACAAAAAAGGAATCCAGCCTTCAAACCACCCCCCAAAATATTCTCCTGCTTTTACAAAAATTATTTGTGTCCCCAGGAACATCTACATAACAAATCTTTACCAGGATCTCTTAACTTCCTTTGCACTTTTGCACTTTGAGACACATATTGTCAGAAACTAATTGGTCTTGTTCATCAATTCTGATTTATCTGCTACCTTGAGACAAGGTGATCCCATCTCTTCACCCCACAAATCCACCACTTTATGTGTGCAGTGCTTCCGTGTGGCATAGAGAGGAATTCCACCCTGACTCTCTCCACGTTTGGGTTACGGCCCTATCATTACTTTAGTATCTGTAGCTACACATTTTACTACTGGTCACAAAATTTTTCCTCTCCATTTTCAAATCCAGATGCTCTGTTTGACTCCGTGCCGTCCCATGGCAACGAATCCCAGAGACAATTCTCCGCCTTTGCCAAGGCTGCAACAGAATGTTTAATGTTGAAGGATGAAAACACATTATCCGATCTTTGATGTTTAAAGAGAGGGGAGAGACCTCAAGACTTTTCTGCATATTATACAGTGTAACACATTTGTATGCCCTCGGCAGAGCTGGCATGTCTTATTCAAGGTCAGCTCTGCTCCACACTCTGGTCAAGTAATCTCCCTCCCCAGGTTTTCATAATTCAGTTGCAAACCAAATTGCTAAAGTGGGAAGCTGGGCTAAAGCAAATGAGCAAATAGAAACAAATCCTAATACTTTTTCCTGCTGCTGTGTGTCCTGTGTTGTCCTGTGCTGAAAAGATGAACTTAATAGCACCCTACATGCATGGACCAGAAGGAGTGGCTGGAAAGGTGGGCCAATGCCCTCGGCCCCAGGAAAAACAGAGCTCAGAAATGCACACACACTCACATAAGATGGGGCAAGGAGTAATTTTACTTTACAGTCTAGAACTGCATCATCTGCCGCTTCATACACCTCAGACAGAAAAAATAAACATTTCAGAAGTATCCATGATCCTCTTCGGGCTTGTCAAGGGAAAGGATATTCCCACCCAAGACTGGTGAGATTTCCTGATTGTATTATGACTTCTAATGTGGCAGAGTCCTCCTAACCATTACTTTAGCTTGTGAATTCTTATCAGACATTGTTGAAAGAAAAGTATATCTTTCTTGAGAAGACTATCCTCTATTTCTAAAAGAAACCAAAACATAAGACCGCTGTCATTCTGTTTGGTGCTAACCAAATGGCTTTAGACATCATTTCTTTAAAATAAAAATAATAAAAAGGAAATTTCAGCTCTCCATCAAATTATATCCCCCTACTGTGTTTGGCAGCTCCTCTTTTTGGATCTGCCATTCCAGCCAACCTCACATTCAGCTGGAAAAGTGCACACCAGGTCTAGGTTGCCCACTGATTTTGTTGGTAGTGTTCACAGAATCACAGAATATTCTGAGCTGGAGACTCATAAGGATCATAAAAGCCTAACTCTTGGCCCTGGACAGGACAGCCTCAAGAATCACAGGAAGTGATCAATTATGTGATGAATTATTAATTTCTTTTGTGTTATTGGAGGGGTGGACAGCGACAATGGAAACTCAGTACCAACCCTAATGATGAAACATAATTACCACATTATATTACTGCATTCCATGTGTATAATATGTATACACACACAAATACACACTCACAAAAATTCTGTTGCACCAGTTCTTTAGCAATCCTTGTTGTATGTAAATGTAAGTCATTATAATCCCCATACAAAATTAATTACAGTCAGAAATTCCCACATTCATATTTTCAGAGGGTTACCAGATAGGATTTTAATTTGGCTCTACTGTCTTTTCAAAATAAAAGCTCTTTCCTCAACATTTATGAGGCCTCTAAGATTAATTGCATTCATCTTTATCAAGTCTTGAAACTGGCTGATATATTTAAATGAGCTAAAATTAAAAGGTTTGAGGCAACTGAAGTCTCTTCAATAAACTGAAGAAAATTTTCCAAGAGACTATGGAAGCAGTGTTGACCAAATCTGTAAAGAAGAAAGATTTTAAACTAATGAGTTGCCAAGTGGATCCTTTTCTTAATTATTCTTCCTTCCAAAGAATTAGTGAGTAAAAGGCTTAAAGAAGATGAATTGAAATTTGAATGTTACCCCCAGTCAATTGTCTTATTTATAATAAGACTTAAATTAGTCTTTCATTTGGCCCGTGATAATTCCATTATATATCCTGCCATATTCTAATGTCTTTGTCTCACCTTTCTGTGGCTCTCCACTCCCAAGAGATGTGATATTGACTGCTGGAGGAGACTTGGAATATGTTTCAGCCTATAAAAAAAGATTAAGTATATTGGTACTCTTCTCCACTTGGTTTTTTTGGGAGGTTTTTTGGGGGGTTTGGTTTGTTTTGTTTGTTGGTTTGGTTTTTGGGGAGGGTTTTACTATTGGTTTTCATGGTTAAATGTTGTAAGTATTTTAAGGTTTACCCTTGGAAATGGCAGTCAGGGGTGGTGGGTTCAGCGCTGAGCTCTGTCACAGCCTCAGGAGGCAGAAGCAAGGAACCAGACTGAGTTGAGGTGGCTGTTCTCCCTGGGGCTTAACCCCTCTGAAATAGGCACCATCAAGCTGTGGTTTGTGGACCCCTGAGGCTCAGAGAAACACAACTGTACTGTCAGGTTGCACCAAAAGCAGCACCATCACTGGAAAATTGCTGGAGGACTCTGATCAGACACAGACTGTCATGTAGGTCAGTGAAAAGACACTTGTGTAGCAAAAGAAAGTACCCTCTTGTGGAATGGCCTTCTGTGCCTGAATACAGCTTCAATTTTCCTGCATCTGAATTCCCAGCCAGAAAAGAGATGGAGTAGTGGGAATGCTGGAAATGTTTCCCACCTTGTCTTCTCTGTTAATTTTATAAAACAATAAGCTAACAGATTCCTTCTAAAGAGCTTCTTCTGTCTCTGCGGGCAATGTTGCTCTTTTATCTGCTCTTAGAGCATTGAAACAGTGATCACTGGTGAGCTTCTTCTCCCTTCAGGGCTCAGCTCCCCAAAGCACAATCCATGGGTCTGAGTGGGGAGAGCAGCTCTGGCCCGCACCACATGTGGGAACTCCGGGCTCAGGCTGTGACAAGATGCAACAATTGAAAATAAACGCAAGATTTTGAGACACCCAGAGCCCCTTTCTTCCTTGTCTCAGACTTTTCTCCCAAGTGAATCCAGGACTGGAACACAGCTGGGCCTAGAGGTCCAAGATTTACAGGTCTTTACTAATCCACTCATTAGAGGCCAGGAACTAACATCTGCTTTATCTCAGAGCTCAATATTGCTATTGTCTACCACACAGTGTGGTGGATAGATGTGCCCAGGAAATTAATCTGGTGCAATAGAACCAGGTGATATAAAAAAATAGCTTTCATTTAGATCTGTGACAAATTCACACAAGAGCTGAGTTTCTCTAATGGCTGGAATGAGGAGGTACAAGCCATGGCACCTCTAGGCAGATTCTTATTTTAACAGAAGCAGTGACTCACTGTGTGACCATGGACAAATCGTTCCATTTTCTTATGCTTTAGTCAACAAAACTATAAAATTATTAAAAGACAAAAAAGAAAAAACATAAAGTCCCCAGATTTTACTGAAAAACAAATCCTCCTCTGAGCTCAGCTGGTGAATAAATGACAAAAACAAGAAGATGAAACATGGGTGTAACCCACAGCTTTGCCAAATATACCACAAAAATATGGAGAGGTAGAAAGGAAGAAAAGGCAGAGGGAAAAAAAGAACAGCAGGCACACTGAAATGCCCCAAAGCACATGAAATCATATGAACAGAAACAAGTCCAACAAAAGAGAGTATGGATGCCCACAGGGTGGTGAGTAGGAGGATGCATTCCAAAGAAAAACAGCAAATGATCTAATGCTCTTTTCATCACAAACAGCCTTTAAAACTAGATAGTGGTTGTCTCATCCTTTCATGGGGTGCAGTGTGACAACTATTTAAATGTGTCTGGAAACAGTGCCAATCAGGCTTTATCCCAGTTAATGCAGAGGCGTTTGTCCAATGGGAGACACATGGGTGCCTAGAAGCCACCAATGCCAATCAGTGAGGGTGACCTATTTGACTCTACTTTGTGACACCTTCCTTGCCAGGGCCACATGAAGAAATCAGGGGAGCTTAAGCATCACTCACACTGAGCAGGTCCTTGGAAAGAAAGCAGGAGGAGGATGCCTCAGTCCTGGCTGCAGCAGCCGAGTGGCTGTAATGGACTGAGAACATGAAACAAGCAGGAAAACAATGAATAGCAGAAAAGTCAAAGTTAGGCCTGCAGCAGAAGAGAGGCTACAAAGGTATCTTCAAAGGGTTTTCTGGGGGATAAAAAAAGGGAGCAGACAACATACATATTAATAAACCAGAAACAATATTGAAAAACAACCTATTATCCTTACTCAGATCAAAAGAACATGAAGATTAACACCTCAGACATCAGACCCCTGCAACAGAAGAGTGGCTTTAGTAGCAAGCCTGCTTCTCCCATCTTCCTTTGTTTTTGTGATGAGGACCAGCCAAAGAGGGGGCAGGTTTGTTGTAAGGAGCAAGTGAGACTACAGCTGCATAGTGGAAGGTTAAAAAAAAAGGCATTAAAACTGGGAAAAGACTCAGTAAAATCTGGATGAGCATGGGAAGAAAGTGAAAATGAAAATTATATGGGCTCCTGTGCAAAGACAAGATTTACTGTCTTGCCTTGCTTGAGGGGAGTGCTGGAGCACTCAGGGAAAGATGTGGAATTATTTGCACACTCCTCACTAAACTGCCAAAGGGCTTCCTGGTGGGATGTCCTCTCCCATCTTCCCACCCCAGAGCCCTCTTCTCCTACAAGCCCGTGAGGCTTCTAGGCTTTGCAAGAGAAAGAGAGTTCCACAGTGCTCGTCCTTGCAAAGGCATTTTTGTTCAGACAAAAATCAGAGCCATTCTCTGCTGGGGATTGTATCCACTTGCAATGGGAATGGCTCCATGATCTGACAAGTTTTTTTCCATATTTAATTTCTTTGATAGATAAAATAGCAATCTGACCAAATTAAATTTTCTCTTAGCAATTTTCCACAGCACGAACTATTATTTAGGGACTCCTACCTGGTGTGTGAAACTATTCCTGCACAGTTAGGGCATTTATGATAATGAAACAAGAGCTACTCCAGAAGGGGTTACAGTGAAGGAAATGTACCTTTATGATGGCAACAGAGACACATTCATTCTCTGCCATAGACTTCATAACAAAAATCCTTCTTTCTAGACACCTACCATCTGCTAGCAGCTAACATTTGCTCATGGCATTGAACGTCACAACATCTTCTTTCTCATTTTCTGCACTCATGTTCATACATGCACTGATGAAGAAATAGGGTCAAAATATAAAGTTAGAATACATTTTTCATAGCAACTATGATGCTTCAGAAATTATCCAATCCGAAAACAAACAGAGGTTTGCCAGAAATGGGACTGAACAAAATTTCTGCCTTTCTGAGTCCAACAGAAGTTTTGCTGCTGATGGCAAAGATTTTCACTTTATTTCATTTGCAGGATTCATTTGGTAAGAGGTAGTTGTCTTATTTTTGCTGCAGCCATTTTCATCATTCCAGACATTGAAAAGGTTACCCAGACTTTTCCCAGGTTTGATAGGAAGACAGTCACTGGTCACAAGGTAGAACATAGGAAATGTCAAACAGATTTGAGGAAGAACTGTTTCAAGATGAAAGAGGACAGCCACTGGAGCAACTGGCCACGCAAACTGTGGGGCCTCCATCTTCTGAGATATTAAAAACTCTTTTGGGCACACCCCTGAGCACCTCCATCTAAACAGAAGTGTTTGAAGCAGGACACTGGACTAGATGAACTCTGGAGGTCCCTTCCACTCCAAACTGTTGTGTGGATTTGCATGCAGGAAGCTCGGTAACTTACCACATAACTGCACTGTGTGGATTCCATCTCTGCCCCTACTAGTCTTCAGACAATACTGAAAACAGTGCTAAATACTAAGAATAAAGCCAGAACTGACTAATAAAATTAGAATCACTTGCAGGAATATACAGACTTTGGTCCAAAATGCTGTTATGCACAGTAGAAAGGCTGTTGTGCTAAAAGACTCATCATTTAACTAGACCCTCATTATATTTTACTGAAACTTTGCACGAGTGGTGTGAAACGCACTCCAAAATTTTCTTTTTGCACAACAGTAAGGTCATAAAAAGCTTTGGTTCACCATCAAGAAAGTGGACCAATTTCTGAGTTGAGCTCTACCTTTTTCAGCATCAGTAGCAATCAAATTTCACAGACAGTGAGAGGGACAGGACCTGTTCCAGTGCTCTTCAGTCTTGCAAAGCTTCTTCCTCTTCAGACTGAGTGGGAAGTTGCATGAACAGACTGATGCCTGACATTTCTAATGATTCTTGGTTAGGCCAGATTTGAAATACCAAAGCCCTTTTCGTAGTATTTTTGTATTTCTATTTCAAATTTTCCCCCTCTCCAGATTTTCTTACCCTCTTTTTCCATATATTCACTCTGCCTCACTCCTAAGAAAAAGAAGGTAACAAACGAAGATGTAGAAACTTGCATTTCTGTGTAGGTGGGAGGAATTAGCAAACATTAAAATTTGCTACAAAGTTTTTTAGATTTCCATTCCTGCTGCAATCAGGACTGTTCTAGTTTTATACATAAAATCAGCAAACCCATTTCCCAGTCTTTCCGGTACCAGTAAGTAGGTTTCCGATGCCTCCTGAAAGCCACTCAAACTACTGAAGTTTTCATGAATTAACCCATCAAAAATTACTACTTATTCAATTACATTTAATGCCAAGCAAAAACATATAGCAAGTGGTTAAGTGTATGATGGAAAATAATGAAAAAAGGTTTAAGCAGATGAGTCACAACAGATCATTGTTTCCTGAAGTCTGAGACATATCCCCTTCTGGGGCATGAAGAACCTACAATGGGTCACAGAAGATGAATAATTTACAATGGGTGTGCATTTAACAAAGTGGTAATTTAGCAGGAGAAGAATTTTTTTTTTTTCTTAATGCAGCAGGGTTTGGTTTTCAAAAGTTTGGGAAACAATGTGGCACATCATGGTCTGAGGCAGTATGTTGCTACCAGCCCATGGTACAGGGAGGCTGTTTCTACAGGAGTTTCGGGAAATTTTTGTACCTAATGGAGGTTCCCATGATCATTGAATAATAGGACAAAAACACAACCCCACTCCTCTGACAAATTATGCAGTTATTTTCTGAGCTACCTGTGAACTGAGAAAAAAAAAAGAGAGAGGTTTAAAAGACAGATGGGAGGGATGAATTCTTAACATTCTAAACGGAATAGAAATTACTCCCGGACTTCAGTACATCCATCACTCAAGTGATGCAGCAGCTCACTTAAAAAGTCCAACCGCAATTCCTCAGACTCCCAGGCTGTGGTTTCAGAATGGGCCCAGAGGTTAAATGAGCCAGCCCTTACAGCTCATGCTTGAAACTCAACAGCTCTGAAATTCCTCCTTAAAGGCTGCATTCAAGCAGGAGCTCAGACCCACTAGGGAAGGGCTGTTTCTATCCTGTTATTCAGAAAAGCACCATTGCTCTCCAGTGCAAGCTGTATTTCTGTATAAAATATGTTGTATCCTCCTGACATTAGTCAGGAGTCAGAGTTTTCAACTGTCTCATTAGAATGGATTTTTGAGAGCACCCATCCACAAATCAACAAAAAAAATTGTCAGGTTTTCAACACAGCCAAGAAAACAGTGCAAAGTTTTCTCACAAATAAGGCCAAAAGTCTCACAAGGGCTGGAGGCAAAAGAGTTCTGATGAAAATTGTGGGTCCACTTGCAAGCATCAACCCTAGACAGTCTGGAACTCCAGTGCATTAAGAATATTCCCTTTTTTGTCTCTCCCATCTATCAGCCTCCAGCCTGACTAGCAAAGACCATAAGCTTGAACTTTAAAGAATTAAAGTTAACATTTACTTACACTTATCAAGTTCTGTGTCAGATATGTGTAGGCACTAAGGTGTGACACAGACTTCGTTCCTCCTACTACCACAAAAAGAGATCCTTCTATTCTTTATTGTTATCCTAAGTTGAGAGGAATTTTCAAAGCTCCTAAGCCATGTATGGTCTAGTGTCATGGTTCCACACTGGCCAAACACCAGATATCCATGAAAGCCATTTGCTCACCTTCTCCTGCTACAGTCGGGCAGAAGAGAAGGAAAAAAAGAATTATCGAAAGGCTCATGAGTTGAGATAAGGATTGGGAGGAAAACACTCTAAAACAGGTTCAAATTTGAAGGTGTAAGGTAAATTTATTATTAACATAGTCAGAGGTAAATTTATTATTAACATAGTCAGAGGAGGATAATGAGAAATAAAATAAGCCTTTAAAACACTTCCACCCTGCAACCCTCCAGCCCCTCCCTCTTTCCCACCAACAGCACGGGGGTTTTGGTCAGTTCATCACTTGAGATCTTCAGTTCACTCATAGGGGAGGAGTCTTTCTCCTGCTATGTCCTGAGTCCATCCCACAGGCAAAACAGTCTTCCCAAAACTGCTGTGGCGTGAGTCACTCGTCCATGTCGTGCAGTCTTTTAAGGATTGGCTGCTCTAGTTTGGAAGCGAGGGCCCTCTTTCTCTACCTCTGGAAGCAGGGGCTCTTTCTCTCTTTTCGGGTCTCCGACTGGATCACAGCTTCCTCTGGCATCCACCCGCTCTGGCGTGAGCACTTATCCCAAGGGCCGCGAGTGGATCTCTGCATCCCCCATGGACTTCATGGATTACAGTGGGACAGTTTGTTTCACCATGTTCCTCACCACAGCCTGCAGACGAATTTCGGCTCCGACGCTTGGAGCACCTCCTCCCTCTCCTCCTCCACTGACCTTGGTGCCACCATGTTGTTCTCTCTTTCATGGCCTCACTTCCTCCTCTTCTCTATCTAGAAGAAAAACTGCTGCCCATTGCCAACAAGTTCCACTAATTGAATGATTCTTGCAGCATCCTGCAGCGCAGAGAAGTTGATTTAGCCTCGGTTCCACATCAGGGAATCACTCCCCATGTGTCTGCTGCTGGCCACACAGCCCCGCCGCCATCACACGAGTGGTGGCAGCCACCGTGGCTCTGGCACTATTTAATGCCTCTCTTCATGTGGGGCGCCAGGAAGGAGAAGCCACCACCGCTGCCCCTGCCCTTCCGCCCGCAGCGCAGTTGGCTACAGGAGGCCAGGCAGGCAAGGCTCACCACGGGCCATGCCGACATGCAGCAGATCACCCCTGCCTGGGGACAACTGCCCATGTGCTGTTTTGATTTCTTTCTTAAGTACGTCATCACAGAGGTGTTACCAACTTCTCTAATTGGGCCAGCAGTATTTCCATCTTCAGAGCCATCAGGGATTGGTTCTGCCGGACATGGTGGAATGGTGGAAGCTTCCAGCAGCTTCTCACAGAAGCCACCTCTTTGCCCCCCCGCCCCCACTACCAAAAACCAGGCCATGGGAAACCAATACATCTAGGAAATGTAAAGGCCAAATTGTGTCGGCCATTTATTTCTAAAGAGAACAGCTAATCAGTTCTTAGTTGAATTTAGTCCAACATAACAGTTGCAAAATATGTTCTATTGGCTGTTAGTGCTCTCTGGGGATCTGCCATGTGGTCCATGTTTTGAGGTTTTTTCTTTCAGCTTCAAAATACTTCACTAAAACTTAACTTTCAATTAAAAAATAGAGACACGTAATTTAGGTCAGGGACTGGACTGAGATTAAGAAGACTGGAGTTCTGTTCTTGGTTGCACAACTGACCTCTTATGTGGTCTAGGACAAGACACCTTCTTTTTGTCTGGCTTATTTTGCTCTGCTTTTGCTGCCTTTTGCCTAGTTGAATAAAGAAGCTTCAGTGAGGTAAGTCATGTCTGACCAACGTGACTGCTTCCTAAAATAAAGTGACTGGAACTGTGGAAAAGTACAGAGGAGTAGATGTCATTTACCTTGACTTTAGCAAGACTTTAAGCACTGTCTCCTACAGTACACTGGTATTCAAGTTGAAATCTCACAGCTAGAAAGCGTGGACAACTTGTTGACTGAAAAACTGGTTGGATGTTCACAGTTCAGAAGGTTATAAGCAATGGGTCATACTCTGAGTGCCTGCAATGGGACCTGGACTGTTTAATAACTTTATTAATGTCATGTTGGACTGACAGTGCAGATGCTATGTACCTGCAAACTAAGTCTCATTCAGCTCATTTCATTGCACACACATTGAATATGTTAGCAGGTCACAACACACTTGAGAAATCACCCTCACCTGGATAGAGTTGAGAGACCTTTCTCTGCCATGTACCCCTGGGCCCTCACTATCTCTCTACAATTTATTCAGGGAAGTAGCTCTAAATCCTTCCTGAGAGCTGTTCTGTGTTATTAAGAAGCTGAAGTATTACAGGGTGCTTAAATAATCACTGTGCCAAAGAACAGGAGCAAGCTATGGAGAAAAAGGCTTTTTAGCCAGGTGGCTGAGGGAGCTGTATTCCACAACCTGCTCCACACAGGCTCTAAGATAAAAGGGAAGACACACACACAGAGCTGCTACCCAGGTGAAGCAGGAGTGCTTGCAGGATACAGAGGTTCACATCAGGTGTGGAAGGAAACTTGACTTCTGTCTACTATGTTGTGGGCACAAAGATGCCCTTGGGAAGAGCCTTTTGCACCTTTAAAACCCTGGTTTTCTGTCCCTGTGCTAAGGGCATACAGTAAGCCGGGGGGTCACTTCTCAAGTAATAGTCATGTATATATATATACAGCATTCCCCATACCAGCTGCTAGGTAAAAAGCTGTCACCTCTGAAAACCTGGCAAATCCCAGTCCTTTATTTCCTCTACTTTTCCTCCTCATGCTTTAAAATGAACATTTTTGTTTTGGATGAAATGGAATGTATGTTTGCATTTTACACTAAATAAATGTTTTCAGATTTCCATTTTGGCAAGAAAAACAAAAAACGAAGTTCCATTTGGTTTGACTCTAACTTATTTTTTTCCTCCCTCTTTTTTAGTTTCGGCACTCTAGCTGAAAAAAACACAATTATTCTCACAGCCTTAGTCACACGTTTTCCAGGCAGTGCCTGAAATGTTTCCTTTCAAATCTTTGCAAGCATTTTATAGGTTGTCATTTCACTGCTGCTTCAAGAACAAGAGACTGCAATACTTCCAAGTGAACAGCTTCGATGACTTTCCTGACTGATGCAAATGTGTTACACTGTTGACAAATACTAACCACGAGAGTTGACTTGGCTATAGCTGTTTGCTGTAACTGGTGTTTCCCCTGAAAATTCTCCCCCCACCCATCAAATAGAGCATTCTGTTTTAACAACTTAGAGTTAAAAAAAATTTTTTTGTATGCCTTATCTTTTATCTAAAAAAATAACTAATTCATTTGCAAGAACCATAATTTGTGACTTAAATGGCTATAAAATATTCCCTGATGAGAGGCCAGGCACTGAGTGCATGTGGAGGGCCAGTATATCTCCTACCATTAAACTCCACCGAAACACAGGGACAGGGTAACATGGACATTTCAGCTATAACTCTACATATCTTAACTTCAGAGAAGAAATAGTGAATGCTTTTGATGCCCCAAGCACGCCAGTGTTTAACAGACACAGTGTTTGGACAATGCCGTTAATGTGCTTTAACTTGATTAGCCCTGAAGTGGTCAGGCAGTTGGAATTGATGATCCCTGTAGGTTCCTTCCAACTGAAACAGTCCATTCTACTTATTTCCTTAAGCACTGCCAACAGCTATAGCCTGCAAAGAGCCATGTAGCCCCTGGCCTGAGGAATTTGCAATCTAAATTAACACATGACAAAACACATGAAGAGATGCAGTGAATTGCAGAGACAGAAGTCTCAAACTGTACAAAATGCAATTCTGCCCCTGCCCCCCAGTCAAATTCTTGCTGTGGAAAATGCATCTATACTTACGGACCCAAGTCCTGAACCAACTCCTTAAAAAACACAGATTAATAAAAAGATAATGGTAGCAATTTGGTCACTGCGGTTTAGCTGCCACAGTCAGTGCTAACAGGCTTCAAGAGGGAGCAACTCTGGTGAATCCTAGCTCTGACTCCCTGTTCAAAAATGGTTCTCAGTCACATGAAAATTACTACAAGGGAAAGAATTAAAACAACAAATAAATTACTTTTTAGAACTACTAATTCACATGGATTAACGGCCATAACTCAATTTTAGAGGGATGACTGGATTTTCATAACACATGCAGACACACACAAAATAGACATCAGGATATTTGGGCTCAGTTAAATCTTTAAATAAGATCAAAATAAAATTAAAATAGTTTTTTTATTTCATATTTGTATTTTTAATTGACTGGAAAATGGAAATAAGACATTGAAATACTGTGTTAATATCTATGCTATCTCCACTGGCTACACAAAGATTTGCTTCTGATTTTAAAGTTTCTCAGCTCAAGACGATGTAGATTTTCTTGGCAACAGCTGCTGTGTAAAATATTCTGAGATAGAATTTTTTATCATAATTAATAATAGATGAAAATTTCTGTGTTTTTGATGTTCTAAACTCTATGCTGTTTGATTTACGATGTCTTTATAGTTGTTTTTCTAGTAATTCTATGCCTCTTTCTGTTGGTATAAGGCTGGTAGTCTCTTTTATTTCCCTAGTGGAGTTGGTACGGTACTCTTTTCTTCCTTCTCTCGCCTTCTTTTTCTGTAAATATATTTCATAAAGTTCCCCTTTCTTCCGTAATGAGACTGATTCCTACGTTCTCTAAGTTTGTTGCTGTGGATTTTTTTTTCTTTCTATTTTTTCTTTTTTTTTTAACTCTGCACAGGGCAATAATAAAACCATGGTGGGGGCTATTGCAGTGAGGAGCATGTTCTGCCCATATTCTCTGCAATGAATATTTCAAACTGGAAGGTGACTGAAGGGGCTCAGTTTGGTTTGGGTGCTGAGGTTTTTTGGCTTGTACCATGATTCTTTCCTTTGGTTGGGGTTTTAGGGATGTGTGCCTTGCAAAATTTACCGGATGAGGCTCCACTATAGGCATTTTTTGAGAAGTAGGATACAGGTGCCTACAGGTATTACTGGGTGAGCAGTCCCAGTTCTTGTGACAGTGGATCTGTCACAGCTGAGGTGCTATTGATAGCTGCAGTCAAAGGCATAAAAGAGATTCAGGACATTTTTAAGGAAATTTTTACACCTCAAAGGGAAGTGTTTTGAATAAGCCTGTTCAGTTGTTGGTATGTGAGAATAATTAAAAAACAAAGGAATCAGGAATTTTCTTCAGAACTGTACTGATAGTACATGGGTACTATCAGTATTACAAGCAGTAATGGGTTCAAACTGAAAGAGGGGAAATTCAGGTTAAAAATTCTTCCCTGTGAGGGTGGTGAGGCCCTGGCACAGGTTGCCCAGAGAAACTGTGGATGCCCCACCTCTGGAAGTGGTCAAGGCCAGGTTGGATGGGGTTGGAGCATCCTGGTCTAGTGGAAGGTGTCCCTGCCCATGGCACGGGGGAGCAGGGTGGAAAGAGGTGATCTTTAAGGTCTCTTCTATCCCCATTCTATTACGCTATGATTCTAGGAATAAAGCAGCTTCAGGGAAAACTGCTGGATACTTGATGGGATTGGGAGGCTCTGACTTACTGCAAACTGAGCTCAGACAAGCTCAGTCCACTCAGGACAGCCTGGGCAGGGTGGGTATTCATAAATGCAGGTAATTTTTATTTATAAATAACCAAAACCCCCTCCAAATCATCTCCAAACAAAAATAAAAAATACCCTCTGTGGTTCTTTCTCGGCATTATTGCAGCATGGAACTCATAAAATTTCACCAGAGAAGCCACTGCTGCAAGTGCAAGGCAGGAGTAAAAAATCCCATCTTTTCTCCTGCACTGCCTGCTTCCCTGCTCCAGTGCCCAGCAAGTTTAAAAGCCCATGTGCATCCTTACTCTGTAACACCCTTTAAGCAGCATTTCTGCACCATGACTGTCGATTACCTCAGAAGCATCTGCAGCAGCATCACTGTTTGGACAGCTGGTTCTTAGTATATATCCTACAAAAGAATAAGCTTTGACCCTTATATCATTCAGCTTCTGTGGTCTGGGTTTTCTTTTTTTCCATAAAAGCTGTATATTTGCCTATACTGCAATGCGCCATATAGGTGTACTCATGGTAGTGTGGCTTCTTCTACTGGCTGCATTTTTATTCGTAACACTGCACTTTTCATAAAAGACTTTGGCAAAGGCAATGGAGAATCATAGTTTAAATATACTAATATTAATTTACCATCCTTCCTTTCTTCCCTTCCCTTTTTTTTTTTTTTTTAAATTATAAGTTAACAAGCAACTGCTAGTGCAGAGACACTAATTTCTTCTTCAATAATCCCAGGAGATAATATTCTGGCATCCCTCAGTAAACTGGGCCTTCTAAAAGCTATGTCTGGGTGGTCCATGACTGTCTTTCTAGAACCAGGCTGTTCTCAGGCAGCATTGTTTCCTCTTTAATAAAAAAAAAATTGCTCACTGAGAAGTAGGTGTCCTTCAAATCAGTGCAATTTTCAGTGTTGGTCAGGAATTAAGAGTTAGGCTTTTTAAATAGTATTCACTTTCATTTTAAAACTACCATCCTTGCTTGCTGTCTTAGAACTCGACAATTGTTACCTGATACTGTCTTAGAACTTGACAGTTGTTACCTGATACTGTTAATTGACAAACTGTTGATCTGTTAATTTGAGAAATGTTATTACTGCATTAACACCTGGCATTTATACAACATTCCTCATCCGGAGGGATCCATTCATGTTACTCAGAGCCTGACTAGGCATAGACTCATCTCCAAGAAGAAATTTCCCCAGGGGACTCCTGTACATACTTCAGCATTTTGCAACAAGTTCTGTGTGAAATAAGGAAAGATGAGGAAATCTATCAAATGCATGTGGCAGTCTGAAGCATCAGGAACTAATTGAGGCAATTAAATACTCCAGGCAAGAATTGGGCCTCATCCTTTGTGGCAGGGGAAATGCAGTCATGCATCAAAAAAAATTGCGTTGTCTGAATGTGGTAAGAGAAAATTCATTTTACCCAACCACAGCCTCTGGTGTAACAATACCTAATATTTCTAACAGTGATGAGTTTGGCAAAGCCTGATTCAAGCAGGCAGGAAAGGATGATTTAAAAATAGGTACTAAGTACTCTCTGCTCTCACAGACCTGCTGCACTAATGCCCAAAACTTCCCACACTCTTACTTTTTTAGATCATCTAAGGTCTGAGGCCCCTAACTGGGCCTTATACCTCTTTATGCAGTTATGTGCAGCCTGCTGGAGAATTCAAACAGCACCAATCCATCAAAATGGCCCTGGTTACCAAGGTAGGAAAGACCACGGATGAAGCAGATCATATTTGTGAATCCTCCTAAAGATGACCCCTAATTTCATGGTGTGATAACAGCAGCAACAATAATGCATACTAATAATGACAAATGATCACTTCTATAAAAACAAGATAATAAGCAACAAAAACTTTATGTATCCTTACACCAAAATACAGCAAAAATTAAGTATATTAAACCACTGAGTACTGCAGCTGATCACAAATTATAGGTGTCTTGCAAAAGAAAGTAATTGTTTCTTAATAGTCCCTGCAATGCAATAACTTTCTAACACTGATTCTTAAAATCCAAATAAGTGGTGTACAAGCAATGTACAGACACATAGCTGCCCATGGGGTATTTTAAACCTGATAAATGTGTTTATTACAGGTAAGTCCTTGAGACACACAAAGGCCTAAAGTGGCTCACCAATCCAAAAAACTTTTGAGCCTCTGGCTTAGGAGAAGAACAAGGAGAACAACCTCGTTGAAATGACAGGAACATATGCAGAAAAAGAATTCCTACAACGGAGGCTGGTCAGGTTAGTAGAATGTTCAAACACCCCCTGGTTTTTAATAACCATAAAAAAACAGAAGTTCATTTTGTGTTTTACTTGGAAATGTACCTTCTTGGCAGTTGCAAATCTATTGATATCATTTATTCAGCAAAACATTTGCTTATTACTGATTCAGAAGGCAGGTCAAAGATTCACTTGGCAATCCTCTGCATGCATTAGCTAACCTCAACCTTCCCTTAAAATTGCTCCATTTACAAGTTCAGATGAGATAACCACCTACAACAGTGTGATGGATGCCAGAAGAATTCCAGAGATGCTCACTTAGTCATAAATGTTTTGAATGTAAATTTTAATCAAAGTTAATAATATTGAGAGCATAATTCTAACAGTCCAACAGTTTATGGGTAAAAATTGCAGGGTTTATCAATAAATGTGGAAGTTCCATTTGTTCTATTACACCACCTGAGACCATTTTTCCATGAAATAGATTTCTTTCATGTGTCCATTAACGTAAGATTGGAAGGCAACTCCTGAGTCATCAAGGCCAAACAACCATCCAAATATAATCAACAATCACGTCACACTACCTCTTACACTGAGATAGACTTAACTGCATTTTACAAGCAGTTCCATTTTTATTCCCACTGCATCTCCGAAGATGCTGCTTAAAACTTCAGTAATATAATGTTTGAGGACTTTCTTTTGTCTTCTAACTTCCTGAAGCTTTCGTGACTGGTTAAATGCATTTAATCTTTTATTCTGGCACTGACTTTAACTCCACTGGTTAATTATTTTGGTGCTGTAAGTACAGAAATGATAGAAAGACCGCACAACAAAAACATGCAGTCCAAAGAGCATCTACAAAGCTCTCCATCCCTCTTCCCTTTAAATACCAATGAAGAGGAGAACATAGAAGGGAGGAGTATAGTCACTCAATCAGTTCAATCATTCTTGTGTTACTTCTGTGGTGCCCTTCACGCAGAATGATCACAAGGAACTTCACTTTAAAACTAAACTCAAATGCTTACCAAACTACAACAGAAGGAAAGCAGAATAAAACAAATTAGTCTAGTCAAGACTAAGGCTTAAAAATGCCGAGGGCCCTATTAACTATAAAAAGCTTACAGTGTCTGTGCCTGTATGCACTTCCAAGCAAAGAGAGAAATGATTTACGTACATGAAAAAAGAAGGAATTAGCAATCCATGCTGCTTCAGGAAGATTGTGCACTTCATTCTTGAGTCACAAAGAAAACTTGCCTTAAAATTGACCCACATTCAAGAATTTAAGACCTTCTTAGGCTACCATCCAGATTAACATAGGTAACAAGGCTGGCCTGGAACAGCTAAAATCTCTCAGAAATTCAATTATGATTCAGTGCATGGGCATGTGTTTCTGCATGGATTTAGCGTGGGGCCTTATCCATTGGGAGAGAAAAGCATGTCACAGCAATCTTTGTGGTCATAAATACTGGAAACATGCGAAGTGAAAATTAGTTAGAACTGGCAGGATCCGTATCTGTTACAACATCAGATTAAAAGGCTGCAAGTACTGGCAATTTTATGGATCATGCTGGGCTAACCTTTTGTTAATGTTTTGCTAGGAAGGTAGAGAAAATAGCTGTAAAACTTCCCTGTAAAAGTGCAGACTTGTATCTTAACAGAAAGCCAGGGAAGAAAATCAAAGAAGGAAGCAACGCAACCAGCTACAGACAAGCAACCTGCTATAAGAATATTGAGCGCACAATCATGCACAACCATTCCTTTTCTTGTCATCCCACCATTCTGAGCTGTCTCCACGCTGGAAAATAAGAGACAAAGAGGTTAAAAAGGCTCTGAGAGGTGGTTGGAGAAGGGTAAGCCCTGGGGAAAGTAGAGTGTGAGCTGATGTGACTGTCCCAACAGTGGGATGGGAGAGAAGCAGCCTGGGTGGCTGAAGAAGCAAATCTTGAAGAAATTTGGAGATGTCAGAGGCAAATACACTTTGGTGCCGTACAGGGGAACGTGTAATACTGAGCTATTTCTGGTAAGGTCCAGTATTTAAGATAACTGGACTAGGTAAGGTAGAAGACCAACAAGATCATACAATCATTGAGTCATAGAATGGCCTGGGCTGGAAAATACCTTAGAGATCACCTAGCTCCAAACTAGGAACGTTCCACTAGACCAGGATGCTCAGAGCCACATACAACCAGGGTCACCCACAATTTGTCTGAGCAACCTATTCCACCATCCTCACAGGAAAGAATTTCTTCCCAGTATCCAATCTAAACCTATTCTCTGTCCTTTTGAAGACATGCCCCCTTATCCTGTCACTCCAGGCCCGTGTAAATAGTCTCTCTCCATCTTTCCTGCAGGCTCCTTTCAGGTACTGCACCCCTGGCCCATGCGGACACAGCCACCATGCTGTGACCACATCAGGAACAAAGTTGATTAAAGGACATTAAAGCAAACTAAGGGCCAGGGCTCTTTTTATTATGAAATGAGAGCATGTATCTCTTAATAAAATTTAAAATAATAACTGTAAAAAAACTTAGGTAGAAAAGCCCAACCATGGAATAGCTTTTCAGCTATAAAATCATACCACTGCTTTTTCTCAGCAGGTTGACTCAGTAGAACAGTCCTTCCTGAGGTAAGACAACCCAAGAGGAAAAATACTGACAAAATGTAATTTAAAATGACATCAGAAGGCATTTTGAAAAACTCTATGTTGCAGGGTGATCATGGGAAAGTAGTGTCTCTAAATAGCTATTTTTCCAGGAAAAAGTAAGTATTTTTGTAAACTTTTAAAAAAAATTTACCTATAATATTTCTTGAGTTTGCTAGTTCAAAGAAAATTATAGAATTTAGAGATTTAAAGGACAGGAAAAATTAAAATTATAATTAAGTTTTTTCAGCTATTGAAAGAATGCATGCAGGCTTGCTGCTACCTTAAAATCCTGAACAGTCTGTATGGCAATTTTCAGTGTTTCTTGTCACTGGAAAAAAATCGTATTTTGAAAAAAAGTTGAAAACAACGTGTTTAAAGAATGGTATTAAGCAGATTACATCCCTGCCACTAATTAATAACACAAATAGTAACTACTTAATAAAGGCAAGCTGGCTACTCAAAAATATAAAATGGCTTAACATGAATTGGTACGTTTTAGGATTATTGATGAAAATTCAACTGACTGAATAATATAGGCCACATAACTTTATCTAGTGATTCTTGAATCAAAATATAGAAGGTAAAAATGAAGTTGAACATATCTGTGTAAATGTATAGTTATATTTATAAAGATGCCCATCTGGATTTAAAGTCTTTAATTAACAGAAAGATTACAACACCTCTAACTTCATCATTTCAGTGCTCATGAAGTAGAATTTACAACGCGTGAAGAACAGGCATAGAAAAGACAAGTTCTTGTTTGAGAAGCACAAAAATTTTCGTGAAATCGTGGTTTAATGACTTAAAAGCTCTGGTCATAAATCTGGAGGGGAAATTAGTGTGGTAATTCAGAATAAATTAATAAATTTCAAGGCAATGTATTATTTGTACATGTAATTGTCAGTCAGGAGAGATACTCTGTACAAACTCCCAGTGGCAGAAAATCACTGCTAGCACACCTTGGCTACATCAGATTCTCATAACAGAAGAAAGAAACATTATTTGAGCACAAGGTTCCTGCTTCCATCTCACCGCATCAAAATTTTCTGAAAACATACTGCTGCATAGTTATTAAAAATAAATCATCAGCTTCACTTCTTTCTCATATTATAGATATACACATGATAATACTTTGTTCTCTCCCGCATCCAAATCTTACTGCTCAATGACACAACCATTTAGCAGGGTGTCTACTCATTCTTAAATGGAAGACACAGTGTACTTTTTTCAGCTGTAGTTACATTGCACAAGTGTCAAACTATTTTGAACTAAGACGTTGTTTGGAAACATATTCCATCCTTTTATAGAAACATCTTCAGCTAGAGCCACAGCTATAACTATTATACAAGATGAATAAAAAGCACATCTTCACAAAAATTTTCCAAGTGCAAGTGTCCCACTCCCCATACTTATAACTTGTTGGAAATCAGCAACTCTAAGTTTTCCCAAACCTCATTTATTTAAAAATAAAGGTTACATCCAGGACCAAGTCCAACAGTGAAATCAGCAATGTGAACAGGATGGAAAAATCAGTTATCCTCACATATGGAGAGTTATAAAAGGTATGTGACATATGGAATCTGTATTTCAATGAGGTCAAAACTTTTCACTAATGCTTTCTTTTACTCTTTAACCTACTAAGAAAATGGTTTTCAGGCAAGGAGATGAAGATCAAAAAGAAAACCGTCAATAGGTTTGTTGAATCTGAAGCCTTCTCAGGACAGGATGTTTGTACCCAAGAAAGATGTGTTAAATAACAAATATGTAGCATGTGTGGAGGAAAAGTGCTTGGATTAAAAAGCAAACAAATAAAAACCTAGAAAAAGTTTATTATGGGAAACTCCAGGTTCTTTAATATTCTGTATATTCATGAGAATAGGAAAATATGACAACTAAAATTTTTGTGGGATGGGAAAAATGTTTCCTGCCCATCTTTGACCTCTCAGTGTAAAACTGCTTAGCGCTTTGGTTTACAGTACAAATATTTCTGGATATGGTACCCATCTGTTATGTATTAGTGAAATATTTCTGATATTCAGCATTCTTTTAAACAGCACTATTACAATTTCATCGTGAAAGGTTAATAGCTAAGTAATAGTCTGACAGGTTTACAGTGGATGGTATTTCTGGAAAGAGTATTTGCTGTTTAGCATTTCTTAAGGAGAGCTGTTAAAATTTCAACCAAAGGGTTCTTGAAACTTCAGTATGATGTATCATATGTGGGGTGATTACACAGAGTATTACCCTTAAAATGTTTTTTCAAGGAAATTTGACTATTTTTAACATTTAAATAAATACTTTAAAGGGTAATTTTGAGTTCATCATAGTTATCCTTAAAGATAACTTGGTATCAGTTTTTGAAATGTTCCTGGTCTTGGCTACATGTTGATTGAGGGTGTTTATTTGCACAGTAAATTTTATCGTTATAACCTCTTTACAGTAATGGAAGAGATGCTGTAATCTTAAGAAGTCAAAAACCATATAGAACAAGAAAGGAAATGAAAAATCCCAAACCGAAGACCTCCAGGAAATGTTTGCAAAAACCAGCAAATCGGTCTCATTTCCATTCCAACTCCTTTCTAGCTGCATGCAATTACTGCGCTGGAAGCTTTCTTGCCAGGCTTTCCAATCTCATGTGCATTAATGATTGGGCAGCTGTTTTCCCAGATGTGTACACCTGGAGGAAAGCTACACAGATGTGAGTCACCAACCCCTGGCTCAAGGCTGAGTCACAAACTCAGATGCTTCAGAGCCCTTCCGTCAGGATAAGGTCCCAGGGGCTTGCCTCTAGCTTGGTGTTTATTCTGAGGTCCTTATAAGATCTTTAAATACTTGGCTCTTTGTCATTATCAACAGATTTTAGCCCAGCTGACCTGTTCCAAAACAGTCTCTCCCAATATCCCTGGTGATGCCTGGCTGTGGCCTTTTGATTCTCCGGGGGCAAGAAAAAGTAGAGATGATCCCAGATGCTTTTTTTACTTGTTTACTGTGAGGGTGACTGAGCACTGGCACAGGTTGCCCAGGAAGGTTATGGAGGCTCCATCCTTGTATATATTCAAAATCTGACTGGCCATCGTCCTGGCCAACCAGCTTCACCCTACCTGAGCAGGAGAATTCTATCTGGGAGTTGGGACAGTGCTACTTGCAGAGCTTTTCTGCTTTAAGAAAAAGGAGAAGAGAGAATGAGCTCGGGGAAATGTTTCCCATTCACCCTTTCCAGCCAAGAGCACTGCTCCCTCTCTTCCTGAACGTGCTGGAGCAGTGCAGAACAGCTTCTCGTATCCACCACAGGGCACCTGTAGGCACAAGAAAGTAAACTGGGTAGCATTCGTGCAGGTACATGGACATTTCAAACCCAGGGAATTAAGGGCAGCAGAAAAAGGTCCTTAAACCTCCCTGCCACTTCTGCCCCAGGGCCAGGGTAAGGACTGCCACACAGAGGCCGTAAGTGGAGCTGCAGAGAGGATTGCAGGTAAAGGAGCAAGATCCCCGGCACCAGCGCTGGTTTGTTAAAATATCTTTGTGGCTTTGCCTCCAGTGCTTAGTTGTATCATAGAAATTGCTGATACTGAGATGCCTTTTCTCCATCAGTACCGCAAGAGTCCAGCGGAGCTGCCCATCACTACCTTGCTTTCCTCCCAAAGCAGTACCTTTTCTCCAGTTTCAGGTTCAACAAAAAATGAAGCTACTGTTTAAAGGTTTCCTGAGAAGCTTTGGTTGAGGAGACACCCCCTGCCGCGGTGACCACTCGGCTGTCCCGGCAGCCAAGGGGCGGCAGTGATCGTTAGGAGCGCGCCTTAGTCCTCCTGCTCTTAAAGAGCCCACAGCAGTCGATGGCAATCGTGGCCAGGCGGAGATAAAGAACGGGAAGGGCTCTTTGGCAGCAACAGAAATCCAAGCTTTATTCCCTCAGGCTGGAGACAGCAGGGGAACAAGCTGAACGGAAAATGCTACCAGAAGAGCAACGGATTTCTGTGGCAGGGGGTTTTATACCCCTGCCAGCAAGGGGAGGAGAAATGGGGGGTGCAGGGAAACAACCAGTGAGGGGATGACAAGAGGTGACAGGTAACAAATCAAAAGGTCTCAGGGGAGGGTACATTTCAAATAAACCAATAGGCTAGCTAACAGAAAAGAACTTTCTAGCTGATATTAACATATTCAACAGGGGTAATGAATAAACATAAGAGAACAAACCAATGGGGAACTTGGGGCTCTGGGCTTTTCTGGAACATGGGCGGCTGCAACGCTGAGTGGCAGGAGGAGGGCTGAGCCTCCTAGGCAGGGGTGTCTCCCTCGGCCTCTATGTCTTCCCTGCCCTCATAGTCGCTCGCTTGGGCAGGGAAATCAATCCAATTAATATCATCAATCTTCTTAGAGCATTCAGCATTGCAGACCGCCACAACCCCCCACAAGCAGGCCCATCTTTATGCAAAACAGCAGTCACTTACTTTTCACAAGTTCCTCAGCAAAATGTTGGCAAGGCTGACAAACAAATGGGAAATCTCACATGCAGGATTTACAATTTTAAACTAAAGAGAAACCTTGGTTTAAATGTACATAATTTTAACCTGAAAATAAAATAAGCAGCTATGGCAAAAAGAAGAGCTCACAGATAGACTGCAATAAATAAATCTTACGTACACAGAAGCTTGTCTGGATAAAAAAATATTCTGAAGTTCACCACTAGATTTGGGACCAACACAGTTTCACATGGGTGCAAAAAAGAGGCAAAATGAACCTCTTGCTGTTGTACAATCAAGGCAACAGACCTATTTCACACAAAGAACCAGCTAACCAACCTAGACAGCAAACCCAACCTGACAGACTTACTGTGAAAAGCTGTCCATGTGCTTCACTGATTAGACTGGCTAAATACATAGGGAAATCCTTGGGAAAGAAAACTGTAGCTGCAAACAAAATGTATTGTCTGTCCCACTGTGTATGGCTGAGCATAAGCTGTATCACAAAAATTAAGAAAAAATATTGAAAAATACTGAAAAATATTACAGCTGCCCTCTGTAGAGCCATGAACATGACAAAAGGCAGTAAAGGCAGTAACTACCTTCAGCACTATGGGAAGAAGTTTTGGCTTCTGTCAGAAGCACTCTTCAAAAGGGCATTACACCCACCAGACTCTTTTTCATCACTGCTCCATTTCCAGTTTCCCCTTTCTGCCCAAAATACATATGAAAGGTACCATCAGTAAGCTCCTTTCATCCTTAGGGTTTGACAAAGAAGTTTAGGTGGTGGCACAAAGCAGGGGTGGATCTACACATGGCTAGAGATGTTCAGCTCAGAAAAGAAAGTGCTGTGAAGAGCTACAAAATAATATCTTTACTGAAGGCATTTATTCCCCCACTCAATGGGGCCTCTGAAGCCACATGGAATGTTTGGGTCTCTACTAAGCCTGGAAGTCAGGTACTCAGGAATACCTTCAATGAGGTTGAGGAGCCTAAATGTTTAAGACCAGCCCCTGGGGGACTCTTGAATCACCTCTTTCTAGACTGGGTTACTATCTGTTGTGGAGGCCAGTGAGCCCACACCCCCTTGGAGAAATGGGCCTTAAGCCCAAAGGTTAAGTTAGGGAGACAAAAATGGTTCCTCCCCAGAGGCTGTGTTATCATGTTAATGTACCCCAGTCCTGCTTCCCTGGTTGGCCCGTTGGCATCCCCGCCCTCTTGCGCCTTATATGTCCCGATTCTGGAAAGTTCTACTGTCCCTAACCTCCCATTGGCCCTTGCCCCTCGGCTCCTTCCTCATCATTTCCCTATTGGTTCCCATTCCCCAGCCCCACCTGTGTACCGCCCCTGTGCCCTCAGACCATTGGTTCCTGATGCTCTCCGCCCCCCCCTATATAAACCTAAACCCTCCTATGTTCCCTTGTCTTCATCCCTGGACCCCCTCGCATGTGTAGCTGCAATAAACTTACTCCATGGAACCCAAAAGAAGACCCTTCCTGCACCTCTTTGTCATTGGCCCGTTATTGGATTGCAAGCTGTCCAGTGTGTGTGTGAGTGTATGTGTTTGTGTCTGCCCTGCTGAGCGGCCTCCTTGTGGAGACGCTTCTGGAAGGTTGCGGCACCCACCATCCGCCCGCTGCAACAATCAATAACTTCAGTGTTGTAAGTGAAGATGAAAAAATGAAAATGAAAATAGCACCGTATTTTCTCCAGGAAGGAGAAGGAGGTGCCTGCCTTATCCATCTGACAAGCTCTGCCAAGTATGTTCTGACACCTTCAACTGACTCCTGTCACCTTCATTTGGTTTCTAATGCCTATTTAATGCTTTGGTCTTAGTCTTTAAAGGCATGAGTCCAATGCATGTGAGTGAAATCTGACCTCTGAACCAAAGTGGTGGATGCTTCCCTGTGAGAAGCCGATTTAGTTTTGATTTGTCTCAACACTGGTTGTCAGAGGCATGTGGAAGAGGGGTTGCACATCTGCCACGAGCAGGAGGCAGCTAGGAGAAGATCGGGGAAAGCCTTGTCTCTGGGGAGACTTTGCCTGGCAACCATTCCAGGTCTCACATGAGACAGGCAGTCAGCAGGACACCACTAAGGTCACTGTACCCTCCAGAGAAGCTTCTCCAGTCAGATGGCAAAAGATCCTCACCGATGGACTGCAATGGAAGGTTGGACTGGGCCAGTGGTGTCCTGCCAGCAGGCAGATGTTGGAAGGGACCAGGGGGCATAAAAAGTAACTGCATCACAAGCTTTGGGGGCTTTTTGAGACTTGTCTTTTTGGGGCTTGGTGACTGCGGCTTTTTTTGTGTCATGTCTTTTGGGCTTTTTGAGTCTGGGGACCTTTTGGGTCTTGTGTTTTTGCTTTGGCTCCAGCCTGCTGGGGGCTTCTTTGCCCTGGCCCTAGCCCACTTTTTGTCCTTTTTGCCATGGCCCCAGCCTGCCCTTTGGCTCTCCTGCCCTTACTGTCTCTTGCTTGCCGTCGCATCTGTCCTGCCTCCCTGTGTCCCTGACCACCGCCCTACCACTTCGTCCTTGCGTCCAACCCTGCCTGCCTCCAATCCAGCCCGCCACCGCAATCTCCACTGCAACCTTGTCCAGGGTCCCATACCTCCCGCCAGAGCACCCACTCACTTAGTGTCCGGCCACCCATCACCATAGGAGCCGTGCCTGTGGGGCCACGCCTGTCCAAGAGCTGCGTGGGCTCCCCAGCAGGCAGCATACACACACCCCCACCGCCGCGACCTCAATGGCACTCCCCGACCTTCTGGTGGTAACGTCTGCTTTTTGTGTCTCCTCTTTCTCTCTCTCTCTCTCCATTTACCCCCCATTCCTTTTCCATTTTCCTTCCTCCTTTTCTGTCTCTTATAGCCCTCTTTGGTGGGGCAACTCCTTTTTGGTTTTTTTCGTTACCGATAAACAGTTCTCAGATAGAAGGCTGTCTCGGTTGACTTAATTTCGTTCTAGACCATCTGTTTTTAAAAGAACTCACAGTTCCCCACAGTGGAATGTGACAGTCCCCCTCCAGCCATGTGGATCACAAAGCACAGAACAACACAAAAACCTTGGACAAAAGATATTCTGATAAAGCTTAGGATGACATTTTCCAGAGAAATCTCAGCGTTATCTAGCACCTGATCATCTTAAGGAATGGTGGAAAAGTTTCTTCTGAGAAATTCTTTCATCTCTAAAAGGTGCTTGTTTCACAGAGACTGTACTGAGAATGAGAAAACAGAACTTTTTCAAACTGAGACCGGTTTTTTAGGAAAATAACTTTTTGCGGAAGTACAGCAGGCAAGCTTCATAGTCATACTTATTTTCCCATTCCTAAAAATTATTCTCTTCTATCAACTTCTGTAGTTGGATCTCAGAACTTCCTTCTCCTTCCGCATGCCCGTTAGCCCCAGTCAAATTCCTCACAACACTCCCAGACTCCCCTCCCATCATAAACAGTTTTGTATCTGTATCCCAGACAGTATTTCACTGCTAAGAATTGAAACACACCAAGTTTATTTCTACTGACTTTGTCTATTAGGTCTACTAAGATTGATACCTGCTAAGCTTATCATTAGGATGGCCAACAACATAAAACATAAAATGGTGCCCTCAGAAGTCCGCCCCACGTCACTGCCATACTTCTAAAATAACAACTACAGGTATGAGGAAGAGGCTGAGTCCTTGAAGGTATTATACTGATAAAATTTCAATAATTTCCCACTTCCAAGTAAAAGCATAATCACGACCAGATGAAAAAAACAGTTGCAGAAAAGAACACACCAGTGTTCACCACAAATCAGCTGGGAATTAGTGTGTGAGATCCTGGCAATAGGAGTAGCCTAGACAAAAATTGCAGTCCACTCTGGGGCATCTTTTGCAGGAGTCATCAAAAAGCACTGTCTCTGTCCCTATAAATGACCTGTGGATAGATCAGAAATAACAGGAAAGATTGACACTTGGCAGAAAGTACTGCTCAAAGTAATAGACTGAAACGTCTTGGTCAAAAATTAGAATTTTAGAATCTTTAGAACTTTTAGAAGTCTTCATTTTTTTGTTAAAAAATATAATTCAAGTACTTTTTGTCTTCAAATTACATAGTAGAAAAAATACCCTTTTAATCTCATTATGTAAAACAAGCAAGGAAATGGTAAAAATGCAGATTTTTAAAAATAAAAGCCTTTCTTCCAAAATTTGTGCCACCTTTATTTTTGAGTTTCCATCTTAAGCCTGAGATTCCACTTAATAATTCACCTTTCTGCTCTCAGAGTAGTTAAGAAAAAAAGTCATATTACTGTGACACTGATTGTGAATATCTGTTATTTATTTCTTTTATACCTCACTTGGCGACTCAGACCTCAGAGTACAGACAAGAGAGCTGCATCAGTAACTGATGGAGGAAGGCAGAAGTGGAAAAAAGGAGATGAGACTAGTAGTAATCTAAAGGTCTGTTTGTAAACTTGTGTGATCAGTGAGATCTTTGATGGGATAGGCAGCTCCTCACGAACACATATGTTGCCTACACTTGGGTATACAATGACACACCACCAACTCCCCCTTAATTTTCTTGTGATGAACTTTTTGTGCCCTCTGAGAGCTACTTTATAGGACAGGGCTGAAAAAACCTCCACCTTCCTACTTGCACAAGCTACTTCCTGCTTTTACCAGTTGCAGTTTTGATATTTAAATATTAATTCAGGCTGTGGGGATAACAGGCATTGGAAGGGTTTGGATTTTATTTCTTTTTCCCAAATGGTTCTCTGGAGAACAAGGCACAGTGGGCGTAGGTGTTGGCGTTGCCATTGCATCTCAGTCTTCCAAGCTGCAAAAGATCTGTTATTCTTCCAGACTAAAGCTGTCAATCAGGAGGGACTGTGAGAAGTGAGGCAGTGGTTCGTGATGTGGACTGAAGTTCACAAGAGACCAACTGATTTGCTCTTGTGACCTAACACAAATTTAAAATTCCTGTCTCCTGAGGTAAAAGGTTAATGGAATAACCTATTTTTCATCTAGTTCCCTTCTGCAGAACACCCTTTTAATTATTGCTATTATTTATTGATTTATAAAGTAACATGTAACATAAGGTACTCAGCAAGGAAATTATGAAGCATATAAAACACAGTTAAAATGATCAAAGAGATGTCTGATCTGAAAAGATCTGTGATGACAAATATGGAAAAGCACTTCTCCATCTTGGAGACAAACATCAACTTCACTGTGTCTGGTTATGCAGACACAGAAAACACACACACACAAGAATCCATCTGTAAGTTAAAAAAAAGAGGAATGTTAAAAACCCACACTTGTTTAGAAATGTGAAAACTGGCATATTAAGAATCCAACTACTAAGGAATAGACAGTTTAATTCTTAGTACAAGTCAGATAACTGATCAGTGACCCAAACTTCTTTTAGTGTCCATAAAAATCACTTTGATTATTTTAATGCCACAACAGTTGAAACAGCATTTGACAGAGAACCAAATCCAACTGGAGTCAGATATGATGTCCCAAAGATCTGACCCATATCAGGGCTTCTAAAGGGTACAAAGGTGTCACAAGAAGCTGCAAGAACTGGAAAATATCATGGATGTTGATGTGTTCTCAATGCCACACCAGTAGGAAATGGGAATAGGGAAAAAAGCTCGCTGTGCTGAAGACCTGCTCCTGTTATGCTCCCCTGCATTCTCTCACCCCCCACAAGCACGGTGGGTGCCCCCAAGTCCAGTGTGCAAACATGACGTGCTTCCAGCTTCCACACACAGTGCTAAGGCTGCATTTGATGCTTCCCTAATGCAGCCTGGAGCCAGGAACTTCAAAGGAGCACATCAAAGCTGTTATTCACAGCAGAGAAGAGAGTGTGAAGCTGGGTGGCATTTTTTCTCTCCCCAGCGAATATGAAACTTTAGGGGGCTTCCCAAAGGACATATGAGTGATTAAAAAAAAAGGAAAACTCTCCTTCGTATCCTAGGGAAAGAAGGGTAGAGACCCCGTAGAGGCAGATGGAGGAAGAAATGAAAATTTCTCTCTATTAATACATCTCCTGGATAGCCTGCTATGCTGAGAAGGGAGGGCGAGGGTGGGAGAAAAAAGAACTAAGTTTCATCTTTGTTTCATCGGTGGTTTTTTTTTTTAATCTGAGTCACAAAAGCTTAAAATGATGAAATGAGCATGTGCAGCCTGACTGAGAGAGGAGACAGGCAATTACTGAAACTCTGGGCCACAATATCAGCTGCCTGCTGACTCCTGCGATTGAATTAAAACTATCGCAAGAATAGTGCAAGGACTTGCCCTTGTCCTGCTTGTCTATGTGTTTATTTAATTTTCTGTCCAACTGACTCTCAAATAAATTGGGAACAGCTGCCATTTTTTTGATTCAGTAGCTCCATTACCCCCCAATGACATCATTCTGGGCACGCTCACCAACAATAGGTCATTATGCAGCAATTGCTTTATTGATTTATGGAAGTTTTTAAGCCCCACCAGGAATATGCACAAGCAAGGGAGAAAAGGGCTTTTCCTTCTGCACTGTTCTAAGCAGTGAGTTACTGCAGTAGGCAGGAATAGTATTATGAACACAAAATTGGAATTTAGATTACAAAGGGAAAAGACATTTTTGCTATTGGTTATGTCATCAAAAAGAAAAGAAGATAAGATTTCAGAGGAAGATCCTGCTGTGAACTGATGTTTAGAAACCATGATTTAATGTGGAAATTAAATGTATAATGCAAGTAAAACTGCCACGTAACAGACTGGCAGTAAAAACATGCAATATTTGCTATAATGGCCTGATGCATGGCCTTTTGGAGGGACTGCAAAAACCATTTAAGAATTATTATCACATGGAAACATTTGCTTTCTTCTATTCTTACCATTACATTAGATCAGCCATCCTTTGTACTTCAGACACCATTCTAAGGGAGGAATGCAAAAACAGTGTGGTGGAGATCTGACTCATTATGGTCTTTCAGCTTTTAATCATCTGCTTGGTTTGAAATCAAGGAATTTTGAAGAAGACTAATGCTACAAATTAAGGCAATTTGTCATTTTCTGTATTTAAAAGAAAAAACTGTTGGAGCACACCAAAAAAGTGTCACTGTGGTTAATAAAACAAGAGGTAAACAATGCAAGAATTTTATAATCTTTTAAAATAGAATGGACACTGAGCTGTATGGAACACAGATAGAAATATCCCTTTCATGAAACTTTTAGAAGGGGGCAAATACTTGCAAAAACTCTGTCTGAACATGTATTTGAATATTTGAATGAGGCTTATACTTACACCTCTCAATATTTGCTTCCAAAACTTCTGTCACTTGCTTTTCTTTGCACTAAAGAATCTAAGTTTCTTTGCACTGCAATCTAAAAATGGCTCACTGCAATCATCAGGAGAATAACTAGAATTTTCAAAAATCTAGAGAATGATGTCTGTGCACCACAGTATTCAGCAAGAGCTGAGTGCCTTAGATGTATATTGAAACTTTACTCTTTTTTTCTTTTCCTGTTCCTGACTTTGATGCTTAAAATGTTTCAGTCATCCACGGAGAGGGAAGAACCTGAATCCTGTGTTTTACATGAATCATTGGAGTGATGCACAACAGAGGCTCCGATCTCCAAGGGCAAATAAGTGACAGTAGCAGGTTCCTAATTCAAAGGCTGATATATACAAACCACAACATTTCGGCAATGATTCCAGGTCCTTTTGAAGACTTGTCCATACTGGATGACTGAAATGTACAAGTTGTGAACATCACGCAGTCAGATGTTCTTTACATTAACTTTTCTATACCAGTTGCACATAACAAATTCAGAGGAAATAGCCTTACCTTGTGAATGATTCATAAAGAGGAAAAAAATGGGTTGGATAGCTTAATTATAATGAAAAAAAGATGATTTTTAGAAAACACCTCAGGAAAATGTCCTCAGGTCTGCAATCAACACCACATGGGTACATTACTGTGCCTAGCAGACTCCCATATTATGACTTGCAGAACTGGGGCTTAGCTGTAGATTGCCATTAAAAGTGTTCTGAGAAAGTATTGGAATAATATTTGTGAATTTTTTCTGTATTTTATAGATGCATTTTACAATCATTTCATTTGTTGTGATATTTGCAGTGATCCTTTCCACATCAAATATATGCTAATGTTTGAAAAGTTGGGTGTTTTTCAGCAAGATTATCCTGGATGAAAAAAATATCCTAATTTTTAGGAGGTCATGCTTTGAAATGCAAAAAACCTAAATAGCTCATTAGATCTGCTGGTATCACGTTAGAAGGAATGACATAAAATGAAGTACGGTATTATGATTAAGATAATAACATATCTGTATTTGATCATACTTTTTTCATTTCATATATTAAAATAAATATGATCAAATTATCTGGACTTTGCAATGGCGTAAGTTTAACTCCTTTTTTTTCTACTTGTGACATTAGCACTTTGATTGAAAAACATGAAGGGATGTGAGATTCCTTCTCCACAGTCTGATTATTCTTCTAAATTTCTCCAATACAACTGTTGTATTTTACTTGCATCATCACGAAGACTTTGTCATGAAGTCAGACATGACTGTTTTAGTAATGTCCTTGTAAAGGACTTGAAATACAAGCCTGGACTCTGTGGTCTCCCCGCAGTGGCCATATAGTTATACAATCTTTTTTTTTGTGCTTACACTATTTTTACCGCATTCAACACAAATGTGAGATTTCTGTGTGGCATTAATGAAGCCACAACAACAAATTACATTACTCTGATCTTTCTGATTTTGTTAAATTTGCCAGACTCCTCCCATTTTAAAGATCAACTAATGAGAGAACACCTCTTGAAATCAGCCAGTCAATTACTACAAAAATTAGCATTTAATTCATCTAAGTAGCACTTTCAATACCACAGCAATGCAGAGAAGTTAAAGAGCTAAACTAGAGAAAGAGCCCTCCACAGAGACATCAAGGGACCCCTATCTCATTTCTCCCACCCATGCATTTCCCATGGGCAGCACAGGAGGTTTTCCTGCAAGTGGAAGCTGTGGTTAAACCACAGGTATTGAAATTTAGATTTCTCATTCTGGTCACAAAGCTGGTCAGGAGTGCAGAAAAGCAGGACAGCAGGTGTTCACTCTTGTGGAGGCAAATAAACCAAGAATGAGGACAGCACAGACAGAACATCTCTAACAATCCCAGCCTGTGATTCCCTGAATGCTGTTCCTCACCCGCCTTGCATGTGAGGTCACAGAACTGCGCTGAACCTCAGTGGAGCTGACGAGGGGTTGATCCAGCTGGAGGGGAAAAGGGACAAATCCACTGAGGACCTATGGAAATGGAGAGTGGGGGAAGGCGACACTGGGTGCTAAAAATCCCCTTTGGCTACTGGAAATCCTTCAAAGCCAGCAAACTGGCATGCTACCAAAACCAATTGCTAGTGCCAGAACACATTTCTATGGTACATCAAGTGACAGATTTTGCAGTCATACCATAAATAATGCACCTTCTCCTCCAGTGAGGTGAAATGTAGTTCTACTGAAATTAATAGCACTAACTCAATTTATAGTGGCAGGGGATCTGTTTCAGCGTGTTAAGATCTCCACTGATGTCTTCTGGGTTTAAGTTATGACTCCTTAGTTTAAAAATTCCACCTGGTATTATTAGTAATGAAAAGGAAATTCCTCCCTCTTCCAGCATCCTGCTGGTATTGAGAAGGCTGCAGAGGTTGCAAAACTACACATTTTGTGCCTTTGCAATGAGCAGGTTTTCTCATGAAATGGACATTCTTCCTGACAGTAGTGACTAAGATAGCACCCCACATTCCAACACAGGGCTTGGAACTAGACCTCTAAGGACCAACCCAAGCCATTCTATGATTTCAGCCAGTTGATGTAATTACAGTGGTGCCCCTGTGTCATTTTTCCACCTTAAAACCTTAGGTAAACAGTTCTCTACATCATTATTTATCCCCAAAAGGCACAGTAGGTAAGAGGGACAATAGATAAATGAACTACCTACTGCCACAAAAGATCAGTGACAGAGGTAGGATCAGAAGTCAAGTTCTGGATCTTCTAACAAAATTTCTCTATGTAATTACATTCACCATTTGCAGATATTAAAGATATGTAGGCATTGAAAAATATCAGAAAAAACCCTCCTCCTGGAAGGGTATCCATGTCTGTCCCACTGTTTCCAGAAAAATGCATGAAGATACAGAGGCAAGCAGCAATTTAAATAGACACAGCCAAGGGATGCATTAGCAAAAATAATCACTGCCTATCCTCAAAGAGGGAAGATTTAAATTTTGCTCCTTGGCCTAGGCAGCCTGGATTTCAGTCCTGTGGGGTTTTTTCCTCTCTCTTTGTACAATTTCCAGTTGCTCTGAATACTTTCAGCACTTTTATCTATGGTGTTTTAACTTCACAGCAGACTGTGGGACAAGCCTCTCCCTGGGCCTGGGGTTGGACACCAACCCTGGGGACCACTGGGACTGTCACTGGTTCTGTAGCCATCCCTGGGGCTGGTGGGGCTCAGATGTTACCATAAAAAACTGATATCTGTGATTGGCAAAGAGTGCTTTCTACCCTAAACATTGTTTTTCAGCTGAACTTTGAATTCTGTGGAGATGCATTTTTGAAAACTAGAACTGAGCATAAAATTTCATTATTTAGGTGGCATGTACTAGGTAGGTATGGTCTAAGAAACCTGGCAGTAACTTACTCTGTTTGTGGCTTCTACTTTGTTAGACTCTGAGGAGCCATGAATCTATCTTGTCCTTAAAAAACTGAAAGAGGGGGCCTTTAAAATGAATATAATGCTAAATTTATGTGCCACGAGAGCAGCATATCAAGGTCTCTGTGCTGATTAGACCCAGATGTTGGTAACAATGTTAGTGTTATGGACCAACTGCAGGTGTGGGAATAAATCCCTTTCCCTGGGACCCTCAGCAATCAGACCAGTGGTTTCTTCTGGCTCTCAGCTCACAGTTTTCAATTAGCCTTACAATGGTATTGTTGTTCTCCAGCATTAGATCATATGTCATGTAAATGAAGTTGAATATACACTTTAACTTGACAAGGTGATTAAGGCCAAGGATACATATGTTCACTATTATAACACGATCAAGGTTAAAAAATAATAATAAAAAAACAGCCCTGACATGCCATAAAGTTGTTATTATTTTGGCTTATCGGTAGATTTTCACATTTTACTTTCATAAAATAGAAAATAGTGCAAAGCAGGGCTAGACTAGAATTTTAATAAAAGGCAGACAAAAACATTATATGTGTAAAATTATATATGTGTGTGTGTGAGTACAATGCTTAATTACGGACTTTTATGTTTTAATGTGACAGTCTGACATCAAACTTGGATCACTTTTTATTTCCTTTCCCAGTTTTCTGTCCACTCTCCTTACCTTTTCCTCTTTCATGTCAATGAATAGTGCATGCACAACTATTTCCACAGGAGAAGAAACAGAAATATTCCTGCAAAGCCATCTATGTTAGAGCAATGAATCCAGCTCATCAGTGCCAGAGGTTGTTTTCTCTATCTCCTTTGGGTTTCATGATATTTAGAACACCACCATGGCTCACTAAAACATATTAAGGGCTCTAGTAAGTAAAGGGGCCATACTCCTCTTCCACACATGCATAATTCCCATTAATGTCAATGGCCATTACCTCTGCTAAGAAGAGTGCAGCTACTAATATTTTTCTTATATGTTCACTTTCATCAGGCTCTTTTCGCCAGAGCTGTGGGACTGTGTATTATTCAGTAGCAGCAAAACAAAAATAAAAGGGAAAACCTTGTGAAAGTAAAGTAAAAGAATTACATAACCAGCATAGAGACAGGTTCTGGTACGTTGTTTGCAGGACAAGATGATTTCTCTTTTCTGGGGGTACAAGGGAATTGCAGACACAAATCCTTTAGGCATGCAGGAAATGTAAGAGGTCCCTGAGGTTGTCAAGTGTTGCCAAAGGTTATCCATCACAAATTACTTGCCATCATAGGCCATCACAAAACTTACTCTGGGACTTACTCTGAACTCAGAACAAAGTGCACAAGGACGAGACCCCACTGCTACACAACCCCAGTGAACCTCAACACAGAAAACTGAATTTGCTCTCTTAGAGAGCAGAGCTCAACAGCTCAGGAGTTTATTACCAGAAGGACTATCATCTTCTCTGCTGTTTGCTTACACTCTGGCAGTCAGCAATGTAGGTGCTTTTCGGTGTTCCTGGGCAATTGGACATGAAATCACAAAGAAACATCCCTGAATGAGGTGCAACTTGGTGCCACAGCCATAAACTGCAGATCTTGGATACTACATTTTGTTCCAATCCTTTGTTATTCTGCACATCGTAACCTCCCGCCTTGCAAGAAAATGGATACGAGAGCTGATGAATAGGAATTATCTTGATGTACTTTCACCACTTCCATACTTCCCACACAGAAGCCAAAGAAAACTGCATAGCACAGACCACATAAATATTCAATGAATAAAAGGGATTCTGTGAACTTCTATCAGTAACGAATATTTTCTATATCTTGTTTAATCCCCAGTAATTCTAAAATACCTGTTGTGTCCACTTCCCTTCGGTATGTCCCTCACTCTTGCCTTAAACTTTTCCTGCAAAGCCCTTGTAACAGAGACTGCAGTTATGCATTCAGAGGCTGTGCCAAGATAAAGAATGAAGTACTGTCCCTCTAGGTGTTACTGTTACATAGCTACATACCACTGTTACTATTCGTAGATTCACAATTTGGTATCCCAACTTTTATTTCAAAAGCATTGAGAAACATGTATTCTACCTGTGAAGACTAATAATTCAAGATAGCCAGAAAAAATTAAATCTGGTTCATGTAGGATTTGAGAACTCAACATTTCTTTTCTGCACAGGTTTGAAAAAAAACCTAAGGGAACTCTTATGTTTCGCTATGAGGAGTTGCAGATCCTAAGAAGTCTGGGATTCCTGGCTTGGAGGGAGACAGGTGAGAAAAACAGCACAGAAGTGGCAAAATTAAAAGCGCAAAAATCCCAGAAAGACAAGCCAGAATCTTACCTGTGCTTTATTAGAATTTACAATTCGCTCCTGGGAAGCCTTTGAATTTCTAGAAGTTCAGGTGCACTGAAAAAAAAATGTTGTCTGACCTGTTTCAACTATTTCTGGTTATAAAAATTGTGAGTAATATTCTATAGTGATAAAGTAATCTAGAAACTTGCCTCATACAGTTTTATCCACCCTGTATTAACCTAGGACACTGGAAAGTCCTAGAATAGGTAATGTGGGAAATAAAAAGAAAAACTTTCACTTTAATGATTGATAAACGGGGACCACTGACATGCTCACTTACAGGTGACAGATCTCGCACAAACAGTGTCCTGTTTGTGGCTTTTGCATAGGAGATGTATTAAAAATCATTCACCCTAGTTAAAAAGTACTGCCTTGGTAACAATGTCAACATAAATTAACTTCAGCAGAACTGTAAGCAACAGAAGTTAGTAATGATATGTAAGATTTAACTTACAAAAGGGCTTCATAAATGTGTACATTTTTGAGGCAGGAATCCATAAACTTAATTTAGGGGCAAGGTTCTCCCTTCTGGCTTTGTCCTCTGAATGTTCCCTCAAATGGTGTGCCCTGTATGGTTAACAATTCTTCTGAACAACAATTAATCCATGCTGACAAATTTGTCAGATGTATTGGAGTAGTCAGCTTAAGTTTTAACAGGTTATTCCCAATTTACCCAAACAGAGGCCTTTGTGTACCATTTTAGCAGTAAATTATCATAATAAGAGTGTTCACACTGGTATATAAAAATTGTGTTAATAATATTTGACTCCTATATGGAAGCTTTAGAGTTCAGAGGTTGCAAAGATTTTCTGTTCTCTCATGCAGCTGGATATATTCTTTGAACTGGGGAATGATGAAGGAATTTCTACACAAGATTTGTCTCTAGCAAAGATGTTCAAAACAGGAGGGCTCCTCCAGGACTTCATTCTACCAACTTTAAGAGAAGTCTTAAAATGAGACTCAGGGTCAGAGGAGGCAGTACAGAAAGTAGCTACCTCAAGATCAAATCCATCTCCAGTAGCATGGCCATGGTGAAAGACAGAGGGAAAATTATCTAGAACATAATTTCTTTTCTTGGTTTTCAACTGTTCCACCTTCCTTTCACTTGTTATTTTACTCACTATCCTAGACACCAACTCACCTTTTAAACTCATAAAAATAGTGACCACAAAGGCAAAGTTAAAGGTATAGTCAAGTAAAGCAGCAGCATGAAACAAGTCAAGGCCAAGCCAAGAGGAGTTTATTGTAGCAGGCATTGATTCATGGCTGTTAACCGCTGAGAGTAAAACATAGCCAAGAAGTATGCCACTTAAAGCTGACTAGGTTTGCCAATTTCCCATTGACTGGAGGAAAGGAAATCAATGATGTGGCCTCTGCTCCCTAGCAATCACATCCCAGATGTGGGAGTGTATTTCAACAAGGCACCAATTAAATGGATTCTTCTGCTGTTACAGCCCCACCACGATCCGAGCAGTTTTGGTTCTGAGCAAAAGCAATGGGCTCATGTAATCACAGCCCAGTTAAAAAATGGCAATCTGTAATTTAGATCATTCAGGGCAGATGTCAAAGCACAGAAGTTAATATGAACTTAGGATATGCAATAAACTTAGGCCATGATAATCCTGTGTAGCTCTCATCATGAGGTCTGGATCCTGTTAGCAAAGTAAGCACTTAGGAGCAAGGCCAGCCTTTGCATCCTGGGGAGGACAAAAGACTGGAGAAATAGAGAAGATACTGTTATCTGGTTTGCTTTCTGCTGACAGGAGGTTAGTGAGTTCAAAGGGAAATCTGTAGAGATAAAGGCCATTTCTGTTGTTATAAGAAACTTCCAGTTCTCTCAAACTCCTCTGCCAATAGTTCATAACAAAAAATGCAAGAGTGGTTCAGGCTCTTAAAGACTTCTAAGTGTAGGTAAAATACCTTTCAAATCAAAGACAAGTACTCAGATGCAAGCCACATGCACAGCAAGCGCTGTACAAAATACTTACATAGAGTGGCTTTAATAAGTCATCTATCAAAGGACGAGAAATACCCACCTCAAACAGACCCCTCACAGCAATCACTAAGCTCAGTGGCTGAGCTCTTTACACTAACGGCCATTCCTTATTCATGTCCTAGCAGTGAACAATAGTAATATTATGCAGAAAAGTTGAGTAAATCTATCTCACCTTTCACCAATACCTTCATGAACCAATGAATCCATGGGGATGGATGGCATTATTCTACAAAGTATTGTGAAAATAGGCAGCATTGTTAGGCCCACAATACATTACTGATAACCAAGTAGAAGCAGAGCATAAAGGAATGTATTGCAGATGAAAAAAAGAGAAGTGTTCTGCAAACACATGTAGAGGAAAGAATATGCTTTTTGTGCTCCTCACTCACAGTTAAAGTATAACTGATTTTCACATTCAAGCAGCAGCTTCCTAAATATAACCTTGACAAGCATCTGCCTTTCCTTCATTTTCCTGTCTGTTTCTGAAACAAATCTGACCACTGCTCGGATGAGGAATTTAAAATTATACGTAGGATTCTTGAAAATGGGATCTGTTTTGTAGCTATGCCCTGCTTGTACTGCGAGATCTAGCCTGAAGGCCAAGCATGGCTGAGGTTGCAAGGGGAGAGAGGCGGTGGAGAACAGGGTGGTGATGAAGGCAGAGGATGAGACTGAAGACCCTGCACAGATATCTTGTTAGTGCAAGAGCATCTCTTACTGGCCAAGATAAGGCGATGACCTAGAATAAATTTTGCCTCTTTTCTGGGTGAAAAACTTAATCCTCAAGCCACCCATACTAGAAACATCTTGAGACATAAAAACGTGTGTTACAAAAGCGTGGATGATACCTGAGCAATTACAAAAAATGAGGGGTATCTCTGACATATTCATGCCTCACACCCTGCATGTGTTTGTGCCTGTATTAAACACAGAGAAACACATGAATGGAGTACTTCACACAGATTACACACTACAGAGAGTGAGTGAACATACTGTTATTTCTATTTAATCCATTTATGGATTTTTTTTTTTTAGATGTTATATTTGACTTACATCTATTAATCAGGTAAGGACCAGGGTCTAGATCGGATGAACAGTAAAGTGACAGCACCTGCAACAGCAGTTCTTATGTTTTAATGCAACTGCTGTGGAAATGAGCTGTACACAACCCACACTGTCTATTTCTAGCCTAGAGGAGGCTTAGGAGTAGGAAATGTAGATTAAAAGGGTCTTACCATCCATTCATGCTAGGCACCTTACAACCACATGGAAAAAAAATGTCTGGCTAACAAAGTTTGTTACCACATTTAGTATTAGCTTTAACTTACAGTAAGCCTCTCAACTGCAGTATCCCCTCTCTGTCATTTATATCTACTGGACATACGTGCTGAAAGTGAGCATAAAATAACCACATCTTACTCAAATGTCATACACCCGTTAAGTGCAAATTAACTAGGCCCCGTGTTTATTATAGTGCAGCGTGCTAGACCTCCTTGAGTTCAGGGTCAGTTGGTGTTTCTTTATGAACCCCTTTATGAAATTTTTCAGTGCTTTATAGCTCAGCCATTAAATTTTGCTCGAGGCTGAAGCTTCTTACAAAAGGTTTAATTCTAGAAGCATTTTTTTAAAAATATATTTTCAAAGAGGTCTCTTTGGTCATTTTAAAACATAAAAAGAGTACAAAAAAAAAGAAGTTAATTGGTTGTAGGCCATCTTTAGGGCTCACCATAATTCAGAAGCAACTTAGAGCTGGCTATTTTTTGTGTTTGAAGCCTGTCTCCTGAGTTTGTACTGGGACTTTTTATATGCATGTCTATAAATAAGTAGTCCTACACCTTTTTATGGTTATTACAGTTTCTTTTTCACCCCCACGGGCTGAAATCCTGGTTGTCTGGCTCATGGAAAGTAATCCATACAAGCATGATAAGCAGTTCCAGGCCTCCATTTTTAGCAGTGAAATTCTAGAGAACTAAATCTTTGCTTCATTTAGTTGTGCAATTTTAGGATGTTCTTTATATTTCACATTACCATAGAATTTCAGTAGTGTTGAATGTTGCTTGGCACTTCTGTGTTTGTGCTGAAATTAATTCCTGCCCTGGCCACACTGATGTTTTTAATTCCAGTTTTAGGAAGATATGCTTGTTAGCAGTGCTGCCTAAACCTGATCCTGCTCAAACTGCCCTGTTTTCTGCATGTTTCTGCTCCTGAAGAGAGGGAAGACAACAGTTTGAATGTTTAAAACCTCTAAAACCACTTTCCTGACATGTGACTGGCACAACAAATCAAGAGGAACAGATTGTCCTTGGGGCATCACAGGAAGGGGACCAGGATTGGCATTTGATCTCTGCATTCTGTGTGAGCCTCCCCACACAGAAAAAGAGCTCTTCCTTCCAAAGAGCTATAAATTAAACTCAGACACGTTTACAAAAGCATCTATGTGAATATCCACACTGAAGAACTTAAGAGCAAAAGGTGCCAGGAGTTGTATCAAAAACTGCCCCATGTCTGACTCTTGACTTTCGATCTGGAGAGCTGTGAAACCCCCAAGAGCACGTTCAGCTGTCCCAGTCTTGGCATAACTTGTACATCCTTCCCTCACCAGCTCCATCAAGGCATTAAACTACATTTAGTGCACAAATCTTTTTCTTTTAAAATTCCTAATCTCTATTCCTCTCATCTGGGAGCCAACCAAGGCCTGTCTTCAACTGAGCTTCCCATTCCTGGGGAAGATGTCCTGCAAGTCCAAAGCTCTTGTACACGTTACACCTAACATCAGGGTGACCCTGAGCTCAACCAAGCAAGGAGAGTGGCACATCAGCATTGCTATGCACATCACATGATCTACACAACAGGAGTAGCAGCAAAGAAAAGTTCCTTGTAATTTATGATAAAAGAAGAAACACGTGTTTATAAAAAGACAAAGGAAGCAAGGGGAAATAAATAGAAATAAATTTTTGCATGCTCTATTTTTGGTAAACCTGAGGGCAAAAATCAGGTTTGAGCAGGAAAAAATATCTGTTGCATAATAAACTAAGATTTACTAACATTGTTAGGACAGCCAATATAAATGTAAACCTATACTTTACCTGTAAACTTAAACTTTTATTAGATGGTTTCATCCTAGAGCTGAGTATCTCTCTACAGCCACCCCTTCAGGTCTTGTCTCTCTCTAGTAGATTCTTTCTGCATAACAACTAATATATAGCTCTTCTCATACATGAATCACAGCACATCTTGATTACTGCAACATTCTTTTCTCTGTCTTGACAAAAGCAATCATCCTCACATCCATTAAGGATATGCCTGGCAAAAATTATTTTCTAGCCTGTTTCTTTTAACCATTTCACTCCGTCTTTTCATTTTCTTCTGTTGGCATAATTTTCATATTATATTGAATATAAAACTACCCATTGTTTTAATAACCTCATAGCTGATCTCACTCACACTTCTTATCAGCTCTTCTTCATTAATGAGTTGTTTACTCCTGTCTGGCCTGTTAAAATTTCTGACATTTTCATGCTTTGTCCCATAGGTCCTCACAGTCCCCAAAACAAGAATTTTTCATGGTCAGAGATAATAATAATTTTGGTGTTCTTCTTCAAACTTCTCCTTAAAACTTTCCTTCTCCATGAAATCTGGAAAATCTTACCAGTAGTTAAACTCAGAGTGTGCTGGGGCCACCACCTACCAGTCTGACCTATAACTGTCCCTTGGTTCCCTGGAATACCCTCAGTTATGTCTGCAGCCATATGTTGCCTCTTGTCTTGGGCTCAGATGCATGATCAAATTGCCACAGCTTAATGAAGGCCATGTGTTGCCTGAGCCAGCGTAGTAAACTGCATAGTTTTAAGCCACAGCACTCTGGTTAAAATGCACCAACTTAAACCTCAGTGAAATGGGTAGAAGAACATAAGTTTACATCATGACAGCTGACAGTACGTATGCAGAGAGTCATAGTTGCAAGTTAGACCATTGCAACTTAATTGTGTGTCGGGATCTTTGCACATGAAACTGTGTTTGGAGTAAAACCTGGTTTTTTTGTTATAACCATGGAGCATTTATATGTCTTGTCTAGGACGGCTTCTAGGATTTACTAGCCGGGAGTGAGTAACTGCAAGAAATGGCACTACAGAAAGACAGTGTTGCTTTGTGAACAGCCAGGTGTGCTGTTCCTAAAAAAGTCTCTGCTCTTATGACACTCCCTGCTGCAGTGTGCTTCCCAAGAGCTCATAATACATTATCACACTGTTTATGGATGAAATATTTCTCTCTCTACTCAAAGTCATTTTGTGCATGTATTTCACTTCCATAGTTATATTTTGCACTCTCCTCTCCTGCAGTTTTTTCCATTCCTTCTACTTCTTCAGTACCTAAATCACACCTTCAACATACTTTCTCCTCTTCTTTTACCCCTCACCTTCTTTTTCTTTTTGTTTTGTAGCAGGAGCCCTGGGTACGAGAAACTGAAAAAGTGTTTTTCACCCTCTAAAGCTCTCAAGATTTGGTACTGCCAATGTGACAGGGGCAACTCCTGGAATAAATAAAACTTTTTAAACCGTTTTTCTATCAGAGTTCCCGTTGTTTGGGACTTAGTTGCAGTCTCAAAATCACACCAGAATTTGTACCCAAGATCATGCCAATACATGAAAGTACATTTTTTCACTTGTGATAATGAAGAGGACACAGGTAGAAGTTGAGGATCTGTCTCAACAAGAGCTACTGAACAATTTGAAAATGTCAGAAGATAAGGGTTTTTGTCAATGAAAAGGAGATAATTGCTAGGCTCGCATTCTCCTTTCCACAAGGGCAACCTTCCACCTGGTGTATCTCTCTCTCTCCTCTGCCTGTTTGAGCCTCAAAACTGCCTAAAGAAGGAATCCTGGCTGCAGTGGTGTAAACACTACACCTTTATACATAATCCATGTGGCTAGTGAGAGATAGGAAAGTTAGTGATCAGTTCCTTGATGAGTAGGTGTAGATAGGAACTGGCATATTGGTTTTTAAATAAAGAATTCCCTACATCAGCAATACAGGCTTGTACAAGCAGCTATTAAATACAATTCTCAGAATTGCTATGGTGTCTCTGGAATAAAGTCTAACTGAAAAGTGTTATTAAAACTTGTCTCCTAAATTGTTTAGCCAGAAAATGCAGCCAGAGGTTCTGAATGTGTAAAGGAAAGCATATGCACATGTTCAATTTCAGATGCTTTCAGAGAAAAAATAATTAATCTTTTCTGCAATCTAGTGAAGCAAGCACATAACCCTGTGAAAAACTACACTATCAGGGGGAAGGAAGACGGAGAAAGACAGAGAAGAGGAATCAGCCTGGCATGGTTAAATGATTTGTTCATGAGCAAGATCCATCATCAGACTTAAAGAAAGACCCAGCTTCCACTGAGTTCCAAAGAAGGAGTTTAGAAGTTCCAAGCATCACTCTCAAACGTAGGAAGTGTGTGATCCTTATGTACCTGTAATTGTTTAAAAGTTCTTTACATAGATCCCATACTTTAGGCTAAGAATCAAAGTCTATTGGTTTTGTTATTAAGGATATTTTTCCAAAATCGCTGTCAAAAAAAACCCCAAAGCAAATATTACAAGAAGACAAGTCAAATCATTTGCCTTCCTACAAACAGATTAGCCAAACACTGATAATACTGTCACTCTGGATTTCTATATTAAAAAGAAAACAAAACAAACAAACAAACAAACACCCAAATAAAACTAAAAGATCCCACATTCTAAAATGTGACTGGTTTGAAAACAACTTGGCACACATGAGCTTGGCTGTTTTCTAGATCATGGTCACAACTGTTGCTACAATTGCAAATATTTAGATCTAGATCCTTCCAGCTTTATCAGTGTTTCCTTTGAGGAAGGAGAAAAGGTAACTTTGGCTTTTTCAGTGGTTGAGGAATTTTGTGAGGTGAGAGAAATCTTATTTTCCACTGCAGTTCACCTAGGTCTGTTTGTAGTATAAGAGACTACCCCTCTAATTACATGTTTTATATTTGTCTAAGGTTCTCAGCCAATTTATTTCTGCAGAAAAGTTTATCTTTAAATTGTGAAAATCACTCCATAAATTCTGAGTTAGAACAGTCAAGGTCTGATACCTTATCTGTGCTCTTACTGTGTACAAGGTCACATCATCAGCATGTAGATGTACAGAATATTTCATGAACTATACAGCGTTGAAAGGTCATTAATAAAAACTGCAAAAGTAAAAGCCCTCTAATTAGCTCCTGAGGTAACTTTGCGTGTAACATTTTCACCCCAGATTCAACACCATTAAACAAAATGACTGGTGTTTGCTCTCTAATGTAGCCAGAGAACCATTCTACTGTAGTTAAACTCAGCCAAATTGAGGGAAACTTAGATAGCAATATGTTGTGATTTACTGGAACAAAAGGCCACAGCCAAATCAAGATAGATAGCTCCCGCATAAAAAATCATGATGTATGTCTGTAACAATATCAAGGTTACCTTGAAAAGAACAATGTGGCAGGCCAAAAACATGACTAAAATAGGGTCAATACACTCTCTTTGAAAGGAACACTCATTATTGTTTGAGCAACTGTGAGAAAACAGAAAACACAAATAGGTTATAATTAGGGTGATACAACAGGGTTACTAAAGCATCATTTCAAATGGTCGATTATCTCAAATTAGACAGACAATATTGTAATAAAGATCCAGCAACAGGTTTGAGAAGACCTTACAGAAAGCATTTAAAGAAACACAGGGTAAGGTTCCCAATGGTTATCACACTGACTAGAAGGTGGGCTGAGAGCATGGAGCCATTTCTTTTATGGACTCAGTTTCTCCACTGCACTACAGATGACTGAAAGTACATTTTCATGAGCAATTTGTAAGGCAAGGTAAGGCTAAGTATCCAGGTGTTATCAGACTGAAGGCAAAATGCCTTTTTTAAGGAATTTAAAGAAAAAAAGCTTTTCGTATGAAAGGTAGGAATGCAAGATTGCCTGGGTGATAGTGGCTGGGTTGAAAAGGAGTGAAAAAAATATTTCAGCCTATATTTTGGTGACTGTATTACTTTTCACTGTGTGCTATTCAATATTTATAGTGATTAGTCACCTCAAATGCATTTGCGTTGCTTCTGCTGTCTAGATTACTTGAAAGGGATTAATGAGAATTTGAGATGGCCAGACAAACTAATCCAAGTGTGAAGAGATTAGTATACATAGCCATGAATTACATTCTGTAACCATCTTGTAACCTGAAAGTTCTTAGTATAAAAGGAGTACAAGGCCTTTTACATCAGTATCTAAACTTGAATGACATGCTGACAATTTCAAATAACTGGAATCTATTTTAAAGCCCATTAATAATCCAATAACCTACTTCACTCTGATATAATAGAGAAAATAATTTGTGCCAGTTTGCAACAACACTATGTTTTGACACCTTTCCAGGAGATAACCTGAACAATGTGTGGTTTTGTGATTTTAAATCTCATAATTCTTCTAAATTGCAACATGAAAGCTCAGGTCCATTGTTTTTACATCTGCCTCAGAGGGGCAAGTTGCCAGTCTTTAAATGAGAATCCTTCTAAAATCACACCCCAACTGCTCCTTCTGCCACCCCTCATATTTAAGGTAGGTTATTTCCAGAGAGAGATGGTGGTCTGGAACATGAAGCAAACAAACAGGCAGAGCTGGAGGCATGGGAGCCTCAGGTCTCACCCAGACTCTCATACTGATGCCCACAGATCATGAGGCAAGAAAGGTGAACAGAAAGGGCAAATTTTCTTCTATGTCAGTGACTTTTTGTGACAGTAAGGCAAATCTTAAGAGTTTTGCAAAGGGCACAAAGTCATTGCTTGGTCCTAGGCAAGGTATAGTAATGGAAGGTGTATTCCTGGGAATCATTCTGAAGTGGCCCAAAGACATAATGCCTCTCCAGCCAACTGCCCTGTGATTTCTCCCTACTCAGGCTTAATAGCTTTCCTAACAAGTTTTTTAGATGAACTACAGATGAAGCTGGTTTGTTACTTTTTTTTTTCCCCAAGTGGTAATTTCCCCAGTTATACTGAAATAGAGCTATTATCACCACCAGTGTGGTTGTTACCATAGTTCCTAAGCAGAAGATTGCAGTAATATCCCAAGAGAACACTGGTTCTGAGCACTCAGGCTGTGTCTAGAAGTCAGTAGAATTCCTTTCTGCCATACCATGGACTTGGTGGCAGTATTTGTTCAACATTTCCCAGTTTGTAAATGGTTAACAAAAATATAACCCATCTACATAAAATGCTGTCAGATCTGCTACTGACAACAATTGTATTTCATTCTTGCATGAATACCACTAGACAAAAAGAAAATAAAATTGGTATTTATTGCTAAATGTTTAGCCTAAGTAGGAAATATGGAATTAGGGTACTATAAGAGAAACTCATTAGGATGCTATCCAGATATTATAGGGAAGTTAACTTCCAATATCTCTGAATATGGGAGATACATAGAAATAAATACAAATTATTAGGACTTACCATAAGCGATATGTTTGAAGAAGAAAATGCTAAAACCACAGGCATTTAAACTTCAATAATGAAATTATTTCTGCATTATTATAGTATTAACTTGTTAATCATATTAACAATTTTCTGTTTTATTTAATAAAGAAAAGTCCTATGCTGATTGAGTTGTCAGTGTTGTCTGTGGCAGCCATAAGAAATACCAACATAACAGCAGAAAGTTAGTGGATAACTTTTACTTTAAATTGAAAGATGTTATCATTGAATAGTTACTACCTGACATGCTGAAATTTTTTCTTATTAAACCTAATTTAGGTAGTGAACAATATAGAGATAGGGTCACCATTTTTTTGCACAATGATGTGGGCAGCTCTCTTTTGTGTGCTTATCCAGACTGAATCATAGAATGGTCTGGGTTGGAATGAACCTTAAAGACCATCGGACACCTTCCACTAGACCAGGTTGCTCCAAGCCCCATCCAGCCTGGACTTGAACACTTCTAGGGACGGGGCAGCCACAAGTTCTCTCAGCAGCCTGTTCCAGTGTCTTACCACCCTCACAGGAAAGAATTTTTCCTAATATTCAATCTAAACCCACTCTCTGTCAGTTTGAAGCCGTTCCCCCTTTTCCTGTCACTCCAGGCTCTTGCAAATAGTCTCTCTCCATCATTCTTGCAGGCTCCTGTCAGGTACTGGAAGGGGCAATCAGGTCACCCCAAAGCCTTCTCTTCTCCAAGCTGGACAATCCCAAGTCTCTCAGCCTGACTGAGGTCCATGCTTCTATGCCTCCATGACTATGACTGCCCCTCCAGAACCAGCACAGGTGTATTTGTCTACATGACAACAAACTTCAAGTACCATCCAATGAATATGATACAACCTAACCCCATGGTCAACCATGCTTTTTGTTTCCAGACACTCTTAATCTGTACCAAATTTGGCTGAGCGAGAAAGGCTGATAATTTTCAGCCTATCAATCAGCCTCATTTTACTTCATGTTTTGCAGACATGTGTAGATGTTGGTGGCTGCTTAATGAATATGCACATATATTTACTCCAAAGTTTGCAGCTCAGTGTTCTTTGATAGGCACTTTCGGTATTTTCTATTCAAATGAACATAACTCTTCTATAGAAGTAGACTAAATGTCAACTCAAAAGCTCATTAAAAAGAATTTTAAAACAAATTGTGACTTTTTATTGAAGAACTAGGGACATGCGCTAGGACTATAGTCTCTTTCTACTAAACAGCTTTTTTTTCCTTCTGGAGCTACTGTGATCCACGGATCCTCAATCTGACTATTTCACTGAGGAGCAGAGATATTCTTTCATGTTGTGTTTTCAGTTGCCCAAACTGGACATCTGATTGATTGCCAGGGCCCTCATTTCTGCTTCAATCACTAACAGAAGAATGATCTTTAATACGGACAAAATTCTGACCAAAACTAGAAGACACACACCACCTGAAAGTGATCTGCTCAACACTGTGCATTGCTCTTGAGATTTCATCTATAGAGATGGTTACAGGAAGAGGATTTGAAAGAATCTGAGCAAGAAAAACGTGTGTGGAGCAGATGCAGACATATTGCGACAATCAGATTTAGCCACAGGAGACAGCCAAACAAATGGGACCAGGTTGGGTGGAAAACGACCTCAACCAGTTTTATCTCAGCTGGCATTTGTTCCTTTCTTTTTTTTAAATTTATAGCTGAAAGCAAAGTATTGCAATTATTGAACACCAAGAGCCAGTTCTCTTTGTCTGGAGGAGCTGAGCCCAAGTGAAGAAGTGCACAAATACAAAACTCCACTATAATATACAAAAGAAAACAACATACTGCTCTCTTCACCTAAATCTAAGCCTTCAGAGAAATCTGATGATCTTATTTAGTCCGTAGATTAAGATCTCAGCTGAAATGTAATAAAATTACAATAAAGGTTATGTATCAATAAGGTGTCAGTTATGCACAGGGATGAAGTATTCCAGTCATAATTAAATTTCAAATCTAATTATAATTTGAGGAGTCCTTTTAATTAAATTGCAATATTTTTCTTTTGTAGGAAGATGATTGCTATAGCATCTTTTATCTGTAATTTTCTTTTAATTAAAAAATGTAAATAAATGAAAACCAGCTACTTAAAATACTTACATCTTAAGTGAAAAACAAACAAAAAATGCAGGAATTTCACCATCCATGTCTTACCAACTGAATCATACCTAGGCATAGTATGGAGGGTGAGAGGGGGGTGCCTAACAAAGCGGTAAATTTTACATTATCACTTATTTCTTTCACATAACCAGAAATGGCCAAATTACTTTGGCCAAAGGAGAAAAAAAGAGCTTCCTCAGAGCAAAGAATGCCAGACAGGAAAGATACAAAACCTTTTCTTCAAAATCTGTTGGGACTGTAGGTAAGCTGCTGGATGCTTCCCTACACTGCACTCCTCCAGCCAATCCTACCAGCCTCAGGTGTTCAACAGCACAGAAATTCCAGGTTACTCTAACTATTAGCACTTACAAGTGTCTCTCTGCTTATTTGTCCTCCTCATGTTTCTTTCAAGCACTTTAGTCAGTTTATATCACCTGCCTGGGTGCTAACTTTGTGTGTTAGCTTAAGTAGTTCCCTTTTCCCCCGGTATTAGACTTCCTGATGGGATGGCTTGAAAAGAAAAATGTTTCTTCTTGGCCTTCATTTCTCTCAGCAAAATACGCAACTGTCTTACAGTCTTTTAAGACAGTCTCAGTTTGCCTAAGCATCTCCCTCAGTCTGAGTTTGTCTTTGCTGTATAGAGGACACAAGAATTTTATCAGGAGTAAGGAATGCCAGGCAGATTTCCCAGGGCCTCTGCTGTGGCATAAATCTATCACTATTCCTATGATAAATATCTCTTTTACAATGTATTAGGACCAATTTTACCTTTGCCACAGACTTCTCATATAGATGGAGTAATCCACAATTGTTTCCAGGTAACCCTGTATGATTATGCAGTATTGTGTTCTGACTGTAAAATATTCATGCTGGGGTCTTTTTCCATCAGCAAGTTTCATTGCCCCATTTTGTACCAAAATTATTTAACCAAATCAACCTAACACTTCTGGTGGAACTTCCTTAATTAAACCAATGACTCCTTTTCAAAGAAAAACTGCATTTTTATGAAAGTTATTAATTTAGTCTGGCATAATCTTTTTTAAACTCATGTTATATTCTATCCTGTTTTCTATTTATCCTTCATCTGTATTGTATTCTACAAGCTTTTCTTTAAAGCTTGACTCACAACAGATGCTGCACAATTAGGCTTATAAATGTCCAGATACTTTTTCCTCTCTTAATATATATGTATATTGCCAATATGTATGTACATTGATTATGTGAACATGCCTATAGAATTATTGACTTTTTACACAGTACTGTCCTGACTTGACAGCTGTTTCTGCCACAACACATGAGAAATCAGATACAATTTTTTCAGAGCAGTAATTGAAAGTTATCTGCTACCCCAAGACTTGAACAGGTTTAACACTTTGAGCCTTGTGATAATTCCATGTGATAATCTCCACTTTCGTTTCCATTCATTCGTTCCCACTAGCTGACCCACCTTTGCTTTCCTTATTAAATATAATTAGGTTAATGACAAAAGACAAATTTTTTTTCTTTCTTTTGGGAGGATGCTCCTACAGAGTAGAATAACACTGTTTTGTCTTTCTTTAGTCTCTTCCTATTTATATGTTTGGGTAAAAAAAAACCCTTACTACTTGTTTGAATGTTCTTTGCAAATCATACCTTTATGATTTGCAGTTCTGAGTTTATCAATACAACTCCTGGCCTTTAAGACCCAGTCTTCCTTGTTGCTCACTCCACTCTTTCCTTCTTTTTAGGGTTTTTGCTTATTTCTACTGTACAGGTACTTAGGGCTTTTTTTTTTTTTTGGTCAGATAATATTTCCTTTTTTGCTGAGATAAAAATTCTTAACAGAAAATGAAATGTGGATTAAATTCTAAATTTCTTCTGTGCTTAAATCCATACTTTCTCAGCCCAACTCATTTAAAAAACTACATTTATTCTATTTTGTTTTTTGAACTGAACCTTATCCAGTCATTTAATTTAAATTCTATCAACTGATGGTCACATTTTGAAAGGGTTATTTTCCCTTCAAGTCTCTCAGTTAATACAGATTCTCGGGTGTTCAGTGAATTTCATTGAAAGAAACAATCTTTCTCCCATCTAATCTCTGGACTCCAACAGATATGTGCTTCAGACTCAGGAATGTGCCAAACACCAGTAAGAAGCTGTTTTAGCAGACAGTGGTCACTGAGGAACTGCAGCATTCCAGGCTTGGCTTTTTCCCTCCGACTCTTTATTAAAAGTTACAAGAGTGTAACTTCTATTGGATAACTGCAGTGCTCCACTTAGACAAATGAAGGTATTGTAAATACTGTTAGAGTTCATGTTAGCACACCACGTGACCCTCACCAGTTTCATTTTTTAATCAATATCTCAACTTTTCTGTTAACAGTTCTGGGTTGTTGGCTTTTAACTTTAGCAAAAACATTTTCTGATTTTCAATTACAATTCACATGTCTAATGCAACATTATAATGTCATCATGCACCAGCGGTCTATGCAGAACCTGAAGGTAATTTTGCTAAAGTCCTTAACTGGGACTATTTTTGAGGGCAACTTTTGTAACAACATGTGAAAATGATGATTTCACATCAGCAGAAAAAGGCTGTAGGTTGGCATTCATATACAATATGTGCTTTGAAGCATTTCTGTAGCACTCATGGACCACCAGATCTCACGTGGACTTTAAAAACTCTGCTTGCCTTGAATCAACAATTAATTAACATTTTATATTTACAAAGTCATCCACAACCAGCAAAAACTTTAGTAACTGAAATAGATGTGTAACAAAATGAAAAGAGCCAAATAAGTAAAATATTTGACTTCTTCATTTGATATATATTGGCAGCATTTGGCCTTGGAGGGAGAAAAGATTAGGCCAAGCTTGGAGATTTTTGATCAGATTCATCAATTTTTCAGGAAGTCCAAATATCTGACTCTGCATCGCTCTCTCTTCTAGAAGCAGTTAGCTGATGGTGGTCAGACCTGAACAGCAACAGCACTAAGTTCTTCCTCAGCACAGTGCCATAGGAAAAAAATGATCACAATTATTTTTGGCCTGGATGCAGCTGAAGCTGTTGCCATCACTGTCAGACATTCCCCCCTACCCTGGCAGAGGTCACCAGCCACTGAGGAGCCTGCAGGGTACATGCTCCTTGCCCACAGCAGCTCGGGGCATTCAAGGAAAATGCTGTCAGCTTCCTTTGACTTCTGTGCATGGAGAAGGGGCAAAGACAAGGCCCTTTCTTCCAGTGCAACCACTGTGGAGGTGACTGCAGGGGTAGGGGACAGAGCTGAGAAGGGCAGTGCCACAGCCACATCCAGCCAGGCTGCTCAATCAGAGTACCACAGTACCACAATCACTGTCACACTGAGCCCAGTGAATTCCACTGTCACTGCTTTAATGGATGCTTTAAGATCTGATAGACTCTGAGTGGGTTTCTTTAAAAATGTGCTGTGTTGGTGTAACATCCACTTAAAAAAATTCCTTCGAAGATTTGCTAAGGCTTCAGTAGGGGCAGGATTAGGCCGGAGCCAAACACATCTGAAAATACAGCCTTTGAACATGCTGAGCAGGTCAGGGGTGGGAGACGAACGGTGTTTTACACCTAGTGTGACCATTTCAGTGCCAGTTTGATAACACAATTTTCTAAAGGTGCCATCTTTACAGAACTGAGTTTGCTTTCATTTTCTGTTCTTTTTTTTTCCCCTCTGGTTTACTTTGATTTTACTTTTTTCAATGTGACTTTTTTTGGACCAGAGAAACAGTTACTATAGTGCTTTTTTGCAACTTGGCTCTTGCCAGCGTCTCTGGGTGCTCACAAAGTTCATGGTATGCTGCAATAACTCCCATCCCAATGCATGCTGTGATCGCAGCCCTCTCGCCGAGGAGCTCAGGAGTTTCCTACACTAATTGTACCCCTGCCAGTTGCCAATTTCCCCGCAGCACCACAAGCCAGACTTTCTTACAGGCTGTTAATATTTTCCACTCCAGTAGCCATTGCCAAATTCTCCCACGGCTTGCTACAAGTTTCCTGACAAGATACGCTTGTAGCACGACATACAGGAGATTCATAAAGGCAGCTGAGGCCAGGTTCCCACTGCCCAGGACCAAAGGAGGGCCTGGGCGGCAAGGTGGGACCTGGCCAACTCATTCTTCCCAGAGAACACCTGGCCATGGCGGGTTTGCACCAGTGTGACCCAAATCAGACGCATGACACACAATGACACAACGCTTCCTGGGAAAAGCAGACACAGGTGTTGCTGGCAGCTGTGAAAGAGCCGGAGCACAGCTCCAGGTGAGCAGCAGTGACTAAGCCATGCCAGGCCCAGAGCAGCCCAGGGGACATGGTGACTCAGAGGCACACCTCTGGCTCCCCATCCTTGCCCCGCTTTCCCCAGCACAGACAGGGTCAGCCATAAACAGCGACGTGCCCCCACAGCTCCCTGAGGACACACAATATGACAGGGTGTCTGCACCCAGAAATCCTATCCTGGACTCCTCCGCCCGCATCTGGAGCCGCTGTGGGGCTGGGCCGTGGTGAAACACAGGCCAGCCCAGAGGAGACGGCCAAAGGGAGAGCTCAGAGCTGCCCAAGCCAAGGGCACCCCGTAGTTAAAAACTGATCTGGCGGGAGACAGGAAACAGCAGAAACTGTATCTGGCCAGGAGACAGAGAAAGGGACAAGCCATTGCTGGTGCTTGAGTGAAAAATAGGCCTGATGCTACAGCAGTTTGGGGTGGCTAAGACCAATGCCCTGCCAGAATTGTGTGGCTGCAAATAAAGGGGACAGGCAATATGAGTCATTTGAGTCCACTCATTCTTACTGTAACACAGAGGAAAAAGAATAAATAAGACCAAAAGCTGGTTTCAGAAATTGCATTATTATTTTCCCAAGGAAGCTGGGCAAAGTGGTGATCTGCACATCGGTCAGTGAGAGATGATGCCTGGTGCAGATGCAGGACCCAGGAGGGTTGGTGTGGAGCTGCTACCAGAGCCTGCCACCTCTGCCATGGCCATGACAATGCAGCAAAGCTCAGCTGGCCACCACAAGCCTCTGCAAGCCCTGAACCCCAGGGAATGATGGCAGTGGCAGGCAGAAACATAGCCACAAAGGGCACAAACTTTGCTGATGATGCTTTTGATGCTGCAAAACTTCAAGCCCTGAGCCCTGGAGTTGGGTTTCTAAAAATACCAAAAGGCTTCCATGTTTAATCTACAAGTATTTTGAAAGGTACGCACAAAAAAAGACAAATGCTCAAAAATCCCAAGCTAACCAATTCTGTAAACACTTATGACTTATAAATTGGCCTGGAAATTTTTAGGTGGGTTAGCTAGCGATACCAAATACCAAAAACACCTCGGAAAAAGCTGCAGCAAACATAATACTCATTCTTCTGCCAGTCAAAAATATGTTCATTTTTAATAAAAGCAGTTAGGAAAAACTGCACATCCTGATGGAGGGCGTAACTTTACAGCACTGCATGTTCATTTTGCTCAGGCAGCCTCATTTCCTCTGTCACCTGCCACAGGGGTGCTGGTGCACATACACACATTGCACCCCTGAAGCAGGGGAATCTTGCCTGTTCCCTTACGGATCCAAGCTGGATCTGGGGGGTTCCATCAGATCAGCATTTAGTGAGGAAAAATGGGCTCCTGGATCCACCATACACTCCACCCCTCTCATACAGAAGTAGCCCAAGAGCAAGTACTTAGTAGGTAACACAGGTAGTTTTGTTGTGTATTTCCAAAAACAATTATCCATTTCTTTCTGAATCCTGGATGCAGCCTGATCATCACAGAGCCATTTCCCAGTCTGCTGCAGCCTGTTTGGTTCAGTAGTTTCCACAACACCATAAGTGTCAGTTTATCTTTGCTGGCTACATTACCCTTTACTCTTTGTTCACAGACCCCTTTCCCAGACAGCTCTTATTTTCCATGCAGCAGAAGCAGTCGCAGACTCTCAAACTTATTATGACTTTCCCAGTACCACTGTCTCTGTGTTTGCTGCTGCTTTGGAAGGGCACAGCTTCTCCCCACTTGTTGATTTCCCTCCAGTCTTCCAGACATCATCTCATGTAATTTTGCCACAGTTTTACTGCCAGATCACTTGCCAAACCACTTGTAGCTTTTTTTTTTTTTCCCTGAGCTGCTCTGCAGAGGTTCTGTGCTTTGGTTCTGTGCAAGCCTCTCAGTATCAACTTTTTCCCCTTGTCCTCTACCAGCCAAAGATTATCCATATAAAGCAATTTAAAACACACCATGAAAAGGCCTCCTTACCGTAGTGTTCCCAGTTATTTTAGTTTTAGGCTTTATCCTAGGTTACTATAATATTTTTTTAAGTTCATTTTTCCAAGATCAAGTCCAAAAATATCTGATCTGACAGGCTATGGTAGAACACTACAGAAATACCTTCACAAAGCTCAGGAGTATCTGCATGATTTACAGCTTTTGTTCCCTGTTTAGTTCAATGTTTGGAAAGGCTGGGATCTAAGCATTCGATCCCAGTTGTTTTTTCTAATTTGTTTCACAGCCCTTTCTGGCAGACAGTTGCCATCTTCTCAGTGCAAAGGACTAGTCTAGTTGAAGTATTGACAGATAGTGTCACTTCCAGAAATCAGGTTACTTGGCACAAAGAAATACTTAAGGAGTAGAACACGGCAGCGATGTCTGAGTCTGGGCAATAAGTAATTCAAGCTCTTAAAGAGAGACTCTGTGCTAGCATGGAGATGGACCAGTGGCTGGAGGTGAGAAAGTAGCAAGGTTACCCAGATTGTGCAACAGGAAGTTTTACAAGACCCTGAGCCAAACTGAGCACCAGGAGTGCTATTGATGCACTGGAGTGGTGTGGTGTAATGATAAGTAACACTGCTGCTGGTAATGTTGATGTCCAAAATGCTCTGCACTGAGCCAAGTGCTATTCTGAAACTCTGCACCACTGACCCCAAGCTTTGTAGCTGCTGAGCTCCTCAGATCAAGTTTAGACACTTAATAGATCCACTGAGTTAATTAAGGGAGGTAAATTGTCTCTGGTTGTTAACTAGAACAGGAGAAACAGTTGGGAGAACAGGGGATGGCAAAGGGAATGAACTGAGATTACACAGGGATTTTATTTTATTCTCACGAATAAAGCTTGTTTTATGAAACAAAATGAGCAAGGTGGAGACACAATGTCATTTCATGAAGGGACTGAAAGAGAATACAGAGCTCTGGGCAAGAGTCAACACCTTAATCTCTGAGCTATTAGAGTGCAGGTCTTAGTAGAGGAGAAGCATCTGCAAAACCTATAATATATTTTAGTATCATGTAACAAACCTATTAAGCTGTTATTGAGCAATCTCTAGAGTGAAAAGGACCTGGTATCAGGTTATGTCCAAAGATTTTATTGGTCGGCAGGATCACTGAGGAATATATTTAAAATGTTGATTAATCCTTTAGACCCTAAATGTGGACTCTATTCCTTTTGGCATAGTGTGGTTTGCATCTTCGAATAGGTAATATGACATATTTATGTATGAGATTATCAGTTACTGTGTGATGAATGATTAAATTTATATGTTCAAAACCTGATGGACTTTGACTGTTTTCTGTTTAAAGAAACCCGTGCTTATATGGAAAGCATAAATCATCAGCCCATTCTTAAAAGGCAATGATTGCAGAATAATAATTTATAATAACAACATTAATATCAATTATTCTGCCTGTAAGAACAATTCCTGCATACACTAAAATATGAATGTGAAAGTGATACGATTATATGTTCTTTTGCTTCTGCCTGTGTTTGCAAAGGCTCATGCACTGCCATTTCTGAAAGGAGCAAAAGCTTTTATGGTCACATCTAACTACACTGCTGATAATGCAACTATCACACACTTTGACATTTTACCACTAGATACACCAAATTCAACAGTGTGTTGGGTCACTACCAGTAACTAATCTGGAACTGGAGCAAGACTGCAGAGGGAGAGAATCCAACAAAGAACTTTGAACCAGTAAAATAGTGCAACAGAATCCCAGAGAATAAACTAAATCTCTTGTTTTCAAGAGCAATGGGTAAAAAAGGTGTGTGTATTGATAATTCACTAGGAATTTTTTTGTTCTTGCTAATAGGACAGCTTAAAAGATTATAAATTACCCCAGACAAAGCCAGTGGTCATTATTTAGTCCTTCTTCAAGGAAAGATTCCCTTGACCTGAAAGTGGGAAGTGCTCTGATGTTAATGGAATGTATCTGAGAGGAGAATATACCCCCTTGGCTTGTTATGATCACATTAGATGCTGGCTTGGCATATATGTTCTCAAACTTAAACAGCAAAGCTTCAGCAGAAAAAAAGTACAGCCAAGAACCATGCTGACTTAAGAAATAAGCATGTTCACATAAAGTAAGAACTGACCTAAACCAGATTATTATATTCTCTGAGGTTTGTAAAATAAAATATTTTAAAAATGGTTTTGTATGTCTCTGCACTTCAACACTCACTGGAGAAACTGCAGTTATAGGTTCTTTGGAAATGCAAATTAGACAACAGCGCTTGATTTTGCCTGGCACAAGAAAGGGAAGCGCTAAAATATTTTATGATGGGTCTGAGCCAGAAGTCTAGAAGACTAGATTTAAAGCTAGAGGTTTAGATTGATCTTTAAAAGAAAAGCTATTGTCACAGATTTTCTATTCCCACTGAATTCAGGACATACTGAAATCTCCTGAAAACTGACACTCTCTGGAGATTTTCTACCTCCCATTTTCCATCAAGTTTGTACAAAAGCACTACCTCATTTCATGGCTAATTTTGAAAACTTGCATAAGAAATGTGAGACCAAACCACAAAGTTTGGATAGTGATCTGTACTTTCTGCAAGTTTAGGGGGGAGTATTAGAATCACAACTGCACCATTTTGAATAACTCCCACTAGGTCTGAACTGAAAAATAAAACTAGGCTTGTCTCTAAACACTGGAACAAACTCTGGTCCAAGTTATGTCCAACAAAACAACAAGGGGGGCGTTATTGGCCTGTTTTTCTCTTCCTCCTGGGACTACTTAATAGATATATATCTCTTCCTTCACTGAACATTTGCAAATAATGTCCATCCATTTTGTAATTCTTCCCTAGCATTGCCCTGTACTTTGCGTCAGCACACATATTTCTATTCAAGAGATCATTACTATTATTTTAAAACAGATGGTTTGAACATAATCCACATAAATAGTAGATTGGCAGTGCCAGTCATGATGGCATGTGTAGAAAAGAGCTGGCTGATACAACAATATTTAAAGATTAACAGTCTGGGACACTAGAAATGACAGTGTCTCTTGCCACTGAACCTAATGCTTGTGCTATGGCATTCAAAGAAAGGCACAGCAGTCATCATGCCAAGAGATCTGGTAAACGCACAGATTTTTAAAAAAAGTTTGAGTTTTACTGTAGCTCTCTACCGAAAACAGTGGGGAGTGGCATAGAGCCCTTCATAGAAAGGAGGTTTGAAACTCACACTCCTTCCTGTCCTTGTGTTGGCATTAACAGATGGAGGGCTCACAAAAATCTGTGCCTTGGCCACTTCTGTGAACATGCCAGGCATGGCTTTGACTTTTTCTCTGGGACACTAGGAAATTACCATTAATATAAAATATGTTATTGTTTAAAAGTACTTATAATCAGTGTCCAGTAGAACCTGCAAAACCACTGTATATTTTAGAAGCACTCTCAGTGTCTGTGTGCTGTGTATCTGACCCTGCTGCAGCTGTATCTATCTCAAGTTGCAGCTGACAGGAGGAACGCGACATCAGTCCAAGCCATCACTTGCGTGCAGCACACTTCATCAAAATATCCATTCAATAGCCCATCTCTCTACTGCATGGCCAGTTTATTCCCTCTGCTTGGGTTGCCATGCTGACTCATCTCCCACTCCTAAGCTTGTGCATATTCATGGAATCACAGAATGGTTTGTGTTGCAAGGGACCTTAAAGACCATCCTGTTCCAACTCCCTGCCATGGGCAGGACACATTTCATTAGACCATGTTGTTCAGAGTCCCATCCAGCCTGGCCTTGAACACTTCCAGGGATGGGGCATCCATGACTTCCCTGAGAAACCTGTGCCAGGGCCTCATCACCCTCACAAGGAAGAATTTCTTCCCAATATCCAGTCTAATCTCTCTCCTTCAGTTTAAAGCCATTCTCCTTTGTCTTGCTTGCTTGCAGGTCTTCTTGCGCAACCAAGGTCCAAGTTTTTCCTAGCTACAAGATCAGCTAAGACCTGTCTGGATTCTTCATTAGGTTTTTGACACACATGTCCTTATTTTAGCTCCAAGGGCAACATTCTCACTGATGTCAGGAAGGAGAATCGAGACCCATGCAACACCCCATGAATAGTAAGAAACAATAAAACCAGCAAGGCTGTCAGTGTGGTTTCCACTGTTGGTTAAAGGGAAGGGATAATGTGCTGGTTTGAACAACAGATCTAATAAATGACACATTTTTAATTTCGGTAGCTTGTCGAAGGACTAAAAGCTTTAAGTGCCCAACAAACCCTTTGAGGGGTTACACGTGACGCACATTCACAAGTCATGAAGTCTGCCCACAACTCTTGTTTAACCACATGACACTTCAGTGGAACAGCCAGCCTCATGTTCAAAGAGCCACTGCTGCCTTCCTGGCCATGTGCTGACATGTCTCAAGTGGATTTATCCAGGGTTTACCCAGGACCCAGGGGGAAAAAAAAAAAGATAAATTAGTTGAAAACTTCGCTTGCAGTCTCCTAAGAACATTACAGCATATGTGGAAATGTAAAACAACTTCTTGCACAAGCCGTAATACACTAACAGAAAAACCACTTAAAACATCTTCAAACTATCAAAGCCAGAGATAATTTGATAGAACCTCACAAATCCCATAATCTACTGTAAGTAGTAGCTAAGACTTTGGCTTCATCCATGCGTCTGCAACTGGGGTAGAAGCAGGAGAATAATTTATCCAAGTCTGGGGTAATGAAGTGTTAACAAAAACCATATGAAGTTATTACTACAACCACAGGCCGCAGAATGTGAAGGAAGGAGGGTCTCAGGAGACCTACCTATTTTCAGTCATCTCCTGCTTCATAGTTCATCCAAAGGTGTTCACCAAAACAGGAGGCAAGCAACAGAAATTAAATGATTCATTAGGCCTAATGAACGATGCTGATCATATCATCTCTAAAATACAGTCAGCCAACATTGATATATACATAGTTTAACTCGTTCTTCCCAACTTTATTAGGTACATATGTCTACAGCAGACACAAATGAAACATTCTACAACTAGGCTCCAAGCCAAAAACTAATTTATTCTTTAATGTGGTAGTGATTACTTGGTGGTTCCTTGAGCAGAGATGACAGGTCTGAGCTAATGGAGTTGTACTGTAAGTTAATATAAATCATGACAGAGCAATTAATTACAGAAACCACTGTAAATCCCTTTGTTAGTTTTCCCCATCACCAGAAGGATTTAATAATGTTCATTTTGCTAAGTTCCAGTGACATTTACAAGTCTTAAACCATTTTTAATCAAATCAATATCTCTGGCTGCTAAATTTAGTTTGCTTTGCTAGCGAGTCCTGGAATGCATCTATACTAATGTTTCCTACCTTCTGTTCAAGTAAATTGTACTGAAGCCCCGTACTTCCTCTGCATTTCTTTACATTGAGTAATTGGGATTATTTTCTTAATGAGCAACATAAGAAATAAGTGCATCCAAAGGAATTAGGAGACAGTGAGCTAGACAGATATACAAATATCAGTGCTTATGATGCATCTCACAGTTCAAAAATTTAAGGAAATTTCCCTTAATTAGCAGAAAACTCTCCAAACCAAAGAACTGTGGTTTGTTTGGGAACCAGGGCACTCCAACAGAGCTATGAGTAAGCCCACATGGATCGACAGGATAGAGGGCACAGTGACCTCTTTCTGTCCCTAAATCTAAAATTTCCTAAATCTATTTCAACATGAACTGAAGACATACCTAAATATCCCCAAGGGCTGTGGGTGGTCATCTCACACATTGTTTTGCAGGGGAGAATGTCTCTTTCTCTGTATCTCACATTTATAACTACAATCTAGGAATAATCATACTCCCTCTGTTTGTCATATCCACGTATATCCTAAATCCTTTGAGGCACATGATGTCTATTAATTTTTGTGAATATCATGCCTAACAAGAAGGGAGTTGTGAGGCCAATTGCACTACAAGAAAATTAGCAGAATTGGCAATAACAGTCCTGCATGATTATTTCTAGGAACCTTTTGCAGATAAGTTACTGTACAACACTGAATATTTGCAAAGTGGTTTGGAGACTGTCATTACAAACATCAAGAACAATTAGGTCCAGTCTGTGTTTTCCCAAAATGGTTTTAGTTTTGAAATGGACTTTTGTAAGAGAAGGATTAAAACTATTATCTTTTAGTAGGGTTCTTTTCATTTATATGTTTTTTTAACATTATTGCCATCAGCCTCCCAAAATACAGCTGGTTACTAAATTTTTCAGCAAAGTATTTTAGCAGAGATATTTAATTTTACTCTGCAAAAACAGAGGACAGAAATTTACCAGCTCTGGGTTGTTATTTTGCCCTGTCCTTAACAGCAACAACAACAAAATCTGGGGAGCTTTGACATTCTGTTGCATTTAGATCAGTACCCTTTTCTTTATACCTAATGAACACATTCACAACAATGGCTCTCAGATCTCTGACATCCTCAAGGGACTGCACAAAGGTCATGGACTCTGAACACCAGCACATCAGCACAGAATAATAATAATAATACAAAAAAATAAGAAGTAAAACTTCAAAGTCACTGCTGGGTGCAAGGTTTCTTCTTTAGAAACCTTGTAGCAAGTTGTATCTTATTTATTTCTTTTCAAGTACTTATTTAATTCATTTGGTGGGTTTCAGCACTAATGTAGTAATACAGCTCCTTGGTCTAAGACCTGTGTGGTATTCCCCATAGACAGGAATGAATTGTTACAGTTTTTTCTTTTTCAGGAAGACCTAAAAAAAGAATGGGAGAGAAAAAAAGAAAAATCCAGACTTTAAAAAAATAATTACTCCTACTGAAGTTCAAAGGATGAGCTGATACAGAGTTCTTCATCTTCAGTTTCCATTTATGTTGGGTCTTTGTGTAAACAGTATACATTGGTAACTAGAGTTCCATTTCTTTTGTTCTTCCTCTGGACTATTGCTTTCCATTTTACCTCAGATGACACCAAATCATTGTGACAGAGGCCCCCAAGACCTTTCTGTGATTCTGTAATAACTTAAATTCCCCACTTTCCCAGAGTGCACTAAGACATTAGGCTTTTATATCTTGAGCTGCTGCATTGAATGCTAATGGAAAATTTCTCTTCTAACTTAAGAACTACCTTATCCCCCATGAATAAACAATGACAGCATATGGATCAAGAGTGACCTCTGATACATCTGTCTTTAATGCAGGAATCACTGTAAGAATTGATTTCCTTTCACCCTCAAGCAACAAGGTCTTCCCCTTGCAGAATTAAACACATACAAAGCATAAGATGTATTCAAATGCAGTCCTGTGAGTAGAGGCATTTCGTTCAATATGCAGCTATGCTGGAGGCTCAGACCAATCTGAGATTCAATTTGCATTATAATTCTAAAAATAATAATTCTCTAATGAGAATATTTGAGTGTATGTAACTGTGCAGACATGAAATTCACTCTAGGAAAAAAACCCAAACAAGAACAACTGATTTTCTGTGGGGAGTTTAAAGGAAACCAAAAAACATAACAACATCAAGAGTTCCACACCACCAAAACATAAAGAAAATCAGAAGCTGACCTTTTTTGAAATTTGCTTAGTTGACTGTGTGCTTTCTGAAGTAAACACTAAAAGACATCCTTTCTGAAGTAAACAATAAAAGAGCAGGAAATGTATTCCCTTTCGTAGAAGGACAGTATACACAGCATGAGCATGACTTTGCTATTATAGGTATGGAAAAATCGTGTTCAACACGTTGTTGGCTAAACACAACCTAACTCCAGCTAATTACAGTCCATGCAACCACGCCCATTTTCATTATGAACAGTCCTTCTCCAAGGAAGGACTGTTCTTCCCATACTAAAGCCAGGATGGATCCAATAACAGTCCATCTCTCATAGTTTTGTAAAGGTGCTAGAATTTCTCTGCAGTGTAAGGGGCACCTATTGTCCAAGTTACATTACAAAGGGGGAGTTATTAATAGAATCGACATTTGTTGTTATTATTGTTGCTGCTGCTGTTGTTTATCCTTCAGTGAGGAAAAACGCAATTTCTTAGAGAAAGAAAAACAAACCACACCTCTAACCTAAATACTGGAATACCTCCAGTATACCTCCTCTTTTTTCTGAACGGAAAATGGACCAAGAAGCAAAACTTATTGTGTCCTCTAAATGTAACCAGTAAATAAAACTGCGCTGAAATATCATGTCCTTCTAAACAGCTGTTTTTTCTTTTAATGGGATACTGAGCCTCTCCTCCCCCAATCACAATCACATTGTAAAAACCAATAAAACATTTTCTACAAAACTGGCAGAATACTAACTAGGACTACTATGTTTCTTTCTTCATGCTTTTCTAGGATTTGGCCTTCAAAATATTGTGGAGTTAAGTGTCAGCCTATACTAGAAATAAATTATGTCACATTCTCTTTGTCTAGCAGTGGCTTCACTTTTAATTCAAAGTTTATATGTACCTGAAAAGAAGCATAATGGCTAAAAGAAGGAAGAGAGACAAAAGCATTCACAAACAGACCAGATATCAGCCCAAATAAATCCAGACCTCATTTCTGAAGGATACCCATGGCCACATCTGGAGTGAAAACAGCAGCCAACACAGCATGTGGCTGAAAGGAAAAAACAGCATGGACTGACTTCCTCCTTTTCTTAATTCTTGCATTGTATTTAGGGTTTCTTTGGACAGACTGATAGCTGGCTTAGGCAGCAACGTACTGGGAAGTATTTTGAAGTCATTGATCTTTGTTATAGGCTTCATTATTTGATACTTAGTTTGCTAGTATAATTTCAAAAAAAGGAGTTTCTCCACTGTCTGTATTTTCAGTAAATACAGTAAATTTCAGTAAATACTTGGATTTAACTTCTGTATCGACAATTTCCAGATACCAAGTCTCATAGGTCCTCTAAGGGAAGCTGAGGATTAGATTTATTAGCTTGATAACCTTCTTTTCTAGATGATGCTTGGACACCGTAGGGATAGGAATATTGACTATTTAAATGTTTTTACATCCTCAGTGTCACAATCTGCCATTTACCAGGTATTTGTGCAGCAGAGAGCACAGTGGGCTGCCAGAGAGCACCTGAGAGCCTAGGCCCTAGACAAGAAAAGACCACCAGTATGTGTCTATCAGCAAACTCCTCTGAAAGTGGCAGCTCACCACGAAATCAAGACGGATCAAAACTGGGATGCGGCTCTGACTGGTCCCAGTGCAAACAGCAACAGTGGGAACAGCTGATCTCCAAGCAGAGGATGTTTGCACAGACACTTCTACAGGCTCACTGTGCAAGGCTGGACATGTGCACACCCGAATGAATGCAGAGCCTGGCAGTTTTCTTGCAGGAGGAAAGGCCTGTGCTCCATGTGACCAGCCCAAAGAATGCAGCCCCAGCATTCAAGTAAGCTTCCATAAAAGCACTCAGCAAAGAATAGGATTACAAATTACACTGACATAGACTTGATCAAAGCCCAATGGAGTAATGGCCAAGGCCCCCCTTCATTTCAGAATTGCCTGGCTCTGTTTTTGGAGGTAGCTTATGGCAAAGTGCATGATGAAGAACTGTCACAAAGACAATGAACACTCAAAGGAAAAAGGAACCAAAGTATTTTGTGTGGTCAGATCAGAGTCACCTCTTCTTGTCTGTGCTTCTTCCTTAGCACTGCAAATTGCCACCTCTGACTGACAGTATTTTAACACCCAACAGATAAGTAGATAAGTTTTTGTCCAAATAATAATAGTGCACACCTGAATAAGTTGCTTGTAATGAGGTTTACATTTTAACTTTACAACACCTTTTTTAATTCAAATAGTGCTGACCATTCGAGGGAGCGGAAGAATTCACATATCCTAGAATACTGTTTGATTAGAAGTGGTTGTTAAATTTGAAGATCAGAGTGATTTCTTCTGCTCCTCGCTCATTTTCCTGCATTCTCGCTTTACAGGGAGCTCATTAATAGATCCATTTGCCCAGTTTGTCATCTGTTTCATTATGCAAAATACATTGGTTTCATTTACCTTTCCTGTGAAAAAATCAGTTATCTTCATCTAGATAAAATGACTTCTTTGGGTTTCTTTTCAACCCCTGAACAGCTCAAAAATCTCTAAAATCTCAACTGGTGGTAAAATAGGAGGGAACCCTGATGCGTGCCAATTGCAATGTAATGATCTTTATGTTCCTGTTTAAATGGGAAGTGCAATAGCTTAGAAAGCTGACCACTAGGCAAACCTCACATTGACCTGAAAGAAAATAAAATAGTTAAAAATCTCTCTGAACATTATCAAAAGATCTATTTGACAGAAAAATTAAAGAAGGAATTCCCAAAATGGAGCTTTAATTCCCAACTCTTTGGTTTTACAATATCTATGGGAATTAAGTGCAAGAATATTTTTGGTTACTTGTCTTATTTCTTGACCCTTTAAGAAAAGTTACAGTGTTCTTTTCTCTAAATAGATCCGTAACTCCTAGGCCTATGGATCTGCTTCAATATTTTTCTGAAATGAAAAAGATCACATCTGTCCAGCCTCAAATGAATATATCAGGACTCTACAGAGATAGATAGGATGTTCTAAATAGTGCTGTTTCTTGGAGATGCACTGCAGACTCATAAAGATGCATGAAAAGCTATATGTTCTTTAAATAGAATCACACAATGATTTGGGTTGAAACGGACCATAAAGATCATCCAGTTCCAACCTCCTGCCATGGGCAGGGACACCTTCCACTAGACTAGGTTGCTGAAACCCCCATCCAACCTGGCCTTGACCACTGCCAGGGATGGGGCAGCCACAGCTTCTGTAGGCAGCGTGGGCCAGGGCCTCACCACCCTCACAGCAAAGAATTCCTTCCAAAATTACCCCTAACTGATTGCAACTTAAGTTCAACAAAGCATTTAACCATCAATTTTGTGCAAGCATCTTTGTCCCCATTACTTCATAGCAACTGGAAGGGACCACCAGGGTGATGAAGTTCAGTCCTTGCATGTAAACCTAAAGACCTGGTAGTTTTGGTCATCTGAACACCTGATAAAACCCAGATGGGCATTTAAAAGTTCTGTGGGTTAAAGTCTTAGTCACATTAACAAGTGTGTGTGAAATAAGCCCTCATGGGACAACCCCCATAAATTCAGTATTAATTTCTTGCCTGCTTGCAAGACTGTCCTGGGGTGATGTTATG